>JAHTLZ010003526.1:54106309-54126093 GCA_023846285.1 Phrynocephalus versicolor
ATCTATCTATCTATCTATCTATCTATCTATCTATCTATCTATCTATCCCACAGTGTAAGGAAACATGAACCAAGACATACACAAATACATTCAAGGAGAGTGAATATATTTGTGTATGTCTTGGTTCATGTTTTCTCACATTGTGGGTGGGGAAACTATATAGGTAACCGTATATAGTTTCCCCGCCCATATATATATATATACGGTTACCTGAGAAACAACAGCATGTGTGTAATTCACATTACTTTCAGGCAAAAGTGTTCAGAATTTTAGAGAAACAGAACCTCTGGGTATTAAAAGAAGCCTTTAGGTATATTTGATACCACCAGTTACATGTTATTATTGTCTTTTTATTTAATGCACAAAATGTGTGTGCTCTTGAGCTAATTAATTGTCTTTGAGTGCAAAAAAAAAAAGAAGCCATGTTTCTAGATTCCACTTATTTTTATCTACAGAACTTTGCTTCTAACGTAATAACCAAAAATATGAAACTGCAAAACGTGGATGATATTAAATTTAGACTTCACAAGTATTCTTTAAATACTTCTTCAGTTTTAAACATAGGAGTTTTGCTGAGTGACAGAGAAATATAAATATGTGAGCAGAAATAATAATGGCCAGGGGGTGGGGAGGAGGGGAGTGTACAGAAATCCTGCAATGCTGAACTACCATATTCACAGTCTAGATAATTTTAGGTGAAGGTAGGGATGTGCTTTGGATTCAAATTTATTCAGAAAATGAAGTGAAATATCCATTTTGCACCTTGGCAAGATTACTATTTATATCACTTTCATTTTCTGTACTGGTAGGTGAGTACTAGTGATTTTTTCTACTTTTCTTTGACACAGTTGTACATCTCACTTAGCATTACACTTTGGAATACAGTCGAGGGTCTGTGTGTTAATATGCCAGGGATGTCTCAAGTCCCTTACATGGGATTTGAGTGGAGTAGATCACATTGGCATTAGGAATAGTACCTAAGCTCTCTCTCCCCTCAGTATTTTTTAAATACCTGCTGCTGGCAATCAAGTACTGTACACATTACAGGGGTGAAGTACTAGTCATGGTTAGAGATGGGTACGACTCAGAAAAATTGTTCGTTTTCGTTTTCATTTTCGTTTTCATCTAGGGGTCCATTTAGGCTCGTTTCCGTTTTCGTGAGCTAATTTTCAAAATTTTTCGTTTTTGTTTCGTTGCGTAACGAAAACGACAAACGAAAATGAAAATGAAATTTTTTTTTGTTTCTTCCCATTTAGCTCCATTAAGTGCTTTTCCAGTCACGAAAAACGAAAATTGACTCACAATTAGTTTTTTCGTTTCCGTTTCTGTTCCAGTTTTGAGCCGTTTTTCGTTTTTTGTTTCGTTACGTAACGGAAACGAAAAACGAAAACAGAAATGAAAATTCCGCTAAGTCGTGCCCATCTCTAGTCATGGGTATCCCTTCTCCTTTCAACAAAAGTCTCTGCTGAGTAAATTTGAATAAAGTGCATTACTATGGTTGGAAATGGGAAAAGGAAGGGAGAAGACTGGTGGAAGCTTTGTCTGCACACTGGAGGTCAAGCAGTAGTTAATGACTCTGAGTTTGACCCTCAACCCAGGTCACAGTCCTAACAGGCTTCCTACTGTGATTTGTTTTGCTCAGACAAATGCAAGTATTATCAATATTTTCAAATATTAGTGCCCCAATGGAATTAGACACCCTATAAATTCAGAATATAAATACTGCTTGTAAACTCATTTCAAACAATGTCAAAATGGCTGAAATCCTGCTCCCTTAATATATGGCGCATAATCCTGACAATGTCCTAAATTAATCCCCTGCAGTTTAAAAAAGCTGAGAGATCAAAGGGGGGGGGTTCCTATTCACCTTCCTTTTTGACAAAAGTGTTTTTCTTCTGAGTGGGCTGCTTTTGGTAAGAGAGGCATTCAGACATTATATTGCTCACCTGCAAGGTGAAGTGGAACAGACTAGCCTGAGTGCCTTTCCCTGTTGAAGAGGCTTACATCCTCATCAATATGGATAAGGCAGAATTTGAGAAAGGACACAACACAGAAAGAGAATAGCAGAAAGGATACCAGTGATGGCAGCTTCCTTAGTGTAACTGTAGAACTTCTTCCACAGTATGGTTTAAAAATGAGCACCTTTTTAAAAAGTTGTATTTCTTTTCTCCTTCTGCAAGATGTTTTTCTAGATTCTCTTTTTTAACTCCTTTGGTTTGCAAAATGAAAGGATGAAGGCGTAAGGGCACTGGTATTTTGCAATTACAGTATGACTGCCGTATTGACGGGGCATCTGTTGTGGGACCCCTGCGGAGAGTGAAATCTGTGCATAAGAGCAAACATTCTTATCTGAAGATAATGGGGACAGAAGGGGCGGTGGGGTGCCAGGGCAACAGCTTTATTATTATTAAACTTATATACTGCACCATCTAGCAAAAAGGCTACTCTGGGTGGTATACAAATATTTCACCCATGACCCCCCCCCCCAAAAAAAAAACGCTTGGTAGTGCGGTGGTAGCAATGAAGAGAGCTCAGCTTGGGTATGTTTTCTTTTGTTTTCTTGTTTATTTGTTATTTGTTGCATTTTTATACTGCCCATCTTCCAAAAGGAACTCTGGGCGGTTACAATCAAGAATAAAACAACAATAAATGACAGATAAAAACTAATAATGAAAGAGGGAGAGACCCTCGGCAAGAGGCATCACGGGTGGACCAAAAAAAATAAATTAAAAGGTTGCCATATGCCTCCTTGAAAAGCAAGGTTTTCAGAGCTTTTTTGAAGGCAGGCAGGGACTGTGCTAGGCACAGCTCACTAGGAAGATGATTCCACAACATGGAGCCCACAACAGAGAAGGTGCGGTTGCGCGTGAGCAACTTCCACGCCTCCCTGGGTGTCACCACCCTAAGTGAGTGCGCCTGCAACAACCTGGTGGGCCTGACCCCAGTTGACCTCTGGGAGATATGCTCCAACAGGTATTCTGGTCCCGAGCTGTGGAGGGTTTTGAAAACCAAAACCAGGACCTTGAACCTTATCCAGAGGGCAACAGGCAGCCAATGCAGGCGTGCCAGAAGTGGGGTGATGTGATCGAATCTATGAGCACCCACCACCAGTCTGGCCGCCACATTCTGCACCCGCTGGAGCCTCCGGACAAGGGTCAAGGGCAACCCCACGTAGAGGGTGTTGCAGTAGTCAATCCTCGAGATCACGAGGGCCTGCACAACTGTCCTCAGGGAGGACTCATTGAAGTACAGGCAGATCTGGGCGATCCTGCGGAGATGGAAGAAAGTGACCCTGGAGACCGCCATCACCTGGGCATCCAGGGAGAGGGCTGAATCCAGGACCACACCCAGATTCCTGGCCCTGTCTGTAGGCTGGAGGGAAACACCCCCCAGACTAGGGAGGGGGCCATTGTACCTGGATGAGGGTGCCCCGAAGAACAGAACCTCGGTCTTCTCCGGGTTCAGCTTGAGACGGTTGATCCTGCTCCATTCCAAGAGCGCCTCCAGGCACAGATCGAGGGAGCGTACTGCCTCCACTGCAGAAGAAGAAAAGGAGAGATAGAGCTGTGTATCATCAGCATACTGATGACAGCGAACTCCAAATCTCCTGATGACCTCCCCCAACGGCCTCATGTAAACATTGAACAGCACTGAACTCTTGTTGCCACTGGCCGGCTGCAGTGAGGAAGAAAACAAAAGAAAACTTTCCCAAGCCGGGTCCTTCTCACCACTGGCACCCAGCCACCCTCTTTGGGGGGGGGGGAACCAGAGTCAGAGAGAGAGAGAGAGAGAGAGAGAAGAGAGAGAAGAGGGAGGGAGGGAGGGAGAAGAGAGAGAGCCCGGGAGAAGGTACAAAGCAAGGCACCAACTTTTTGATAAGGTTGCTTTGGAAATTGGGGCCTGATGAACTTAGAATGGCAACACCTCATCCAAAGGCAAGTACCCTTTTCTTTCTTGGAGAAGGCACTTGGAGCAGCCTTATATTGCTGGAGAGTCTGGACCCTCCCCAAACCTTCTTGTGGTTACAAGAGGAGTTCCACCAAAGCGGCTTCTTGATCAGGATAATTTTTCTTTTCAAAAGATACCTCCCATCACAGGTGCCACCCCTCCCCTCCTTCTCCTTCTCCGCTCCCTTTCAGGAGGATCTCCTCCTGGGTTTGCCAGGAACTGCCTGGGATGACTCCAGTAACTGGTGAGTGGTGGAGAAATCAGGGGTGGCCACTGATGATCGCCTTGAGAGGGAACAAGTGAAGGGACAGAGTCATCAATAAAAGAGTGAGTAGCTTCCCTCTTCACTGCCAGGCTTGGTGGCTGGCCTGCAGGGGTGGCGGCGCCAAGAAGGGAAGAGAACAAAAGAAAGTTAAGCAGTGCTGAGCCCTCCTTGCCCAGCTGGTCAGCCACTCCTCTTTGCTGCTGGTTTTGCTGACTTTGCATTTATAGTTTGCGACAGTAGCCTGCTTTGTGGCTACTCAATTATTTATATACTGTATATATATTTTCCCCTCAATCCACGGATAAGTGAATCACTGGATAATGATACAGTGGACAAGGGAATCATACTGTAATCTTTTTTTTTTTCTTCCATTCCTCTTGGTTGCCCTGTGCCTCCTGGATGGATGGAACTTTTTGCGTCTCTTTTGTAAAAAGTCTTGCGCATAGATGCTGCCCTCGAAGTGATAAATGGCAATGGCAGGAGCTGGCTATCACACCTACCCCAGACATCAAGTAGAGTTATCATTCTAGCATCATTGCTTCACTTGAGCTTCAGACACCGATTGCCTTTTTGATCACAAGTGGCACAGTGATTGCCTGCCTGTGGATGGCACTGCAAAAATGGCAAAGTAAATCAGGCCAGAATCAAGGCTGAATGTTTGTAGCTGTATCAGCTAGCAGATAAACACTTTATTATCAGAGCCAACTTGCCTTTCAGTATATCTTAAAGGTTGTAACAGATCTGCACAGGGTCGCTTCATAAGCAGTATTTCTTTCCCCCTTGGATCAAGGGAGAAACCAACAACCTAAACCTGAGTGGAGAGGGATAACCATGTGGCATGGAATATTGGTTGTTATGTTAGTGCTGGGCTTTAGGTATCACAACTGATAAACATGTTCTTGTGTGAAAGAGCCCAGAAACAATGCTCAACTCCGTGTGTTACAGAAAGTATAACATCTAGAGATCAGGTATGTTATTCTTTGGACCACTGTTCCCAGAATTCTTAACTACCATGGCCGGTTCTAGGAGCTGTCATCCCAAAGTACTATTTTCAGGTTTGAAAAGAGAAACTTGACTTTTTAATTAGGTCTTGTATGGTAATGCCAGGACTGAATAGTACTAGAATTTTACATGTGGAGATCGGAACCAATGTTAAATCATCACTCATCCATGAAGTTCATCAGGTGGCCAATATCATTAGCTTAATGTTCCATATCCTTGGGAGGGACATATAAAAAACAACTACATGAAGTTTGAGAACCACCACTGTAAAAACCAAACTTAGATGCACATCTATTCATTAAGCACATGCTTAGCTGTTTGGCTAGGAAGCAGCAGATGGAAGGGCTTAATGTTCAGCATTTAAAGGAACAGAAGACAAAAATGAAATCTATCTCCACCAACCTACAGCAATATGATGCTTTTCCCTACAGTTTAGTTCTGATATTGTAAGTGAATCAACTATGAAAAGTATCTTCGTCTTGCAGACCACGAGAAGATGATTTATGAAAAGAGTCAGCTGAGCAATAATTTCCCATTTGCTACTTCTGGTGTTGTTAATCACCATTCCCTTTAATAGCTAACCCCATAACATATTTAGCAACACATGTGCTTGGTTTGGCTATGGTACATAATATTGTCACCCTTTCGCAACCAGTTAATCTCATTCTCTTGATAGGATGGGAGGGAAGGAAAGATGGTCATCACAATGAAGAGACTGCTGGGCACATGGCGTGCCTTTAAATAAGGTTGCTCTGTGGCAGCAGCATTAGGTTGCAAAAATGCCATCTCTCCTGACAGGCGGGTAGGCAAAGGAGCCCGGCCTCAGCATCTACAGTCGATCAGCTCAGCCATAATATTGTACAAGTGACAGTTCTTCATGATGTTAGTTTCTGATAAGCAAGAGTAAACATTTGAAATAGAAGGTTTCTACTGCAGTTGACTAGAAACATACCCTGATCTGTGATCCTAAAATAGATCTGTATGTGGAATTCATAGGCAAATTTAAATATGTGCTGATGGATACAGAAGAAAGAGGAGGGAAAATATTAGAATAAATATCCATATTTTGAGTGATTGTGAAAAAGCAACATCTGTTTAACATTACTGCAGTGAATATTAAATGGTGCATGAGACATGCTAATAAAAGTCAACGTTTATGCAAAACACTCATTAACATCAAAGAGATCTGCTCATGAACCTTAAGACATCTCTGTTTCTGTTTGAGTTGCAATTTCATTTATGACATATGCTGGGTCAGGCCAATGCCCACCTAATTCTGCATCCTATTTTCCAGGAATGGCTAGTAGGACACTTCCAGGGAACTCACTAGGTAGGCACAAGGGAAACAGCCCTATCTCATTGTAGGTCTCCCCTGATACCAGAATTGGGAAAATGTGCTTTTGGGCTTGGAGTTCACAGGATTCCCATGGCATCATGGACATTGGCCACATGGGCTAAGATTTTCTAGGAGACATAATCTCCAAATCTTTCCCTGAGTTCTTCCAGAAACAACAGTACATCACACCAAAATAGGGTGTTCCTATCGACAGCCTTGTTCTCTTTGTTCCACCACCTTCTAAAGTGATGTAAGCTGCTGGCTGTCTCCACATCAAGTTAATTGTGTACAATATTCAAAAAATGTCATTTTCCGTGCTTGGGATCAAACAGCAGACTAGGATAAATATAGAAGTCTGCAGGTGGTCTATTAGCATAATATTATCCAGCTCGTTGCAGTTGGTATGGCTAGTTCTCAGCTTCACCATGACAGCAGTAACGTACGTAGAAGAAATGCTGTCAGCTAGAGACAGCTCTAATTATAACAATAGTGACCTGTATAAAAAGAAGTTATCACAACCTTGGAACAGCAATATATTAATCATAGGACACTAGAGTTTAATTTTTTAATGCCAGAACCCATCACATCTGTTTTCTCATCTGCACTATGCATGACTCATTGGTTTTTCCAATTTATGAAATGGAGAAAAGCCATTAAAATGTTGCAGTCAGACAAGGTAAATGTTAAAGTGCCTTAAAAACTACACCATCTACTTATGCTACTGTATCCTCATTATTTACAGGTTATTTGAGTGTACCTGCCACAGGAAACACACCAATCTTTTATCAGCTTTTAAAAAAAGAATTGTTATGTCATGGGGAAATGATGAACTTTCCCAGGGGGTGAAGGAAATTTAGAAATAAAGTTGCAGTGAAAAGCATGAGTGACATTTGAGAAGAAATGTATTCTATTCTAGCCATTTTCATACAAATAATAGCATTCCAGAATCAAATACATCTAATGAATTTGCACAGATTTTTGTCAGCAGCTAAATAATTGTAAAATAGCATCCCATAGAACTTTATATATTTATGATGACATTATGGATCCATTATTAGACTCTAATGTTCTCTACCTATAACAAAAGATGTTATACGCTCAACTCAGCTGACAGACTCTTAGACTTTTACTGGAAAAACCCATGTATCTGAAAATATGGTTAATGTAACCTGCATTGTTTGAACCTAGAAGTAAAGAATAATCATAATTAATAAATGTGTATAGGACAGAATCCCATTGTTTATTTTTTGGCATTAGTGTTAAGGTGTAAATAGCAGTGACTAAGTGCCACAAGTTAATAAATTGTCGTTCATCTCCTTGATCACAAGACTAATCTATAATAAGAGATAGCATGTGACAACATCTTAACTAGCAGCAATGAAATGCTGTGATTTATGCCACTGCATGCAATGCCAATAAAATTATCAAATAGGATTCTGGCCCATTATTTTAAAGTATCTACTGATATCCATAACTATGATAAAAGTAAGCAGGGCTGTCAGCAGTATAACTGGCAAGATGTTAATTCCAAGGGCAAATTAGAGTTCACTTGTTGATGAACCATATGATTTTAATGGAATAATTTTTAACATGCACATCTTACACATATTGCAGGTTACTTAAGCCAATTAAACCTACTCAAGCCAATTAAGGCTCTTATGGCAATTTGAAGACTGACAATGTTGTGGTGCTGCTGGTGTTATTATGACATGCTATTTTGTGGTTAGAGTTCTCTCAGTAAGTCTCTAGCTCTGTTATGTATCCCCCCCCAGCCTTGAGAGGATTGGTTGCTAGAGGGACCGATGCTCCCAACAAAAGCCAGACTGGTTCTGTTTTCTGAGAGCCTTCTCCATGTTTTATTTCACATTGCTTTGAAAGAGGAGGGGCTTTGTTTCCATTTCTCCTACATTCAGATTTTTACCTCTGCCTCGGGCAGAAATTAATATTCAGGTGTATATTTCATTTAAATAGAGGGAATCCTCCATCCCTGCCCTCTTTCTTCCGTGTCATCACCTTGAATGCATGGAGAACAACACATGTGAGTGAGAAAATCTTTGTGAATTCAGGGTTTCAACTCAAGTGAAGATCCCTTGCAGACAATTAAGACTGCCTTACTCAGACTCCAAATATTTGTCATAGACTGGAACCATCTTGCTCTGATATGTTGGTGGAGATGGCTTGAAGATATCTCTTCTCAGACTTGTATGGGTACTTCTTCATTTCCGAAGATGGATGGGCACGTAGGTGATTCTTCCCATCAGTATTGTTGCTTCCAGAAATATGCCCAGGATAGAAAGCAAAATAATTTTGTTCCCAGTGACAACAAAAGGCACCAAAGGTCTATTGAAGAGAAAGACTGATACTGTTGGTTCTTCTTGCTTCTGCTGATTGAGTACAGGAGCATGGACATTGACATGCCATATATATTTCAGTGCCTGCCTTCCAGGGATCTTTGGAGCCAAGACATTATGGGAGATGTCATGGGGAATTTTTTTCTCAGCCAGCCTTCACTCAGTGACTTGACTCCAGAGGTTGTCTAAGCTAGGCAGAAAAGAACTAGGTAATTCTGGAGGAACAGCTCTCAAAATCAGCAGGAGCCCTTCTGGCGTAGTGGAAGGCATAGAGTGGTGAGGCTGTTCCAGGTTCTCTGCTACCTGAGGTGAGCACTTCATTCAGCTCTACTGTAGGGCAGAGACCCTCCAGCTGTGATAAATCTTTCCTCACTTCCCAATTTAGCATAGGTTCTTACCCTTTTCTGATCACATCATGAGAAAAAGGATATATATTTAATCCTGTCTGTGTATGATTGCAGCCTTGTAGCCTTCAAAGAGAAATGCATTCTAAGTTGGAGAATGTCAATTTTACATTTACTGTTCAGCTGAGATCTACTGGCTCCAGCTGGCACTTAGTTGTTGGCAAGTTGCGGGATATATTTCCCCTTTGTAAACAATTCTGTTGCATCATGCTGTCTTGGTAACAGGAGGGTGTAATTGCCAATGGTAACTGTGATATCCTATATACTTTAAAATAATTGACTTTAACTTCACATGTCTTGACAAGAAACATTATAATATTTGGAAATGTGGTGGTGACACATTTCCTGTTGAAACTGAACACTGTGAGACAGAATTGTTATAGGAAAATGAAAGTACAAATTAAGAAATGTTACCCCCCCCCCCGCCGCCAGGTGAATGAGGAGGATATTTGGTGGCTTTATGTAGGCTGCAAGTGAAGCTGTATGCAGGAAGTCATACCACTTCATCCCACACTTACCACTCCACTCCAAAACGGCCAAATCACCCAGTCCAAATTTGGTCACCAACTGGCCCGTGCTGCATATTTTTTGGCCCAATATATAAAACTGTGGCCGATAATCAAAATCCACCAAAGGGGACCATGGCACCTCACCCTTGTAAAAGGCAAAATCAACAGTTTAAAAGTCAGCTAAAGGTCTAAGGTAAACTTTGTAACATTGTGACAACCACCTACCCAGACACTGAATAGCTTCTGGGCCACACCCCAATGCAGCTGCTGTGGACACTGCCCCAATCTGAAATGAGTGAGTGCTGAATCTTAAATCTCCCACTACCAGCCTATGAAGCACTGTGTTTGATCGCTTCCAAAACTGGAATCTTGTCAGAAGCAGGCCATCCTGACGTGTAAACAAGTAGCCCTCGCCCATCCCTCTCAACTCTAAATACTCTCTCAGGACCCTCACTGGGCAAATATCTGCCTGGAACAAGGCCCTAACACTATCCGGGTGCCCCTTCCCTGCCAATCCATCTTGGATATACAGACACCAATCATCACATCATCTCCCTGCATTGTAATATCTGCCACCTGCAAAGCTACTGTGGACTGATAGTCCCTACTTGCTGCCACCAGCTCACTCACCCTGAATGCCCTCAAAAATGCCAACAAAGTAGCTGCCCAAAACAACCTAGCCTCATAGCCATTCCTAACAAATACTATCCCATGACCTGCTCGTCCTCACCAAGGTATCCGGGGTCAAAGAGAAGCAAGTATCCCTCCATCATTTTCCACAACCTAACATCACTTATCATGCCCACACAGCCCTGAGATTTTGTGTAGAATGCTAGGGCTAACATTTTTCCCTGCAAAGAGCTGATGGCTAACCCTTCCAATGCAGGTATATCAGGGACTGCCACAGGTGCTCCACAGGGATCAGCCACAACTGACTCAACTCATAACTATCCTGAAACTCACAAAACTCCCTCACTGCCACTTCATAACCCCTTTTGGTTCTTGGGGCTAAAACTAATCCTAGTGTCACATCCACCTTGGCTCTCCAACCAGACACACCTCTTCTGGGAGCTTCACAGGGAGGTTGGACGCTCCTGGGGCAAGAGCCTGGAAATGCTCAACCTTTTGGTGGGACAGAGCATCAGCAATACTGTTATCAAACCCTGGGCCATGATGTGCATGCACTACTATATTGTACCACAAGGATCTCAATGTAAATGCTCTGAGTAGCCTCATAACTCTGTCCGATTTTGATGTGAGGTTGTTGATGATATGCACAACTGCCAAGTTATCATACTAAAACTGGACTACAGAGTTAGCCCAAGGTTTGGACCAAACACACAAGGCTCCCCAGATAGGGAAAAGCTCAAGAAACATCAAATCCCTCATGACTCCCTCCGCCTGTCACCGCTCGGGCCAGGTCCTGCTACACCAAGAGCCACTCCAAAATATCCCAAAACCTGAGGAACCTGCAGCATCCATCTGAACCTGGAAATGGGCTCTCAGCTGGATCTTTGCCCACCAAAATGACACACCATTGAAGCCTTCCAAAAACTCTCCCCAAAATGCCAAATCTTCTCTCATAGCTGTTGTGACTCTTCTCCTGTGCATGGGCCTACTCAGTCCACTCATCACCCCACACAAGCAACAAAGGAAGGCCCTCCCCATCGCCACCACCTTGCAGTTGAAGTTAAGATGCCCTTCAGCTCCTTCAAAGTCACATGGGTACGCAAGCTCATGTTCTGTACCCTAGCCCTAAGATCTTCCAATTTATCCTTCTGTAGCATGTACGATTGTTCCTGAATATTGCTCTCGATACCCAAAAACATGAGAACTGGTGACGGGTCCTCTGTCTTCTCCACAAGGGGCAATCCTAATTCCTTAGCCAAGGTCCAAATGTCTCCAAAAGCAACCTATATTCACCAGTGCCCTTTGCCCTACAAAAAAATATAATCATCTAAATATTTTATTTATTTATTTATTTATTGCATTTGTATCCCGCCCATCTTCCTGGAGGAACTCTGGGCGGCTTACATAGTAGCGACAAAGCACAATATTCAGAGTACAATATAACATAATAAAAGCAAAATAAAACAATAGAGCAGAAAGCAATTATAAACAGTTTTAAAATCACAATGTACATGAGCACCCTAGCATCGCCATCTAGGGGGAGGCGAATTGCATAAAGGCAAGTATTGATGGCAGCAAAAAAGGGGGGGAGATTAATACTCACCAAAGGCCTCGCGGAAGAGAAGCGTTTTCAAGGCTTTGTGAAAGGCCAGCAGGGACTCTGCAGAGCGCACATCGCTCGGAAGGGTGTTCCAAAGTGAGGGGGCCGCCACCGAGAAGGCCCGGTTACGTGTGAGCGTCTTCCAGGCCTCTCGAGGGGTAGCGACCCGGAGCGAGTGCGCTCGCGACTGCCGAACAGGTCGGGCCGAGGTCGATCGCTGGACGATACGCTCTGACAGGTAGTCTGGGCCCAAGCCATGGAGGGTTTTATGAACTAAAACCATGACCTTGAATCTAATCCGGGATGCAACAGGCAACCAATGCAGGCGAGCCAGGACTGGGGTGATGTGGTCGTAACGACACACACCCGCCACCAGCCTGGCAGCCACATATTGTACCCGCTGCAAATGCCGGAGAAGAGTCAAGGGCAACCCCATGTAGAGGGCGTTGCAGTAGTCCAGACTCAAGATCACCAGTGCTTTGACCACAGTTCTCAGAGAGTCGCCATCCAGGTACGGGCGGATCTGGGCTATCTGGCAAAGATGGTAATACGCGGTTCTGGTCACGGCCGCCACCTGGGCTTCCAAGGTGAGCGTCGGATCCAGAACCACACCCAGATTCCGCACCCTATCTGCAAGTTGGAGGGAAACCCCATCCAAACTGGGAAGGGGACCTCCGTACCCAGATGGCGAGTTCCCAAAGAACATAACCTCCGTCTTCCCGGGGTTGAGCCATTGCTGGTTAAGCCAGTCACCCAATGCAGCTTCCATTCCACAAAAGAACTAAACCTCTCAAAAATGCACATGAGACCAAGCAGCCAAATGGCAGTGCCCTGTCCATGCAAAACTCACATTGAAACTGGAAACCAAATAACTCAAAATCCACTGGATGCACCAGGAGAAGGTGAAATGCAGACTTAATGTCACACTTTGCCATCTCCGCACCCACGCCAAACGTGTGAATAGTGTGTGTGGCTTCATCAAAAAAGGTATACCTATCTGTGAAGAGCTCATGGGAGGGTGCCATCTTTCAATGAGGAACCCTCCAGGTACAACAGGTGATGGATGAACCTAAACTCGCTCAGTGCCTTCTTCAGGAGCAGGCCTAAAGGTGACACCCTCAGGTTAGACACTGGCAGACTGCTATAAGGGCCCAAAACGCTACTCTCCCTAATCTCCTTATAATATTTTCCCGAACCACCAACTCAATCCCCAAAATGGACTTCAAATTCTTTGCCAGCACTGGTAGACACTCCCCCATGAATGGAATCCAAAACCCAAACTTAAAACCTCGTAAAAAGAAACAGCCAACCTCCTGGTCAGGATACTGTTGCAACCACTCCTTTAACACACCCATCTTAATTGGTCTGGGGCCCTTTGGGAAGCGGCTGTCCTCCTGCTCCCGTTTTCCTGATGCTACCTGAGTCTTTTTTGCCCCTCCCCATGCTGCGGCCCTACAGTGTGCTGCTGCATGCTGGAGTTCACACACCGAGCATTCGTGCTTGAACCAGCACAACTTTCAGTTGCAATAACCCTCTCTGGTGGAGAAATGTAGTGCCTAGATTTCTCTTTCTTTCTTTCTTTCTTTCTTTCTTTCTTTCTTTCTTTCTTTCTTTCTTTCTTTCTTTCTTTCTTTCTTTCTTTCTTTCTTTCTTTCTTTCTTTCTTTCTTTCTTTCTTTCTTTCTTTCCAATCAATCTCCTTGTGCAATTTAAGCATAAATCTATCCAGTGCAATCACAGCTACTCCTCTGGTCTCGAGGAACATTTTCAGGATCTACTGCAACTCAGAAAACTGCACCAGTTCAAGGTCAATGCATCAACATGCTCCTCGTATTCCTGTAGGGCTCTTCATTTGCTTCCCACTGAAATACAGTATCTCCGGGTTATTTTTGAAGGTGGTATTTGTTCACTCATGTTTTGCTCAAGGATGGGCCAAGATACATTGTAGCCTGTTGTAAAGTTTAAAACGGAGTGCCATCTGCATGTTGGTAGTTGGATGTGACTCTTCAAAAGGAAGACAGTGTCTCCTACATATTTTCTGAAATAGTCTAGTCCAGTGATGGCGAACGTATGGCACGGGTGCCAAAGGTGGCACTCAGAGCATTTTCTGTGGGCACCTGACATCGCCCCTTCACGGCCACCTGTATTCAGGTCAAATTGCTGTACTGACACTTTGCCCCCCCCCCCAAAAAAAAAAATCTTGTGGGTTTTGAATCAGAATTTGGGCACTCAGTCTCTAAAAGGTTTGCGATCACTGGTCTAGTCTATGGCCAACTTTAGGTCAGTAGTATATAGAGATCTATCTTCCAACAGAGGACATGAATTGGAGGTTAGGGCTCAGGACAGATGGCTGTGGGATTGTTCTCCCTGCCCCTGAACATGTGCTGCCTGAACATGTGCCTGACTCTTCCTAAGAACCACTCCTAATCTGCCTCCTTTATCCTGCATGTAGTTGTTCTAATAAGGTGCATACTTTTAATATGTCAACAGTAGCATAACAGGCAAAATGACACCTGAAAAAGTAATGTTACATTGATTGTGCTTTTGTTAGGTTCTAGATCTATAATTGGCCTGGCTTATCTTTTATAAAAACCCACTATGAGTTCAACATTCCCTTTCCTTTATGCATCTCAAACAGAGATTTAAATCTTTGCTTGTTTCATTTTCTTATAATCTAATGGAAACATTCAGAAAGCCTTATTCCTCTTTGGCAAATTCCACAAGTTTTTGTGGTTGATGATGATGATGATGATGATGATGATGATGATGATGATGATGATGATCATTTGTTTGTAAAAAATTCAATGAATTCTCTCTAGTGCAAAACAACCCTTTTATTTTGTACAGAAAAACATGAAGTTTTAGTAAAGTGCAAGGTTTTTATATAAATGGTGAGTTTGGGGCACAAAAACATGAGGTCCTTGCTAACAGAGCAGAACAAGACCACCCTGCTGCTTATCTTTCAAAAGTGCTAATTTTAAAAATTCATTTTCACTTTTGCAAGAACAATCTCATCCTTTTTTGATGTGGCGTCCTGTTGCGTCAAAACACATTTATTGAAGACGAGGAAAAATGCAAGCATTAGTTATACCCATATTCCTAAGTGCCACTTTGCATCACCAACATTAGTAATGCAACAATAAGTGGTATCTTTTATTGGAAAATTAAAAAATAAAACAAATTGCAAACTTTCATGGATGAAATCCAGTTCCTTCATGGGGTGGTGCTTAGAGTCTGAGTCAGTGGGTTTCATCCATGACTATTTGGTATTTGTTTACTTATCTTTAGTCATCCAACAAAAGTTTTCTTCTCTTTGCACATGTGCAATCGTTAGGACCACACTGGCCCTTTCATTGTTCATTCATAATTAGGAAGCATTAGTTGTGACTTCTTTCCTTATTTCAAAAATATAAAGACTGGCTAACAACACTATTTTTAGAAATCTAATATAAAAAGGAACACTTTGGAACAAAATTTAATAAGTCCATTGAATTTGTACTTAATGCTGATCCTCTTAGTGAGACAGGACTTTGTCCATTCTTAAAAGGCGAGCAAGGATTCAAAATGAAAATGCAAATAATTATAATAGTAAATAAAATTCTTGATGCAATGATTTCCTTGATACATCATTATATGTTTGAAAACTGTTTCTTGTCAGTCTCATTCTATGCTAGGAAATCTATTTATCTTTCTTCAGTGTGGGTAATTTGATTTGTCATTCAAGAAGTTTCCCTCATGTAGACTGAGTGAGCTGCACATCTATCATTCCCTTGATAAAACTAATATAATCTTCATGGAGTGAAACTTGGAGCCATCTCTAAAATGACAGGCTGTTTAATGAATAGAGAACATGATAGAATATAGATTTCATGGTTAAAGAATCATCCTTTTAATTAGGAAGACTTAGCACTCTTGGCTTTTAGGTGGCAAAGTAAAAAGGACAAGCCACATATTACTGGAGAACACCATATAAATCTGTAAGGCAAATTGCTCCTGGCTAATTAATCCCCCTCTCAAGCTCTCTGTGTTATGTTAAGCCATTCAGAGTTCCTGCAGACTACAGATTTTCTTGGAAACATGTCTTATTATTGTCCTATATTATTTGGTTCTGAGGCATCTTTAAATATTGGCTATATAACACACACTATAATTGTCAGCAAACCAAAAATACAATGAGATTCCCTGCCTTCTAAGTTACACTGCATGGGCCTTGCTTATAAGCATGACTGTATAACATTGCACAATGTAATTATCACCAGACAGCTCACACCAAAATGGACTTTGGGCTGTAATAGGAGTCAATAAAGTGCATCCTTTCAGATGGAGTTGAACTTCAACTCCCAGTATTCCTTTTCACTGGCAAGGCAGTTCAACATTATCTGTAGGGCCAAGTGTCCTCCCCTGACCCACCCACCATTGGTCTACAAGGTGCCACAAAAACTAATTTACCTTGTGCAGTTTCTTTTGTCCCTTTCCTTGTCCTAATGTGGGTAATGTGGTTATCAGTTTTGGTCACTAGCTGTATGTGCATGAAGACAAGTCTGTTTCCATTTGCTCTTCTGTTCTTACTTTTAAAAAGGCAGTCAAAAATTCTGTCTTGTTTGATGGCATTTGTGTCCTTTAAGCGGCCCCTGATGGGTGTGCAGGGATGATGGATTTATTTAAGGTTAGGTTTTATTAACTACATCATGTCTGTATTTAAACTCTTGTATGCCTATTTCATTGACATACTTAATTGCCCTGTCTAAATTGTAGGATCTATGTGAAATTCCCTGGTGATGTTTTGCAGGGCACATCATTCCTGAGCCAGTCATCCTCTGGTGCAGGTCCACAACTCGGCTCTGAAGCCCCAAGAGGGACTTGCCCTTGTGCCTCTCATTCTTCAATCCTCATAACCAACATTGACCACACTATGAGTAGATACACCACCACCTGATGCAGCGGAGGTTTGGTCAAAACCCCTAATGTGGCTTTTACTTTGGTTCCTCACATACTTGTTTCAAAAACACAGCACCTGCTTATCTCCAACGGGGACTGGAAATCCAGAAAGCAATAGATCCACTCCTGGAGTCACAGCAGATCTTCTGCTTCTAACTGTTATTTGCATATAAAACATCCCAAACCTTCCCTAAATGGCACCTCTAGAAGAAGTGAAACCCAGTGCAGCTTGAGGGCTGCTGCACACATTACATTTTTCATATGTGGAGTTAATATTTATGTACCAAAAAAAGAAATATACTGGGTAGGTACTTTGACTTCAAATACACAGAACAACAGCCATTGTTGCTAGAGATAGGCATGAAACAAACTTTGGTTTGTTTCATTATTAGTTATCCATTTTGCTACCTAACAAAATGAATAATGAACTGCCCACTCTAAGAGAAATGAAACAAAATGAAATGGAAATTTCCGTTTTGTTTCATTTCATTTCATTTGCCAGCAGGGTCTCCTACCTGGTGCTGCTCCTGGGGTCCTCCGTCCTGGCTACAGGGTGGGTCCAGGAAAAGACAAAAGCTGACCGGCCCACACTACAGCTGGTAGGTGGGCCATGTGTTCGGCACAAAAATAAAATAAAATAAAATAATAAATAAAAATAATAATAAAAAAACCTGATCCCGTGTGCGGGCCCAGTACCAGCCCGCAAGCACCGGACCTGGCCCGCGGGTCACTGAACTGGCTTGCAGGCCGTGGAAACAGCCCGCAGGCCAGCAAAAATAATAATAAAAAAGCCAACCGGCCCACACTACAGTTGGTAGGTGGGCCACATGGCCGGCAGTAAAAAAATAAAATAAAATAAAATAAAAATAAAAATAAAAATAATCCGGACCGGCAGGATAATAATAATAATAATAATAATAATAATAATAATAATAATAATAATAATAATAATAATAATAATAATAATAATAATAATAAACACTGGTGGGGTTTAGAAAAAACAGAAAAAAATGAATCTGAACCAAAACAAATTACGAAGCAATTTTTTTCCTAAAAATTCATTTCGTAATTAACGACTCAAACCAGAACGGAAACAAACCAAACCAAAACGAATCACCATTTTTTTGGTTGGTGCCCATCTCTAGTTGCTGTTATTGGCCTGATTATTGCACTTATTTTCCAGGGTTTGTTTATTTATTTATTTTTCAGGCTTATGAAAGGGAGGACATGCTTTCTTTTCTCCAACTTTCCTCTAGTGAATTTCATTTCCCAGTAGGAAGGTCATGGTGTATGAAATGTGTGATGTGAGAAGCCTTTTCAAACACTTTTTCCATTGGGAGCCATGAGGCAATCCACGTGTTTAGAATGCAGAACAAGTGAACGGACTGAAATTAATTATTCTGAATCAAGATGTAAGTGGATAATGTCTCGGCCACACACGGTGCTGCATCACCTAGTATGCAGCCTCCTCATTGCCTCTTCTGCCTTTATCAAGCCAAGACCAGTCTAAGCAAGTTTAAAATATTTCTGGCACCACAAAAGTCATCATTTTCTACACCTTGCCCCTGGCACCCACCCTATACACTGCAAAATCCTCACTGCTTCTTTATCACATCCCTCCATTGTTTTAGTTGTTCTGTCTTGTCTGGGTATCAAAGGGCCTTAGGTGTCTAGCTGTGCAACTGGAGGATAGCAGTGTGATTCTCCCACTGTGGGTCCTGGGAGTAGAGCCAGCCTGGGTTGGCCCTGGGCAAGTGGCAGAAGTAGTATTCTCTACCCATAAAACCCTGAAAAGGGTCACCATACAGTAAGTCAGAAGTATGATTGTTATTAGCCTCTGAGGTAAATGTTGAGCCTGGCTTTTAAAAAGTGACATACTGTCTGAAAACATCACCATTCCACAGCAAGCAAATCTTAGTTCAATGCTAGAAGTGTGTTATAGCGCTAGTATTAGTGTTAATAATAGCAGGTATATAATCCTCATCTGTACAGTTTGTGCAGTGGAAGTTTAACCATTTTCCTCCCTGCCATAGCTGCCATGTAAATATTCCACTTACATACAGTATCCACTTAGGGTCAGGTGAGGCTTCCCTCCAGGGCTCTTAAGAAAATTAGCTGCCTGATACAAAGCAGCCTTCATCCACTCAGATCAAGCTCTGTCGTAGATATACCACAAGCTCCTCACTTAATTCTTCACAGCAGATTTACAGAACAAAATGAGTATAAGAATCAAACCAAACCAAATCAAACCACAACCTATTAACGGACAAACAGCTTTTCTTTCATTGTACTGGAATCTCCATTTCAGGCAGCTACTTCACCCTGCCTAACAATTGGGCCAACCCTGCTTACTCCCAGGAAGTACCAGGAGAGGCAGTGGTGGGTGGTGGACATAAGGGTGAAAATAGTGAGTTCCACAGCAAAGGAGGAAACTACAGTGGTACCTTGTTTAAAGAATGAATTCGTTTTAAATGAAATTCTGTTAAGCAAATTTCCCTTTGTACAAATTTCCCATAGGAATCCATTGAAAACAGATTAATCCCTAATCACGACCATTTTTCTGTCATACGGATTCGCCCCATAGGTGATTCAGTTAAGCGATTTCCCCCATCTCCAGAAATTTTCCCCTTAAGCTGATTTTCTATTAAACAAACTGCTTGTTATACGAGGGTATCTCTGTAACTTCTCTCTCCTCATCCACCCCCACTAAGGTGGGAGTGGATGAGGAGAGAGTAACCATTGGTTAGAGGGACAATAACTAACTAACTAACTAACTAACTAACTAACTAACTAACTAACTAA
>JAHTLZ010003526.1:54126103-54142318 GCA_023846285.1 Phrynocephalus versicolor
TAACTAACTAACTAACTAACTAACTAACTAACTAACTAACTAACTAACAAATGAATAAACGAACGAACTAACAAACTAACTGATGATACCTTTAGGATCATATCTTGTTGGCCTTAATGCCATCTCATTGTTCTCTACAGCATTAGCCACCATGTAATGGCTACACACATTTGCAAGGCAGTATTTTTTTTTAAAAAAAGTGTTAACATGCAAGCTTTGTTGCTATTTTTCATTTGTCTGTTGCAAAATTTCACAAAAGACTGAAGGTCATAGGGCAGGAATCTATCAAACTGAAATGTCTCCCAGCAGCTAGGGTAGAAGAGAGTGTCTGGTGCTTTGCAGTTCTCTCAACAGAACTAATAATCCTGGACTCCCACAACCAAGTGGATTGTTTACTCATTTTCAACAACACAGTTTGACTCTACAAAGAGATATACTGATTTCTAAATCTGAATGGAGGAAACCACTCTCAGTTCACCTCATGCATAGGCTTAATGTGTGTCCAACAATAAATTAGCGGTTGATTATTGCTTCCCTCAGTTGTGGCAGCTTCATTAGTTTCTGTTCCTAGCTTGAAGTAGTTTCATGCCAAATTAAAAATGTAGGTCATTCAGAGGACTAGTGTGTCTAGTTTAGCCTTCAGGAACTTAGTGCTCACCTGTATCCCATAATTGATAAACATTTGAAGTTACGTTGTTAAGTTCTCTGCCCAATGAAGAAATCCACATTGAGCATAATTATAAAAAGTTGTTCATGCAGTGGCAATTAAACTGCTGCTGTTAAGTTCACTTGCATGAAATAGACAAGTTTAAAGTGCATTAACTAGAAAGTTTTTCAGGGTGATGATAAAATTATGGAGGCGTCCTGCAGAGGTGTGTGAGGTTGCAAAGCAAGCTACAGAAACAATGGTGATGTGATTTATCTGGGATTATTTGGAAAGCAGTGGAGTTTACAGAATTACATGGCATGTATCAAATTGATTAAGGAAATGGTAGAGTTGGAGAAAGCATGGGCAACTCATTCAAATCTACACAGGGGTCACCATATTTGGTGTAGGTGTGAAAATACAATGGTTAAGGCTCACCTTAGAATGAATAGCTCTCTTGATGCAACAACTTGCTATCCTACCCCACTCTGGTTTGTTTTGCCCTGCTTCTAATTTTGTATCCTTTCCAAACTCTAAATTGTAGAAAAGTAAAGTTATATTTTGCTGCATGAAATCAAATGGGAAGTTCAAAACGAAGTATACTTCAGTGATAATTGAGGAAGTTTATTTTCATTGTCACAGTGAATGGGGTGCAGAAATTTGAGGGAAAAGTTAAAGATCCTTGCTTTTTATCTGCCCACCTCCTAGTTTTCTATAGGCAGTACTTGTAAATAGGGATGGGTACGAAATGAAAAAATTGTGTTTCTTTTCCTTTCCTTTCCTTTTAGCGCCCATTTCATTTCATTTTGTTTCAAATGATTTTCTCCCCCCAAAAATCGTTACAAAATGAAACATGAACTGGTTTGTAACTCTTAAAAATGGTTCCCGTAAATCCTAGAGGCACCAAATTTGGACAGAGGAGAGCCACTTTACATAGTAATGAAACGGTTCATTTAAAATAAACAAAAATAAAATAAAATAAACCCTGCTGTTTTGTTTTGTTTTATTATGCACTCCACTCGAGCAAAGTCTTCTGAATGTCCCTTGGGCACTCAGCCAAATCCAGCTAGATCTCAGTAGCCTGTTTTTTGTTCTTCTTCTTCTTCTTCTTCTTCTTCTTCTTCTTTTTTTTTTTTTTTTTGTAAAGAAAACTCCCACACAACAATGCTAGACAGCTAGCTAGCCTATTCTGCACAGTGGGGTTGGGGTGAGGGTTGTGAATGGATGTAGCCAATAACTAGCACTCTGTGGTCCACAAGCCAGTGCTGAGTGCCACTTCATGTCAACAGATTAATGCACCGATTCTTGAAGTATGAGGACTTCATTTGCTTTGGGATCTTGTTTTTTTTAATTACATTGCTACCTTCCCTTGAGATGATTAGCTAATCAAAATGGATTTTCCCCAGAACATTCTCAAATACAGTTTTCCCTGCGTGTCGAGTTCCCTTCGGAAGATGGGCGGGGTATAAATTCAATAAATAAATAAATAAATAAATAAATAAATAAATAAATAAATAAATGTCTGCCGTGGCCTCCAATCAGAGTGGCAGCTGTGGGCCAATTTATGGCTCTTCTTTGAAATGGAATACATCAACCTTGAGGTCCTCCTGACATCCTATTATCTCATTCAAAGCCCAGATGGCTGGCAATCTATCAGTCTTTCCCAGCTTTATAACTCCATCTCCCACCAGCCTGTTGGCACCTAAGAAGGACTCCAGAAAAGGTGCCCAAATTTACCTTTATGTATTATCAAGACTTTTCAGATGTTCACCAAGTCTCTCTCTCTCTCTCTCTCTCTAGATTTTCACGGGTATAGGTATGCATGTTAGGGTGGATTCGGGTTTCTTCCCGTGTAGAAATCTGGTTGTTTTGGCGACGTTTCGACGAGGTCTCACTCGTCATCTTCAGGCTGGTGTTCTGGCTTCTTTCTTCTTGAAGCAAAGCGTGATCTCAGTTGAAGTCCTTCTATAAATACTGCTGGGGGGGTGTGGTTTGCTTGCTCTGTGGCTGATTGTAGGTTCGTTTGTTCTTTTGTGATCTGCTGTGTGGCTGAGGCGATCGTTAAGGGATTAACTGCTGGTGGGTTAGATGGCTGTTTAGAGGCATCCTGTTTCTTAACGACCTGGGTGATGGGCATTCTGGCAGCATCCTGGGCTTTGGTGGAGTGGGGTCCTGTGTCTTGTGAATTCATTTTAGTCTGGCTACGTGTCTGTGGTCTCCCAATGTTTTTTTGGGGTGTGTAGGTGTGCTCCATGTGGTGACTGGAGTGGGGTGCAGCAGTAGATGGTGCAGTCGTGGTCTTGTTATTGGATGGTGGTTTCGTTTCATCTGTGGGAAGGGTCTGGGTTTGTGTTTGGTGTGGATGGAAGGTGGTGGCATCTTGTGTCCTTTTGGACCTGGTGTCAGTCTTTGTGACAGAGGCTCGTCTGTTGACCAGGGCTAGTTTCCAGATGTCAGGCAAGCGGGAGGTGTCATCACGTTTATTCATGTTGTTTGGGTGTTTCTCTATTTCAATGGCTTCCATGATTATTCGACTGTTGAAGTGTTCAGTTTTGGAGATGAGTTTGGTTCTTTCAAAATCAATTTCATGACCTGTTGTTTTTATGTGCTGGAAGAGAGAGGAAGATCTTTCTTCTTTTTTGACTGCGTTCTTGTGTTCTGCGATGCGTGCGCTTATTCTCCTGTTTGTCTGTCCGATGTATGTGGCTGGGCAGACTTTGCATGGTATTTCGTAGACTCCTTGATTTTCTAGCTCAATCTTGTCTTTGGGGTTTCTTAAAATGTTGGCTATTTTTTGGTCGGTGCAAAAGGCTGTCTTGATATTGTGTTTGTGGAGAATTTTGCTGATTTTGTCTGTGGTGCCTTTGATGTAAGGGAGGAGGGCAGTGCCGTTGTTCTCTTCTGTTTCTTGGTTCTTGGGGGGTGTTTCCTTTTGGATTAGTTTGGTGATGGTGTTTTTTTGGAATCCGTTCGCAATTAAAACATTCGAGAGAGTGTGTAATTCAGTTTTCAGTTTTCACAAGACATAGGACCCCACTCCACCAAAGCCCAGGATGCTTCCAGAACACCCATCACCAGGGTCGTTAAGAAACAAAAGGCTGATGGACACACAGGATGTCTCCAAACAGCCATCCAACCCACCAGCAGTTAATCCCTTAACGATCGCCTTAGCAACCAGAAGATCACAAAAGAACAAACGAACCTACAATCAGCAACAGAGCAAGCAAACCACACCCCCCACCAGTATTTATAGAAGGACTTCAACTGAGACCACACTTTGCTTCAAGAAGAAAGAAGCCAGAAAACCAGCCTGAAGATGATGAGTGAGACCTCGTCGAAACGTCGCCAAAGTAACCAGATTTCTACACGGGAAGAAACCCGAATCCACCCTAACATGCATATATATATAATCTATCTATCTATCTATCTATCTATCTATAATCTAAATTTGTAATGTTGAATCTGTATGCATTTTAATACATAGAACATTATTTTTATCAGTATCCAGGTTGGTCTTGTTTTCCCCCCTTTTTGGCTGATTTTTCTCCTTTTTGGTTATGTGTAAGTGCCCACTCTGACACTCAGAGATTGAAACTGGCATATCACCACAAATTGAGCTCCTAGGTAAGTTGGCCATTTTCTAATGATTTTTCTGGGCAATTTAATTAATTTATAACTTTACTTGTGGGTCTGAGTGTTTTTGGACTTGGGTTTCTTTAGTGAAAAGCTATGAGAGAGTATAGAGAAAGAAGGCTCTTGCTCAGAAGCAGGATCATCTGTGAAATAAATAATTTAAAAACTTCATTTCTCCCCCACGATCTGCATTGCCCAGTCTGACAAAGAATCTTAAACTAAAGGAGAACCACTGAGGTGACAAGATGAGATCCCTGTGGGTGATGGAGGGAAGAAAGGAAAGTTGAAGAGGAAGAGTAAAATCATTGATAAGACATGTCACCTTCCATCTGAGATGGCTTTTAATTAGTTTTATAATACAGATTTAGGCCCAGTTCAAACACTTTTTTTCAACACAATGTAATTTTATTTTAATTTTGTTGAGCTTATTGAGTATTAACTTTTGACCATTTTCATTAATTTGTGAATCTGTCCTGAGTCTTCATGTAAACTGAGTTTATGGTAAGTCCTTTCCTGATACAGCAAAAATCACCACAAGACTGTTGAGGGCACTATCAGAGCAGCACACAATCCTGCAAACATAAGGAAATGTACTTCATTTCCCCAAGTCCGAGCCCTATATGCCTTTGGAAGAGGAAGGCCATTCAATTGACATTGTAAGCTTAATTGAGGCTGACAGGTTTAACTTGGCACAGGATCCTACCTTATGCTTTTCCTTTCCACAGAGGATATATGTCACTCTTCCTTGTATCAGTCACAAAGCACTCTGCATTCCCAGGAAGGATAATTCAGCAGCAGGAACTCATGCTGTTGTGAAGAATAACACATGCTAATAAAACCCACTTTGTGGTTGTGGTACTCCCTACAATAAGCAAGAATACTGCAGATTTGACAAAACAGCCACACAATAAACAAGATAATCACACTATTTACAATATCTGGGTAAATACAAGACATCATAACCCTAATGGCACAGATGTCTTCAAGTGATTCTGGAATGTTGATATCAGGAGGAATGGGGAGGGGTCTTCCTCAGGGATCCATGGTCGTCCTCTCCCGATGAAACTGGAGTTTGAACCTGAGGAGAAGCAGAAGCTGAACTTAGAAGTTGGAAATGTTCCTCTTTTTGAACCATGTTTCCTGAAATTGGCCAGTCAATGCAGCAACTGGCCAAGCAGCTGAAGGATTCTAGCAATTATAGTGGTATCAGAAACCTATTGGTTTTCAGATAACATCTGCATAACTGCTGTGGCTAATTGCACTTAATTGACAGAATGGCATGGCACACCTGCATCATGTGTCTGGTCACATGATGGAGATTAAGGAGCTGAATCCTAAATCCACACCGATTCAATGGGCCTTCTGTAGTGCTATCTACTATGCCAAGTAACAGGGTTTTGGCCATTGTTTAATCTGCAGATGGAGCAATTCCCGAGACACAGAAAAATAATGTACTAATACTAACCTCATAAGAACAGCCTTGCTGGAACAGGCCACAGCCCATCCAGTCCAGCATTCTGTCTCACACAAGGGCTCATCATTTGCTTCAGGGTATTTCCAAGCAGATGCCTTCACCTGCTTATGAGTCCCTGCAAATGGCATTGAGAGATATCCTGCCTAGCTCTCCAACCCAGAGGTTGTCCTTAGGCATCCATAATGATAGCCATTGATATCTTCGTTCTCCATGAACCTGTCTAATCCTTTCCTAAAGCTGTCAAGGCTGTCACCACTTCTTTTGGCAGGGAGTTCCACATAGCAGTGATCCTCTGGGTGAAAAAGTACTTTCTCTTATTTGTTTGATATCCTGCCTATCTCTTTTTTATCTTTTTTCCAAAATGCAACAAATCATTGGGTTCCAGACATATCCCTTTTCCAAGATGTTTCCTGGATGCTTCTCACTATGAAAGCCAAAATAGAAACCCAATAACATGATGATAAACCTACCTCTGCTGAATGTGATCGATATCTAGCATCTTCTGATGAAATATAAGGAAGACAA
Source organism: Phrynocephalus versicolor (assembly GCA_023846285.1). Classification (NCBI taxonomy): domain Eukaryota; kingdom Metazoa; phylum Chordata; class Lepidosauria; order Squamata; family Agamidae; genus Phrynocephalus; species Phrynocephalus versicolor. The sequence goes on from JAHTLZ010003526.1 coordinate 54,132,382, forward strand.
TAAGAGCAGTTGCATTGGTGCCAAGACCTGCACAAGTTAAACACCCCCTTCTGTTGTTCTGTTGCTTGACATTGAGGGTTATTGGGTTCCTTCAGGGAGAAAAGTGGCATAAAAATAAAGTTTATTATTATTTATTAATATTTTCACTGTTCCTGAAGGGCTGTGTCCTTAGTGTTTTATTTTTATTGGGTCTTCCATATGGGAGACATTGCCCTGCCACCAGGGCTTGTGTTCCCACTACCACCACCACTGTGTTTGGTCTCAGTTGCACTTCTACAGGGTGCAGTAGTTCTTGTTTGCTTTATGGACACTTGTTCTGATGGAGTCTGACAACACCTGTGATGGGTTGTTGTTATTTTTGGCAGGAAGAGTAACAACTGCCATATGCCATGAAAATGTTGAGCAGGTTTCACTACTTATGACAGCAAAGTTCTGCTCATGGAAGAAGAGGAAAAGCAGATGTGGTAGCAATCCTAGGATACAGAGGCAAAATTCACTATTTATGACAGCAAACAGGGCAGCTGCTGTTTCTAAAGACTTGTTTAGGAACAATTTCCTCACCCCTTTCCTCCCACTTTCCTAAATGGGTTTCAGAGTCACTTGGTGATAGATATGAAGCTTTTCAAAATGTTATTTATCTACAGAAATGTCTAACAAATTCCATTTTATTTACATTTTAAAAAACGTTCAATTTTTTTAATTTAATTTTTTTAATTTAATTTTTTTAAAAGAACCTCCAAAATTATCTGCAAAAAAACAATGTTTTAGTAATACTGTAACAAAAGCAATGTTACCAGTTGTTTCATTATTTTTCCAAAAAGTTATCAGCAATCTTGGTATTCTCCAAAAGTAGTAATATGAGAGTATGTCATATTTAAAACATGCATGCAAGAAACTCCAAGAAAGTTTTTTTTTCTGAGTGAAGAAAAGTACCAATAATGATCTTAAGGCATATTTTAGTTGCTGAAGAATATCAAAGCATATGTGTGGAAATACAAGTAAGGCGGCAGTGGTGGTGGTGGTGGTGGTGGACATTTTAACACCTATAGGATGAGGTACTATGAACTCTAATGCTCCTTGAAAATGGAGGACCAGTTGGAACAATGCAACTGCTTTGTTCTGGCCTCTACCTATATTACATTCAAGTTAAGATTACATTGTTGTGAAAACAGTATGGATATATTCTAGATTATTTCACATTTCCCCCTATTCAGTCATTCCAGAGGAATACCAAGGAAACACAGGAGGAGGGAAACACACTACCCTCATCACATCTGTCATCACTCTGCTCATACGAAAGGCAACAGAGTGGAAGACCATCTGGTTCTTTTACATGTGAAGATTCTCCATGGTTACCCAAGGTTACTCGCTGTGTAAAAAGCTCTCATGCAGAGAGGAGGCTCTTTGCCCACCCAGGCCAAAAGAAAGAGGTGAGCCAAGTATGGTGGGTTAAAATGGGCAACAATTTAATTACTATCAAAATGTTCACTTAAATGAACTTATTTACCTCAGGCAAGGGGGGCTGAGAGTAGGTGCTGACAACAGTGCAAGTAGGTGATGGGCAAGATATCATTTGGACCTCCTGCCCTTGCATGAATTGCTTGAGCTTCCTACATCAGGAGGACATCGCCCACCTATTCAGCATCCTCCTGCCCACTACAGCTCTTCTTCCCTCAAGACAGCCCTCAGTTTTAACACTTGCCAATGCTATTAACTCTTCTTGACTTATTGAGCTTGCCATTCCTAAAACTCTAATTTAGTTTTATCTGAGGGCTGCCTAGCACCTTAAGGGTGTCTTACCCTGGGGTATAACTGAATTCAGATACCTCTTGCACTACCCACCACAATACAGGAGCTATGGAGTATGCCCCTTTCTCACCGGCTGAGCAGCTCAGCAGCAAGGACCCCCCCCTTGCAGATCACCTAAAAAGATTTCTATGCCCAGGTCTGATAGGTGGACCCTGTCCTCTCTGTAAAGCTCAGGGAGACTTACAGTTGTGTCTGGGTAGCCAATTACAGACCCAAACCCACTCCTAACAAATCTAGCACCTTCCCTATTCACACCCTTTTGAAATTTGTCCACGTGTCTCAGGTCATGGGCTGATCTGCAGACCTGACGTGGGACCAATGCATATCAGATTCTCTGAATCACCAGAAAACTGTCCGTATAGCTTTTCAAATCAGCAATGACTCCGAGAATCAACACCTTGCCCAACACATGGGTCAGGTCATTACCACTCAGGAGGATTAGTGGCATGTCAGGGGGCAATGCAGGAGAACTCCGGGATGTGCAACCCATGAAATCATCCCAGAGCATGCCTTGCTGCCCCTTCCACTCGAGTATGGTCCAAGCTCCAAGGCCAAGGTCAGGGCCCCAAGCAGTACATGCTTGCATACTTGGCCACCCAAAAAGACATAGCTATGCCTGCATATCAGCACTCTGGATTGCATTCTTAGTATTGAATCTGATAAGAACAGAAGTTCAATTGCAGTTGAAAGAAGGAGGCTGGTAGCTGCAGGGACAAGCCTTATATAGGCTACCCAGCCCTTGCAGCTCCACCCCGTAGCATGCACTTTTTCACACCACTCTGGGTTGGGCAGGCAAAGAAGCCCCTCTTGGGAACACTATCCCTGCATGGTGGCCATTTCCCACAGAACCGTCACTTTTCATAGGAGCACAATCACAAAGAAGGAACCAAGGTCAGGACATTCCCCATTTCCCATGTTGATTCCATTCTCACATTGAACATAGAATGGCTGGAGAGTGGAGCCAGAGGTTGAGAGTTTGGCACCCCACCATGCTTCCTTAACAGGAGCTCACTCTGTGATTCATAGGGATGTTTCTCTGCAGTTCTAAGATGACGGTGATGGAATGTCGACGATGATATCAATTCATTTCTTCAAAAATCCTCCAGATTATGAATGTATGATATTGTGTTTCAATACCCATAATTCAAACTCCAGGGAATGGCCCAATATTGATGCACCATACCATGCTCACATTGCCATCAGGAAGAAGAAAGTTGTAACTTCTGCCTTTGCAGGAGTCCTCTAACAGGGCCAGGACAGTGATACATCTAGAAATGCAACACACAGAAGGGGTAGAAGCTGACTTAAAAAGTTTTAGTGCTAATTTATTACTTTTGTTTGTGGTGATTAATGATTGGGTATTTCTTCAGTTTCTCCTTGCTTGTCACAATGTCTGGAGTAAATTTGGGGCATATTTGGCTATTTTTATTTGTAAGTGCTTTTAAAATGCATTTTATAAAGCATGTATTAACAAACACATTATGAATGAGTAATGTAAAGCATGGCCAACCAATAAAAAAGTGAATTCCCTTTAAAACACTTAGGCTAACATGGTATCTTCTCGAACTAACACCCCAAGCTCTACTTCTCTTTTGTTGACTTTGGGATGCAATTGACATTTAGTTCTTGGGTGTTCGTTAGAAGAAATGTCATGCTCTCCGATAGTCAGGCCTTAGATGAAACAAATTCACAGACAGGGTGTTCTTCAGTTCTCCAGACTATCTGTGAATATGTTTCAAATATTGGTAATCCATATAGAAAATCAATTATCCTCTTGGGTAGAACATAATTGATCTTCCCTAACTGCATTGATTTCACATAATGAATGTTTAATATTTCAATCATTATCCTGTTGAAATTCTGATATTGCGGAAGCCAAGAACAATTAGGAAAATATATTGCAATAATTCTTTGGTTGTTTTTTTTTTAAAAGTCCCTGGTGAATGGAAGCCAGATTAATCCTCAAATGTAGACCTGGGCTGCTGTAATGAATTATCCAACCTATTCTCAGCAGGCAGAATAAAATTCCTCATCTTTGCCCTGTTTGATAGGGCTGTCCTCTCTTTCATCAACATTCCTACTAAATAACAGATGTGTATCTGTTTCAGATCTGTGGTCCTGTCAGGAACTTTTTTACATCACACCTCAGATAGAATGCTACATAAAGGGGGAAAGAAGTGTCCTTGTCACTCTGATAAAGACTGCTGATAAAGAGATGGATCCATCATTTTCCATTTCAGGACATGTTCTTTTGAATGGGTGTTTTAGGGCAAAAATGGTCTACAGGAGCTTTTTATCAGAGGACTGCTGCACACCTCAATGTTGAGTAGTTCTGCCTTTTCCCTGTCTCCTGTTAGTAACTGGTTATCATCACCACACAGAGATCCTATGATTTCCTTATTTTTCCTTTTGCTGAGGACATAACTAAATATCTAGATATCTAGATAGATAGATAGATAGATAGATAGATAGATAGATAGATAGATAGATAGATAGATAGATATACTCTATATCTATATCTATCTATCTATCTATCTATCTATCTATCTATCTATCTATCTATCTATCTATCTATCTATCTATCTATCTATCTATATATCTATCTATCTATCTATCTATCTATCTATCTATCTATCTATCTATCTATCTATCTATCTATCTATCTATTACTATCTTTAATCTACATATATATATTACTATCTTTAATCTTTCTGGCAAGTCTAAATTCTTTCTGTGCTTTAGCTTTTCTTACCACCCCCCTGCATATACTGGCTATTTGCTTATATTCCTCCCCATTTTTTTCATTTTCTGTACATGGTTTTTTTAAATATTTAGCTGACTTGAAAGTTCTTTAGTCAACCTTTGCAGTTTCTTTAGACATCTCCCATTTTTCCTTGTTGGAACCATTTTAGATTGTGTCTTTAATATTTCACTTTTAAGGAATTCCCATCCATCTTGGACTCCCTTCTCTTTAAGTGCCTCGGTCTATGGAATTACAGCCAATGATTCCCTAAGTTTATAAAAATTAGCTTTCTTAAAGTCTAGGATGCTTGTCTGGCTATACAGTGTACCCTTGTATAACAAACAGTTTGTATAACATAAAATTTGTACAACATAAAAAATTCTGGAGATAGGGGAAATTTGCTTAACATAACCGCCTATGGGGAAAATCCGTACAACATAAAAATGGGATCTCCCTGTTTTCAATGCATTCCTATGGGAATTTGTATAAAGGAAAAATTGCTTGACATAATTTCATTTGGAACGAATTAATTCCTTTATACAAGGTACCACTGTACTTAGTTTCCTGTCCCCACTATATAATAAATTCCAAAAGAGCATGGTGACTTCTACCTAATGATCCCATCACGTCAACCCCATTTACAAGGTCCTCCCTATTGGTTAAGATCAGATCTAAAATAGCTGTTCCTCTTGTTGCATCCTCCACAGTTAATAAGAAAAGGGTGGGCTCTGGGGAACTTGAAGCTATTTTTGCTCTGTGAGTCCCTACTTCTTCTGCATATAAAGGGGGATTTTTCTATTTTCCAGAAATTCAAAACTCTGCAACAGAACATAGGCTAATTCCTTCTTTTAAAGGCAGTAATCTAGGAAATGAGTAGTTATGGCTGCATTAAATGCTAGGAAAATAAATGGTGCAAGTTAAGAAAACAATTCAGATCAAATATTTATAAAGACTAAAACAACACTTGTGGGTAAATATTGCTATGTTACGTCCTCTGTCTCTCCTGTGACCTTGTTCATAAGACGGTACAAAATTTCCTTGGAGGTTTCCTACTAGTTGGGATAATAAGTTTAGAAAATACGTACTACATAGATTAAAAAACTCTGGGGAGAAATAAAACTATTATGCCTCAGGCTATATTGCTTCTTTCAAAGTTATGTACAGCGAATGCTCCTGCAACATTCCTATTTTGATTACTTTGTGCCTCTGATACCTTTTAGAACTATTAAAGGGCCCAATTAGTCTTCCTTCTCTTCCCCCTTTCAAGGCACAGGATGTGGAAAAATATTTTTTTCTATTTTCCTAAAATTTCTTTAATTGCGTTGATTTTGAAGGCAAACATGAATGAACTACATATATAGAACAAAGCTGAAAGTAGTATGTACACTCAATTGTTTGTACTCTGGAGCTGATTAAACCAAATGCTTGTATAACTTAATTTATCCCCCCCCCCCCGGTGCTGCTTATTCTAGGGGTTTTAATCTAATGCTGCCTGCAACTATTTTCTGTTTTCCATTTAAACATGTGGGATAAGAAAATCAACATAAAATAATGGACAGACAGAAAACAGGCAGACAGACAGAAACAGATACACACACACAAACATACAAACACACACAGAGAGATACAGAACCACACACACACACACAAGCCAGTGGAGAAACAACAACATATGTATTAATCTAACCTCTGTTCCTTTCTCTTTCTGCATCATGCACTATAAATATCTGGGAAATATGGTGTTTTCCAAGCTTCCATTTTAGCCCTTCACCTTACTTATTGGGGTTTAGTGGAAAAAGAGGTTTTTGAGAGATACTAGGATGTCACAAAATCACATAGAATGATAGCTTTGCCAATGACCTGAAGGACATCTATTGCAATTTCTTGTAACAAGGCAAGACATGCTGCTCCCACACATTTACATCTAATGAGCTCATGCAATTAAATATATATTGCTATATATTTTACTACAGAAATATTACTAAAATAGCAGGGCTGTACATAAAACTTGGCAGAGGGACAAATAGGCCATTGAATATTGAACAGTGTCTTTGATTGTTTTTGAAATCTTTTAAAATGTAATGGTTAGATACTAGCATCTTGACTGTTACTTGCTATGGTAGCACCATCATTTCTACTTCTGAGAAACCTATATTCCTTCAAGTGACCTCTGTAGCCTTTCTATGGTTATTTTATCTGCACATGACCTGTATCTTTATTCAGTCTTTTTTGCATCTGGACTGCCTCTGATTTGCATAGTCAGATGAATGGAGCAGTATAATAACGAAAAAAAAAATCCTTGAATACAATGAAAAGGAAGGATATGAATCAACATGTACGCTGGTTGTTGCCCAGGTGGGCAAGCCACAACAAAAGACAATGGAGACAGCCACGTGTAAGGAGGAAAACACTGGGAAAGGCAGGTATTGTATCCTAGCCAATAATAAGGTACAGCCAGAACACCGGATTTGGATCACCCTGGCCCATTGGGAAAGGGGCCGGGTCAACACTGCATTTAAAGTGTTGCTACTTTTTGCTACTCACACTCATGGGAAGGGAATTAATCCTGAGACTATGGTCATCAATGACTGACCAAAGAGCAAGAGGGTCACACTTGATTCTAAAGGCACTGTCTGACTCTACACTCTGCCCTGTGAGAGCAGCGAGAAAGTACCTGACAAAAAGGGGTCACCAACCAGGATATCTCTTAATGCACAACGGAGGAACCCCGTTCAAATGCTATTTGCGGGCATTATGTGGAGGGCTCTATTGGAGGTGGGTTCACCCCCCCCCCAAAGGAGTTTGGGACTCATTTGTTCCAAAATGGAGCAGCATCGCAGGTGGCAACCCAAAGACTCCCCCCCCCAAAAGGCATTCAGAGAATGGGAAGGTGAACATCCAAGGCGTGTCGAGCATACACCCACCCCCCTGTCACCCCAACATTAACACCCAATCTTTTTTAGTTCTTCCCCCAGGTGCAGTCCCTCAGATTTGGATTATTGGACACAGCATCGTACACTGGGCTAGAGCGTGGGTGCAAGGCTCGCCATGGGGAGACCAGCTGCTAGGAATGGAGGACCACATCCGGATCACATGATTTGGCAATAGGGGAATGTGCTGAGGGTCTATGTGTATGAAACTGTAGTGTCAATTTAGACTTCAGACCAATTCATATACTGTATTCTAGAATATACAGAGAATAAATTTCTTGAGTTTCTTTTCTAAGTGGCATGTCTGAAGCTTTTCTGAGCATATTTAATTCTCTTGCAAGGTGCCAGTTAACAACTTCTTCCATGCTGTGTTCTGTCCAAACACTACAATATCCACTAAGATAAAAAGAGAGGTGCTGAGCTGAGAAATGTAGGACTGACACTTATTTCCTTTGAAGTTCCTAATTCACCTTTAGTGGACCTTTCCCCTGTCAGATTTGATGCTCAGATTGACATAACTAGTTGGCTTAATATTTTATTTTAAAGGAATACTTTATCTTCTGTTACTCCTCTCAGTTTCAGCACTAACATATGCCAGCAACTATATTTTTCAATACAAAAGTTCATCTTACTGTTCATGTTTAAGTGTCCCACCGTGTACTGTATGTATTTTGTAATTTCCTCATTATTCACCCTGCAAAACAGAAGTAGTGCTATTATTATTCTGATGAATTTGCCAAAATGTTCTCTCCATTTGCTGAACACCTTGAAAAACTATGGCATCACTAATGTGGGTTGTCCCTCCTTTGATGCAAACTGCAACTAGCAGTATTTCATATTGTCATTGTATTAACAGCTATGGTGGCCAATTTGTCACTTGGTGAACAACATTTAGCTTCTTTAGACCGAGCTAGGCTGCTGAGCAACATATATTAAGTCTATCACTGGGTATACCTACCTGAATCCTTTGATAGAACCTTTCAGAGTTTATGCAGCTTCAGTTCCCCTTTTGAGGATCCAGGACTACCCCCATGGTATAATGAAGAGGTGGAGTAAGGCTTTGTAAAGCCAGTTTAAGACAAGTTTCTTTCTTTCTTTCTTTCTTTCTTTCTTTCTTTCTTTCTTTCTTTCTTTCTTTCTTTCTTTCTTTCTTTCTTTCTAGTAGAAAGTAAAAAACCTAGATTTATAATGGTAATAAATTCTTGTTCCAAGAATCCAGTCTTGATTCTTAAGGTCTCTGGTGCTGTCTCGTTTGTTAATCCTTCATTGGTAGTTGCTGGAAGTTTCTTATGTTTTGTGCCATCAAGTCGGAACTGACTTATAAAGACCCTAAGAGGGCTTCCAAGGTAATACAATTATTTAAGGATTGAGACTTCCCAGTTCTATCTCCCCAGTGAGTTTCCATGGCTCAGCAGGGATTTGAGCTCGCATGTTCTGAGTCCTACTCCCTCACTCTGTCCACTACATCACACTGGGTATCCAATAGCTGAAAGCACTGGTGTCTATTTAACATGATCATGAATATGGTCACTCTAAATGATGTTATATTTATGGATTACCCTTGTAGCAAGGGTTATGCACTCCATTCCCAAGATCAAATTTACTGCACTGTATTAACTGCCACATCTTGTCTCCTTGTCACTGGTAAATAAAACTATTTATTGAAAGGTACAGAAATTCATCCTGTTACATTCCATATCTTATTGTCAGAAATATTATAAGGGAACTTGTATTGTTTGTCAGTTACTTTTGAATATGTTAATATTCGTAGTGGCAGTGGGGATTTTCCTCACATACCAAGAAACAAAGAAGACATGGTTATATGATAACCAGAGGGGCATAATGATTAATGAGTTGATTAGTTCAACTTGCTCATCCAACTTGTTCATCCAAGCCTATCATGGTGCAGAAACCACAGCAAAGGCTGGCTCCTTCTTAACTACCTCCTTTCTCATCTAGGATATCTCTTCAGGCCTGCTGCCTTGCTGTGGCAAACTGCCTGACAGCTTTCCAGTGTAAAAAAGACCTTCCTGGGCCTGTTTTCATCTCAAGTCCCAAGATTCAAAGATGGCCATAACCTGGTTGGATCTCAAAGGTTGCTCCCCAGACTTTCCCCTGAAGCCCATGATCACAATTGTTAGTCTCTTGAGCTTCTCTTCACCTAATGGTACCGCCAGAAATCACTATTCCTAGCCACTTTTTCCACACTCCTGATGATTGGTGTGACCAGCTATTAAATACTATCCCACCAGAACTCCTGGCTACCATATGTTCAAAGTGCTAATCTTGTGACACAACCCAAAAACTCATCTCTGCCCTTTAAGTGACCAGGTAAGCTTTTATTAGCTCCCAGGGTTGTACCAACTGAAAGAAGCCAACATTAGGACAGGGAGAGCAACCATTATTTATTTATTTATTTATTTATTTATTTATTTATTTATTTATTTATTTATTT
>JAHTLZ010003526.1:54173948-54189395 GCA_023846285.1 Phrynocephalus versicolor
GTGCATAGGGCATCTAGGCAACTTTGAGGTACAGTAGTATAGAACTTCACAATAATTACCAGGGAACCATCCATATTATTCAACCATTTGGGGTTAGACCATATGGCCAGATGGGCAGGGTATAAATATAATAAATAATAATCATAATAATTAAAGATCCCTCCACCCCTTCGGAGGCTTTGAATTCCAGTAAATACCACTAGGAAAATCTGTTCTTCTCAATTTGCCTTAAAGCTAAGCAAAGTTTATAAACTGCTTATATACTGCCCATTAGCCGTTAAAGAACTCTCTGGGAAGTTTACAATGATGGAAACTACACATTGCCCCCACCCCCACCAGGTGAACTGGATACTCATTTTACTGATCTCAGAAGGATGGAAGGCTGAGTGAGCATTGAGCCTGATACTTGGAATTAAACTCCGGGTCGTAGGCACAGTTTTAACTGCAGTACAGCAGTTTAACCACTGCACCATGAGGCCTTACTGAGTATACTGCTTATATCCACTTTTGACATGGGTCACCTTCATCTTCCTGGCTTTATGGAAGACATTAAGGGAGTTGAACAAAGGATACTGTATTATTTTACTGTATGCCATAAACTGTCAAATTGGATGCCTGTACAAAGAACCTGTCTCATTTCAGATTATGGATTAGATGGCCTTGGAGTCCTCATTAGATGACCTTGGAGTCCTTCAGTTTTATTATTCAGTTTGACTAGGTAATTTTTAGAGCAAGCAACAGAAATTACTATGACTTGACTCCTATTAGTCGTATTAGTTCTCATGCAGTGAAATATTGCCAGGTTAGCAGGTAAATATGGTGGTTAAAGGTAATACCTAAATTTCATGCTGCTGGTTTTAGATGTCATTTCATGCCTCCATTTGGAGTTAGTTCTATACAGTTTTTAAACACCAGTGATGTTTTATATCCTGAAGTATTTACAATTTCTTCTGGTTGTTCCATAAGTGGATTTTAAATTATGACTCAGTATGACATGCTGCACCTGGTTGTATAGCTCTGTGAGTTATGTGACATGTGGAGCTAGAGGTTGTGAGTACAGTTCCCCACTAAACATCCCCAAAGGCTAGAAAATGGATGAAATTCGTATTCAGCCTTGTGGCACAGTGGTTAAATGCCTGTACTGCAAGTAAAACTGTGCTCATGTCCTGGGGTTCAATCACAGGTAGCTGGCTCATGGTTGACTCCGCCTTCTATCCTTCCTACGTCGGAAAAATGAGTACCCAGCTTGTTGGGGGGCATGGTATGTGTAGCCTGCATACTGTAATTAAAATCTGTAAACCGCCCAGAGACTACATGGAGTGGTATGGGGCGGTATATACCACTTTGCTTTTGCGTTGGATAAGTGTGGGAAAGACAGATTTTATCAAGACTCTGCAGTCAGCACTGGTCAGTCCTTGTCATTACAAACCTGTGATATAACTGAAGCCCTATTCAAAATCTACTGTTCACCTCCTCCTGTTAAAATGGATAAAGAGAATGTTTTGTCTGAAATCCAGCTGCATAGCTAAACCTGTGCAGCTACAAGTTGCATAAGCAATAGTGAAAAATATACCAAGGTAGAAGTATAGTATTCAAAAATATGAAAGCACACCAATTGCACTGTGAGCAGTTGCAGAAGCACACTGATCTAGGCTTGGCAGAAAGTAACTTACATCAGCTGCAAAAGGATTTCAGCCATTTTCATCTCTTTGGACATACAATGCAAAGCATATTATTAAAAACAAAAATAGCTATAAAATCCAAATTCCATTTTAGGATAATACCTTTCACATTTCCTTTCTACCCAATGTCTACTGAGGCTTATGTCTATGCATGTGGAAAGAGGGCTAGAGCCCTCAAAAGCTTATGGCAAATCAAGTGTGCTAGTTTTTAATATGCTGCATGACTCTAATCTGGGTTTATGTGCACTGGCTTCAGAAAATGTTGGCAATGGAGATGGAGTTGGGATATTTGTATGGCGCCAAAGTGGGTACAGGATGTTTCAAGCCCTGTTAAAGTATCCCTACAAATCACTGTAGCTTGCTTTTGAAATTTGGTGGTTAAAAATGCTGAAATGTGTTAGCACCTGCAAGACAGAGTCAGAACATGAAAACACAATTGTAGCAAAAGCAGGATGCGCCAAAAGCACAGGGAGATGGACAGTTTAAGCTCTAGTGAAAGCCAGTGGAAACAGCTACTCATGGTCTCCTTGTTAGGTTTCCAATAGGCTAAGATATGTCCTCCTATCTGCCTGATTGAGCAGCCATTTTGCATCTTGGCATGGGAAGCAAGGTCCATTCCTCACTGCTTATTCTTAGACTTGGGTATGTTTGAGAATTTCTTTGTCTCTAATTTGATCTAAGGGAAGATTTCATTCTGCATTGCAGACTTTACTAATTAGGGCCCACTGTGTGCCAAAGTGTGATGGATGTCTGACTCTGTTGTAACAGCTTTGAGTCACAGTAGCATGACAAAGGCATGGCAATGGATACAAGCTGGGAGATGATCACAGCTAGTCCCAAAATGAAATTTCTCTAATAAAATTCTGATATTTTGCATCTTACTGCATTTCCTGCTTTGTCCAAAGCTTGCTTGGATGAATATGGTGGTCCCCTTAGAGCTCTACTGTTCAGTGAGTTTATGGCTTTATAATTCTGTGGCCTTCAAGAAATATCAGTTTACAGTGTAACTTTCTTCTGCTCCTACAATCACTCTCTCTTTGACAGGTCTTTAATTATTATCCCATTGAGCACGGGGCATTTTATGTAGAATTGCTTTCTGAACCCGCCTTCCAAGAGCATCAGACTCCAACTACCTCAACCCATAAAGATATGTAAAGAAAACTTACCTGAATTCATATAATCCATGTCACAACATACCCACCCATGGAGGCAAAATGCCTCATAACCCATGCCATGGTTCCAATTAGTGGCCTTTTTTGAGCCATCTGCTTTGGTATAACTTCCTCTTCTGCAAAGGGCAACTGTTCACAAGAGAAATCACCTCAGACCAAAATACTGCAGGTTGAAAACATTCTTTCTTCAAGATTCTGTTCTACATGCCAGTTGTTCAAAGACCCAGCTCACAGGAGGAAAGGAGACCTTATATTTTGTGTCCCAACAAGGAAGGGGAACCAAGAGGTAGGAGCACTGTCTGTGCAAAATTTCAGGGGTAGCATGGGGACAGCATGAGGATGTGCAGTGACATATGCAGCAACTTGCCTTTCTCTGAATAGAATTCTGTACCTTGATCAATAGGATCACAGGATCCAGTGAGAAGTGTCAGCTGATGCAGGGTGAATTCATGAGAGGTTGAGAGCCAGGTAAGGAACAGAATGCATGGTTTCCCACAGAGCAGGGGTACATCTATTTTGTGCAGGTTTTGGTGCAACAGAGTACAGATGATCATGACCACCCACCTCAAAAGAAAATAAGTCCTTGCACCTGATATGTGGGCCATCTGCAATCCATATCTACTCTGCATATGGAGGTCCAGAATCTTTCCCTACTGTTCTTCACAGACCATTTTAACTGGCATCAGTTAATGTGTGCTGAACAAACCTTTGTTTCTCTGCTGCTAATGGTAGTTGGAAATCAGAAATCAGCATTAGAAATGGTAGAGAGATTTAGAACTTGTTGTCTCATGATGATCCAGAGGAACAGAGTTGTTTCTGTGTTACTAAAAATGTCAAGGAAATCACCTGCATCCACATTGTTAGGAAGTGACTGAGAGTAGCCATCCCAAAAGAGAAACAGAGACTCATCTCACTGAACTCTGTAGGGAATTCTGCCGTTTCCTGGTTGCTGCTAGCAGTGGGAAGCAGTTATCTTGAGCAGTAACACTTCACCAGCACACTGAATGGGGTTCACAGGGTGACAGAAAGAGTTAATCTTATTCTCCGCTGAGTGCCTCTGCCTAAGATCAGCTACCCATGCTACTTGTACCTTCCAGGCTTTCATGCTGTGGCTGGCCAATCCCAGGGAGGCCAGCAAGTCCGTTACTAGCAGCCGGTCTTCTCTGTGATGGCCACCTCTTTGTGGAATGCTATACCTGTAGATGTATGGCTGGCCTGTTCCCTATTAATATTCAGAATGTGGATCAACATATTGCTTTTCAAGGAGGCTTTCTGGGATTTCTTTATACTGTACTTGTTTGCAATTTCATCTTATTTATGGTTATATTTTGTAGTTTGTATTTTTTTTGTTGCTGCTAGAGATGGGCATTTCATTTTGGAAGGGGTCCAGTTCTGAAAATGGAACATGGCAGCACAGCTGTGGCTCAGAACCAGGATCCAGCCTCCGGAACAAAATCAGCCACTGACTTACCTTCATTTGGGTTGAGTGGGTGAAACTCCAATCAGGAAGCAGCCTCTGATGCATCATCTATCATTCTACCTGGCGCTGGCCAATCAGGAGCTGTGCAGGGACATGCATCATCCCGCCTCCCTGTCTGATTGGCCAGCACCAGGGAGAAGGAATGATGATATGTCTGAGGCTTTTTCCTGAATGAAGTTTTGCCTGTGCGACCCAAACAAAGGTAAGTCAGTGGCTGATTTTGTTCTGGAGACTGGATCCCAGTACCAAACCACAGCTGTGCTGCTGTGTTTTGTTTTCAGAACCAGACCCCTTCCAAAATGAAACACCCATCTCTAGTTGCTGCCATCTTGGTTTCTTAGGAGTGTTGCCCTCCTTCTATATTGTTATATTATGTGTTGTGGATTGGGTTGTGGGATAATTGTCCTTTTAATATTTATTGTCACTGCTGGAAACCTCTCAACATAGTGACTTGCCACTAGATCATGTAGTTGGTAAATAAATAACTAAATAAAGTGTGTGTGTGTGTGTGTGTGTGTGTGTGTGTATACAAATGCATGTGTGCGCGCACACTTGCCTCACTCGCAACTGCCCCATTTGATGTCAACTCTTTCCAGTAGAGATGGGCACGAAATGAACAATTTTTTGTTTCCGTTTTTGTTTTTTTGTTTTGTTACGTAATGAAATGACAAACGAATTTTGTCTCCAAAATGAAACAAAACGAACAGAAACACTGGAAATTTTGTTGTGCGTTTCATTTCCGTTACTGCAATACAGTGAACTGCTTTAAATGCTAAAAAAAATTAAAATAAATTGAAATAAATGGTAATGAAACGGTAATGAAATGAACAAAAACGAAAATGATTTTTTTGCAAAAATTCACAAAAAATGGAAACGAACCGAAACGGACTGTCCAAACAACAAATGACACACGAAACTCCATTTTTTCTATTCATGCCCATCTCTACTTTCCAGTGCTGTTTATAGTGCAGTATAACAAAAATTCATGCTACCAAACTAGTTTGTCATATAAGATGGGAATGAGATTATAGAAAAGGCATCATCAGGATAACCTACATGCACAAAACATAACAATGCATCCTACATCCTCCCTACACCAAAATGCACATTGCCTTGTGTTTGTTTTGACTGAATCGGAATAGGTAAGCCTATTCACAGTATTCTCAGTGTGAAAAATCCAATTATTTATTACTTACAAAACATCTACTTTACTACAGCCAAATTCAAGTGTGTACCTCAATCTGCATATTTGTAAAGTTGTGTTTTTTAAACAGTCCCCACATTTCTATTTCATGGACCTTTTGATCACTAGCATTGGGAGCTCCCCTATTTTATCACTCGTTGAGCTGAAACTAGCTACACCCTGGCTCAAGGAATCAGAGTCAGAATGATTGAATTGGAACAGGTCTATAAGGCCACCAGGTCCAACCCCCTGTTCCAAATTCGGGATCCAAATAAAAGCAGATCTGCCAAGTAGTTGCCCAGTTTTCTCTTGAATCTCTCTGGTATTGGAGTGCTCACCACCTCCTGAGGTAATTGGTTCCACTGTTGTACTGCTCTAACAGTTGAGAGTTTTTCTCCTGATTTTCAACCTATACCAGGCATGGTGTATCTATGGCACGTGTGCCAAAGGTGGCATGCAAAGAGCTTTTGCCTGGCACGCAACATGCTCACTGCCCCCCCCACTTCCCCCTATGCTGGACCAACCATGAAGAATTTGTGGAGGGGGAAGTGGGAGGGGGCAGGGAGCATGTCACGTGCCTGGCTGACCCTGCCGTCACTCTCCCCACCGCTGTTGCCATCACCGCCATCACTGCCGCCCACTGCTGCCGCTGCCCCCACCTCCGCCGCCTCTGCTGCCATCACCACCACCATCCCTGCCCCTTCCACCACCGCCACCGCCAATGACCCTGACCCCGCCACCCCCATCACCCCCCTTCCCCCCACTGCCACTGATCCTGACCCCCGCCGCCGCTACCACCATCCCCATCACAGAGTTTGGGCACAAGAAAATGATCTGTCAGACTTCTACTATGTCAGGCAAATTGCTCACACTCAGAAAGCTGTCCTTCATTGGTATCTTAAAAGGCTGCAATCATTCTTTGCTCCCTCTTGAGTGTGACAGGAGTCTGACTAGAATAACCTCATTGTCCACCTTTAAACAGTCTGCACTGTTAAGAATTCTTCTGAAAGCTGAAAGGGTGTGTGATTACATCTCCCATGTCCTCAGAATGCCTTGAGAAACTACTGAGAATAGGAAGGTTAACAATCCCAATTTTTGTTTTAATGAGATACTGCCGTCTTGAGAAACTGTTTGAGATAAGCAAGCGAAATAACCACAAAATAAATGAGAAAAAGCAGAGCTATAATAGAGGAAAATCAGAAGATACAAGCTATGTTTCAAATAAAGGGACACTGCAGAAAATACACTGAGCAATGTTCAAAGAGAAAGATTACATCTTTTGTCTCCCGTCCTATTTTTGTACAAAACATCAGCAATTGTAAAAGAGCATTTGGTTATAGGATCAGATCCTGGTTCAATAAAGGAGATCAGTGCAGCCCAACAGAGTTGGGCAATTCTGATCTTTTTACATCCAACAATCTTATCTGAAGACCTAACTTATGTCATGTGGAACATCCAGTCTCCCTTTGTAATCACCACCCCCTGGTAACATGAATGAAATAAATTTGATGTGGTATCATCACTTTCTGTATTTTACGACCAGCGAAATAAACTTACTGCCATTTGCAGTGAGAGGATGAACATTGAACCCAATATAGTAGAACTTCAGAGGAATTAGTTGTGGACAGCTAATTATGTGTAACTCAGTTCTTTTCCTAAGCTGAGAATGGTTTCTCTTGTGCCAATAATTTTACTTACATGTCTCTTTTTACTGTAATTTGCACAAGCCATGCAAACAAATCAAAATGCATGGGTATTCCTTTTTGAATTAAAAGAAGTAAAATGAATTCTGTAGTATAAGCCGTCCTTGAAAAATATGATCATTTTAATGATTGTTTCTACCATACTTGCAGGCCTACATGGCATTTCAGTTTTTTAAATATTTTTATTAACAAAAGAAAAAGAAAAAAGAAACATTAACATAACATAGTGACATGACACCTTATGCACCTACTACATGGCATTTCAGTTTAACACAAGCATGGCTCAAAGCACAAGGGTTTAGGTGGCCTTATGTTATCATCTTGGACTACACAGAGGCCAGATTTTTTAGAATTTGGCCCATGCCGCCTTGAAAAAATGAGTTTGGGGTTATTATAGCTGTCTCCTGGTTCCCACACAGAGGCAACCCTAATCATCTTACACATGTTTCATGGCAGTGTTCCTAACAGCCATGCAAACTAGCACCTGCTCCCTGCTATTTTATCTTTACTATTCTGGAATTCAATGTAAGGGATATACATGGATTTTTTTTTTTAAATAACAAAATGTGACTACAAACAAAGATAGTAAAACCGGAATCCCCTCTGCATAGTTACAAGCAAAGAAGAGTTAAGTGGTATCATGAAGACAAACTAGTTTTTTTTTAATTTGGGGTGAAGTGACTAGACAATGTTTTAATGCAACCAGAATTTGTAGCAATATTATAGCATGTCAGACTTCATACGTGTAGTATATATATACACGTGTAGTATATATTAGAGATGGGCACGACCAGGAAAAATGACGTTTCGAGTTGTCGTGTGTCGGAGCTGGCCCGTTTCGGCTCGTTTCCGTTCTTCGCGAAATTTCTCAAAAATTTGTCGTTTCTTTTGTCGTTTTTTCATCTGTTGTTAGTACTGGTTTGGGGGGGTGCGGGATCCTGGAGGCACCTCTCTGGGGTGGGTGCCTCCTCTGGCCCGCTACAAAGGGAAATCGGGCTCCTGGAGGCACCTGGGGTGGGTGCCTCCTCTGGCCTGCTATGAAGGGAAAGCGGGCTCCTGGAGCCACCTCTCTGGGGTGGGTGCCTCCTCTGGCCCACTACAAAAGGGTACGCATAGCCAATTGGATATGCATACCAAGTTGCAGTGGCAGGCAGAGGCACCTCTTTTGGGTGCCTCTACTCTGACTCACTAAGAAGAACAGCATACTGGCATACTGGCAGCATAAGGTGCACTTAGCGAAGCCCTCTGGGTGCTCTATGGCTCACCAAGAAGGGAAGTGTACTTGCGTGTAGTGCAATACGAGTACACAGATCTGACTTAGGGTTAGGGTTAGCGCAAGGGCTAGGCTTAGGGTTATGGGTAAGGTTAGGGTGAGTTTGTGGGGTGCACCTCTGGGTGCCTCTCTGACCCACTAAGAAGGACAGTGTACTGGCGTATGGGTTAGGCTTAGGGTTCGGGTTCGGGTTAGTGGGCTTTTTATGCCCACCTGGCACATCCCAGAAGTCTCGGTCAAAACCTGGTCAAGTGGCCATGCAATTGGTGGAATGGCTCAAAAAATTTGCATGGTCCACTCCCATGGCCAGCCCATCATTGCGCAGGTGTAAAAAAATAAAAATAAAAATAAAATAAAATAAAATCAATGGAGACGTTTTGTTGCAAGAAAAACCCACTGCTTCTACTGTAAAAATTCAGGCAGTTTTAAAGTAGCTATTTTCGCATGTTTCTGTGGTGCTTTGGTGTGTTTTTGGACTACGATTTCAAAATAAATATTGTGGTCGCCCCATTTTGGATCCTCCGCCCGCACCACATGGCATGGCGAGTTGGCAAGACGCCGAGGATGCCCCCCACCAGAGCAGCCCAGGACAGGAGAGGGGGGGAAGCTGGGGACCCCCCCACCAGAAACCACCCCTCTGGTAGGTGCACTCAGGCAGGCAAATTTTCGCCTGCTTTTTTGGCCGGGAATCGTTTTTTTTTTTTTTTTAATTTTTAAAACTTTTTTTCTGTGCCGCCGCTTGGCGAGTTGGTGAGACGACGAGGATGCCCCCCACCAGAGCAGCCCAGGACAGGAGAGGGGGGAGGCTGGGGACCCCCCCCCCAGAAACCACCCCACTGGTAGGTGCACTCACTCAGGCAGGCATATTTTCACCTGCTTTTTTGGCCGGGAATCGGTTTTTTTTTTAATTTTTAAAACTTTTTTCTGTGCCGCTTGGCATCGTGCGATCGCTGCGATCCCAGGAACGACAACGACAAATCAGACCCAATTTTTCTTTTATCGGTTCGAGTTCGAGTTCTGGCGGAGTAATTGTCGTTCTTCATTCCGTTGCGTAACGGAAACGAGGAACGGAAATGGAAATGAGAATTTCGCCAAGTCGTGCCCATGTGTAGTATATATATATTCAATTTACATCCTGCCTCCTCCCCCCCCCAAAAAAAAAACCCCAAACAAACAGGGCTTGGGCTTGAAGTTATTGTTGGATTTTTAGCCACCTCATAGGCTGCCTTTAATAGGTATGGTAGGGAGGGACCTTTCTGGTATGGGTAACTGTCAATCAATCCAGCCACAAGCAATTCTTTCTTTTCTGTGTTAGTCATGTAACTGTGCAGTCAGTAGGCAAGCTGTGAGTCAGTTAACATCTGTTCATATAACCAGTCATTTTTCTACAATATGTTGTATTTGATATGTTCAGCACTATGAGTAAACAAAACTGTTTTAGACTTTCTCTTACCAGTGTCTCAGAAGTGCCACTTGATGAGGACCAAAAAAAGATTATCTAATCTGGGGAGATTTGAAGGTACTTCTGCTCTGCACTTCTAGTGTGCAACTATGGGGCAGGTATTGTATGCCTTCTAAGTGCAAAATAATGCAATTAGCTGCCTCTTTCTCTCTCTCCCCCCCTCTCTCTCTGTGTTTGTTTCTTTAAAAACCTTTCCTTTGTTATAGCTGTAGATGAAATTTTAGCTATTGCTACTCAGTCTTTACAGCTGTTCCATCTATCACTTGAGCTAGTGTTCTGGGGCTATACATTAGATGAAGATCAACTCTGCAGCTGATCACAGTCCTGAAAGGATAGCAATGCCCAAGCAAGTGGACAGAAACAAGCTGTAAAATTGCATTATATGAACAGATTAGATCAGTGACAGATGCAAAGGAGGAGACAAGAAAAATAACAGTGCAGGAGAAGGGAGCAGAGTAATCAATTTTCATAGCAGCAGTGCCACTGCGATATTCCAAGTTTGCTCAGGTTTATAAAACAAAGCAACTTGTAAACTGAAAATGATGGTGGTGCTCTTTCTTCACCGTGAAATACATGACTGCAACTGCAATCTAATATTTTTAGGACACAATTCCAGTTGTGCTGTGTATCTGCAATCATCCATTTCACTCTGGAGGGGAACACCCCCCCACCCCATGAATGCAAGTCTACTTTACAATGACTTGCATCTTAGTCCTATAAGTTGCCATACTTTATTGTTAAAACCAAAGATATGTCTGGACCTGGCATATCAACTATTATACATTATTGCTTGTTCCTTACTAAAACACCCCCACCTCCTACACCGAGTCCACATGCAATAGCAGCTGGTCCATTATGGTAAGTTGATGTTCTGTTCTCAGGCTCAGTTATCCTTCAACAATCCCATTTCTGCCCCTTCCCTTACTAGAGCAGAGATTTCCTTTGGGGAAATTACTTAGGGGGATTTAGAAGGGTGAAGTCCAAATACCCTTCCAAAGAGAGGGCAGAATGAAGTATTGCAGAGTTTGAATTTCTGCTAAAATTCCCTTTTGCTATTTAGTAGAAGTACAGAGACTCACAGAGCAGAATAGCTATAAGTTTCCCAGAATCCACCTAATTAAATAGCTCAAGTCCCAATAATTCAGTCTGAGACATTTGTCAGAGAAAGAATAAAACGTATTTACTCACAGTTGCTTGGAATTACAGAGTTGTGAATGGTCATTTCTTTATGCACACATAACATAGCAACCAACTGAACAGACCAACAGCAAACAAATAACAAACCAACAGATGAAAGAGGGGGAAAGAAGAATCAGCAGAGAACCACGTCTCTCTTTGAATTCAAAGGCTGGGAGAAACAATTGGTTAGTGCTGGATAGATATATGGAGAGAAAAGTCCCTTCTAGTAGCACAAACTGGAGATAGCATCCAAGGTTGCAAACCAAACTCTAACAAGAAGGACAGATTTTTCTAATCCTGTGCTGGCATGGTTTTGTTTGCTGAGATGAATTCTCTGTCTGCCAGGGAAAAAATGTGCTTCTAAGGAAGGGAGGATAGTTGAGGTTGGGGTAGGGAACAGCCATTGCAATGATAGAAGGCAGGTGGTGATCATAGTCTAGAGCTGTGCTTCCTAACCCTGGGTCACTAGATGTTCTTGGACTTCAACTCCCAGAAATCCTGGCCAGCATAGCTAGTGGTGAAGGCTTCTGGGAATTTCCATCTCAAAACAACTGGGGACCCAAGGTTGGGACTCATTTGCTTTGCTTTGCTTTTTAACTGTGTTTACTATGACGTTCTAGCTGATTGTGAGCCATCTTGAGTCCTGCATGGAGGGAAAAGTGGTATACAAATGAAATGATACAAAGTGGAATGGACATATGAATGGACACTCACTCAGGATGGTCCAAAACATGGAGCGGGGCCTGTTGATAGGCAGCCCTCAAAGATTCATCCACCACACAGAAGAAGAAGGTGCTGAATTGGATGGATAGCACTTTATTACAGCTGGGAACACATACAAACACATCCATGCATGGCCACACAGCACACTGAGGAATGGGGCCTGTCAGTGGCTCTGAACTTCCAGTCCTGCGTGCAGCTTGGTATAATAATAAAAAGCCCTGAGAATCAGCATCTGCTTTGTATTGAAAGCAGCATGGAGCCTGGCAACAATAATACATTGTTATTATGAACACATTATGTGTGCAGGAAAAAGAATGAATTTTCAGCTACTGTCTTTGACGTGCTATTTTTTTTTCTTCCTAAGCTGTTCTTGACATTTTCAAAGGTATTTTCCATACATGTATTTATGCAATCTTTCTTGTGCTTAGGCTGCCTAAGAAACACACACACAGAGAGAGAGAAGAAGAAGAAGAAGAAGAAGAAGAAGAAGAAGAAGAAGAAGAAGAAGAAGAAACATGATAGAATATTTTTCTCTGCCATCTTCCAGCTATGAGCATGAATGTATTATTATGAAATGAAAAACAAAATAAATATGGTTGAAATTGGAAACTGTCATCTTTGTGAAATATTAGGCCCGTTGCTATTGGATGGGCTTAAACTGCTGCTTATGTTGGTGGCTTTTGGCATTCCCTTCTATTGCAAAAATATCCTGACCGCCTGAAGTCAGTTGCTTGTTGGCTTCTATTACAGCACATTTGGAATGGTGTCTGCATAGCAATGAGGTAAGCTGTTATTGTCATATTTTTGACAGTTGTCTGTGTGACAAAGTGAAATGCTAGAATTCATTTCTCCTTCATTATTAAACTTTGGTTCCTCCCTTTCTGAATCTTTATGGAAATAGATTTTCATTTGCATTTCTACTTGCCCCAGAGATAATTTTTCCCCTGTGGGATTGTGAGAGCTGGGAAGAATATCTCTATCCCAGTTCAAAACAAAGAGGAAAGAAAATACAGAACAGATGTAAGCGTTGACCACAATTCTATGGCCAATGTCATGAAGTCCCAGTGGCCTTCCCCAGCACCTCATTAATGTGTGGTAATTTGCCAGTCAGACTTACAAAGCAAAGCAAAGTGTTCTGCTTATATACCGCCCATACCACTTCAAGTAGTCTTTGGGCAGTTTACAGTTTAATTACAGTATGCAGGCTATACATTGTCCCCCCTCCCCCAGCATGCTGGGTACTCATTTTACCAACCTCGGAAGGGTGGAAGGCTGAATCAACCATGAGCCAGCTACCTGGGATTGAACCCCAGGCTGTGAGGTGAGCACAGTTTTACCTGCAGTACAGGCATTTAACCACTGCACCACGGGGTTACAGTACATTATTTCTTCCTTATGGGAGTATAATAAACTAAAGGAGTATTTCGGCCATTGTTTCGGGAAAGTCCTCTTAGAGCCTTTTCACACAACCCCTAAGATCCGCTGGCCACTTAAATTCGGACCAGAGATCTTAGGGGTTTGTCGCTGTTCCTGCGTTCCCACCCCCTCCGCACTCCTGGCTGCTGGCTGCATGAGGGGAGGGAGAAAAAAAGGAAGAAAAGAAAGCCACTCACCTCTGTTCTGCCGTCCCGGCACTGCATTCAGATCTCTTAACGGGGCGGGGGGGGCAAAAAAAGAACAAACAGAAGCAAGGAGAGCCCAGCAGTCACTATGTTATATCCGCATCAGGAATTTTCACCTCCAGAGAGCAGGTACCTGAAAAGTTCGCTGGGACGCGCTTAGATGGGCGTGGTCGCACTTAATTATCTGTAAACTCCGGAGCTGGTGGGGAAAGAATTTTAAGCTCCGGAGCTGGGAGCCATTTGCGGCGGAGTTTAGGGGTCGTGTACAAATACCCAAAGCTACAAGAAAGAGTGTTATGAATGACTTGGGGTCTCCCTTAAATGTGCTATTCGAGCAGCTTGACACATCGAAATAGGCTGATTTCTGTAAGCTCACAGTAAAAAGCAAACCTGGCAGATTTGTGCCATGAATTTTTCAGACATTAATTTATAAATGTTCTGTGCTATCCACAAGATACTGGTACATCAACCCTCATGCTGAGTGTCTAAGAAAGGAATCACCTCCTGTGTCTGTATTGCTTAAGGACCACACGGTTGTTTGTTGCTTTTGTTGTTGAAATATTATTAAGGATGGTCACAGTGTTTTGTTTCTGTCTGTAGAAATCTAAATTGTTTTCGATATCATACTCCAGGCATTCCTGAAATGTTTCTTATAACAAAGTGTCAAGATGCAATTTCCATAATAATACTTCTATTTTGGGTGCGGAGCGTGTGAAGAGCCGGTTTGATGTCATTCTGTGAGACAGACAGGTTCATTTAGTGCAGTGTGTGCTCCATCTCCATTATCTGCTGAACGACAGGCAAATAGTTCACAGTGTGGATAGTATCCCAAAACCAAGCGAAAGAGCTATCATGTAGGGCAATGCGTGATAGCGCACAGAAATTGCTCAGGGAAAAGAGCCTTACAGTAAATAAGGACAGATTGTTTTTGTGTCGGCAGAAGGACCACCTTTCGCACATTTTCATTTCACTTCTGCTGCATCACATTCATAGATCAAGAGGCAATTTAGGTGGTAGCACTTTAATATACAACACCTGAAGAGTTTTTGCATCAGCTTGATCCACCCACACAACCACCAAATGCTCAGACTGGTTCAGTCTTGAAGATCCACTTGCAATAAACAAAGAAAGGTCTTGCAGCATCTTCAGGTGTCTTCCCAGGGGAGAGGTGGTTGTCTTTTTATTCAGTCTAACATTTTGAACTTGACTACCAGCAAAGCTGGTGGTGGTGAGAGGCATTTAACAGATATGTTGATAATTCTACTACCAATGTGGTTTAAGCTGCTTTTAAATTCAGCAGTTGTGTTCCTATGCTTTTTAAAAATTAAAATACAGTTTTAATCTTTAAATTGTGTTTGCTTTCATTGGCACATAACTTCTATTGGCTTTTCACCTCTGCATGTTTTTCATCTTGTGGCGAACCCATCTTGTATCTCAGTTCTGGGACAAAGATAGATTAATAGTAGAAGTGGGCACGAAACAGAAAACCCATGGTTCATGATCATTTGTTTCGGGGCCACCCTTGGTTCAGTTCAGTTCGGTTTTTTAAAAAAAATTGTACGAACCTGAACCGATCCAAACCGGTTTGGGTTGACTTACTGGGTGGTGGCGGCGGCAGCAGGGCGATCATGGCCCAGGCAGCAAGACTATTTTGAGGCACTGGCTTGGGGCCAGCGCCTCAGATTTTTTTGTCTTTTTCCTTCAAGTGCAGGCCGCGCGGCCCCTGGGGCTGGGTCGGCACTGATTTTTTAAAATTTGTAATTGTTTTTGGTTTTGTTTTTTGATTTTGTTTTTTGTTCTACAGCGCTGACCACACGGCTCCTGGGGCTGGGTCAGCGCTGTTTTTTTGTTTTGTTTTGTTTTTGGTATTTAATTTTTTAAAAAGAACTAACTTTGTGGCCCCTGGGGCCAGTTCAGCACTGATTCTTTTTTATTATTATTATTTTCTTTATTTTAGAACACTGACCC
>JAHTLZ010003526.1:54189405-54226107 GCA_023846285.1 Phrynocephalus versicolor
TATTATTATTATTATTATTATTATTATTATTATTATTATTATTATTAGTTTTGTTTTAAAAGCGCCGACTGCGCAGCCCCTGTGTCCAGGAGCAGGAGGACTGCAGCAACAAGGACAAGTTAGGAGTGGGGTAATGAAAAATGAAGTGAACGAAATGGAAATTTCCATTTTGTTTTGTTTCATTTTTCTTTGATGGGTTGGTTTGTTATTCATTTTGTTAGCTAATGAAACAAATAATGAATAATGAAATGAATTAAAAGTTCATTTTGTGCCCATCTCTAATTAATAGTGAAACAGGCAAAGAAACAAGCACCTAAGTACCTGAGTAAGGGCTCTATCACACATCCTTTAAAATGCTGATTAAATTTCAAGATAAAGTGTTTCCAAAAATATTGTCCCCATGGCCACTGGGCTAAAAAAAAATATGGTTATGCCCCTTTAGCGAGTTTTCCAAGACCTGCCAGAGAAGTTGGGAATTTTTCCTCCGGTAAAAAATGTGAGGCAGAAGTCCGTGGGAGCTCGCATATGATTGAGTTTTCTGGTCCCCCCTCAGTCCTGACCAGCTCATCCTGGGGCTTCTTGGTGCTTTTTATTTTTTTAAAAAAATTTCCCCTCCCCCCAGCACTGATCAGCTGGCTTTCGGTCCGTCAGCGCTATTTATTTTATTTTATTTTTATTTTTTTCTTGCGCCGACCAGCTCATCCTGGGGCTCGTGGGCATTTTTAAACTTTTTAATTTAATTTCCCCTCCCCCCAGTGCTGATCAGCTGGCCTTTGGGCTGTCAGCACTGTTTTTTTCCTAGTGCCACCTGCTGGCCCTGTGGCTGGTCTGCACTTTTTTAAAAAAAATAATCCTTGTATATGGGAACGGAGATCCCACATCTTCAGCCACGTGATCAAGAAAGAAGAAAAGCCGGACTTTCACAATATCTAGATCTCCCCCCAGGTGAGATAGCAGCCTAAGTAAATAAGAAGCAAAATAATTATTAACTATTGTGCCTTTTTTTCTGAAGGCAGCTTGTTTTCTTTTTGGCATGAAGTAGAATTCTTTGTACATAGTGAAGTATTGACTATGTATAATACCATATAGGGAACCATTCCCCTTGCCCTTAGTGAGTAGACATTCTGAAAAGAGCTCAGCTGGATGAAGTTAGATATCCATTTAATCCAATATCCCTGCTTCATGAAAAGGTCATCTGCCTGTCACGGGGAAGCCAAGAGATGGGACAGGAAGGCAGTTGTTCTTGCCTGCTATAACTTTCTATGAGACAGATATTTTATACAGGAGTCTGCAAAACCTACAGTCATTAAAAGTCCTCCTACACAGAACAACCAGAGCACCCCACCTTTTCACTGTCAATTTACTTCTTTTCCACCCGGACTCTCTTCCCACCTCTTACAGCTGTGGCTGTCTTTTTCATCTGTTTTAAGGGACTCTTTATTTGCTCTCTAGAGTGAAGATTTTCAGCAGGTGAGACACAGTGGTTGGGAAGGAACAGCTAAACACTACTTTATTGTGAACATGATCCCATGACACTACTGAAGAGTACATTTTTTTAAAAAAGTTATCTGTATTTGGTACAGCATTGGTCCTATCTAGGACTCTTGGGTTTATTTAATTTTTATGGAAGATATGGGAGGAGGAAAGGGTAAAAGCAAAATAAAGCATGCCTTATTTACACAGCATGGGAGGTTGATTTCTGCTGGGATATTTTGACCATCTAGAAACCTTCAATCCTGATATAAATACAGAAGTGTCTCTAGTTCACCTCTATTTAATTATCAGTGGCTCCACAATGGCTTTTCATTTTCACTGTGTCAATCTTCACATCTCCCCAGGTTCCAAATGACCAATTAATGACAAGGTACTGGAAGCACTTCAGTTCTCTCGGTTTAGGAGGCAGCCCAGCTTTTAGTTATGATGAGTGTAACAGCATGATAATTAGATTTCTTTCTACATTTAAGATGGAGTCAATGAAAAATCCCAGAGGTTTAAGACTGAACACACTTATTTGACAGTGACTGCATCCCTTCTCTTCACCCTGTCTTTGAATGGCTTTCTGTTATAACACAGCATGTACTGCAGCTAGGTTCTCAGTGGTTTGCCAGGTGCCATGTCTGAACTGACCCATGGTTTTGCTCTCCCCTTTTATTCTTAAACAATTTCTTGATGGGAAGCTCACGACATGCCTTGCCATCTGTCAGGCCAGCTCTTACTGACAGGAATGAGGGTTTCATAATATCTAGAACATACTGATTCTCTACTCATGCTCTAGAGCCATGATGTGTGTTATTAAAACAAGGGGGAAGTATCTGGCAATGCTCTCTACATGGGGTTGCCCTTGACTCTCCTCCGGCGACTGCAGCGGGTGCAAAATGCAGCAGCCAGACTGGTGGTGGGTGCACGTCATTATGACCGCATCACCCCGGTCTTGGCTCGGCTGCATTGGCTACCTGTTGCAGCCCGGATCAGATTCAAGGTCCTGGTTTTAGTTTATAAAACCCTCCATGGCTTGGGACCTGACTACCTGGCAGAGCGGATCGCCCAGCGGTCAACTTCGGCCCGACCGGTTCGGCAGTCGCGGGTGCACTCGCTGCGGGTTCCCACCGTCCATGAGGCCAGGCGTTCCCTTACATGGAACTGGGCCTTCTCGGCCGCTGCCCCCTCTCTTTGGAACAGCCTTCCCAGCGAAGTGTGCTCTGCAGAGTCCCTGCTGGCCTTTCGCAGAGCGATGAAAACCATCCTATTTCACGAGGCCTTTGGTGACCTAGCCAAATAGTTTTTTTTCTTTTCTTTTTCTTTCTTCTCCTCGCCATTGATCCCTTTATTATGAATGAACTGACCTAGCAGCAGGGTTAGATCATAACAAGGGCGCCTAAGTCTACGCTGCGTTTTTAATTATATGTTGTGACTGTTCTGTTGTTTTGTTGTTTTGTTTTATATTTTGATTGGTTGTGCATTTGCTGACTTGCTTCAGCCCTGTAAGCCGCCCAGAGTTCCCGCGGGAAGATGGGCGGGGTATAAATTCATAAATAAATAAATAAATAAATAAATTTATTTTTATAATTAAGTATAATAAATTATAATTAAATTGTAATGTATAAATTAATTATATATTTAATTGATACAATATAGACTGTGGGTCCTCTGATGACAATTTTAGTGTAATTATTTTAATGTAAGTTTTTTTATTATTGCTTTGACTATTTTAAATTGTTTTTAATTCTTTGATAGTAAGCCGCCCAGAGACCTTTGGGTAGTGGGCGGCATATAAGTTGTAAAAATAAATAAATAAATAAATAAATAAATAAATAAATAAATAAATAAATAAATCCTCTTTATGTTTGAATGGAAGTTGGCTTTTTTGATTGAAGAGAAACTTCCATATTACAGGGTTTCAAGCTGCATTCTTAATGGGCCTCTACCAGATATAATCCACTTTAAACTAGTATCTGAATAAAGGCTTTCTGATTTAAAGCAAATTATCAGGAACAATGACTCTGCTCTGGACACTGGCCTGCTTGCAGAAAGCAAACAGCAATGGTCCTGTTTCAGAGTCTGGGTGGAAACTAGCTCAGTGGCTAAGTTATCTGGTTATGGAGCTAGAAGTTGGGAAATCAGTCCCCCACTCTCCCTCCTTGATAGGGGCTGGACTTGATGAACCATAGGGCTCCTTCCAGGTTATACCAAGAATATCCACATAGACCTAGGAAATAATTCTGCCTGAAGCCGTGCTGAGTTGCTACCTGTCAGAAATGGGTTTAGTGAACCAATGTTGTGACTAAGTGTAAGGCAGCTTCCTTTGTTTTTGTGACACTAATATAGGATTCATGCTATTGTCAAATGTGGGGAAGTCTGCTGTATTTGTTTATTTTTACTATGGCAATAAATAATGAGACATGAATAAACAAAGAACAATGCCTCACAACTTTCTGTTATCTGGTACATTATTTTCTAGAATTGGTGGACCATGCATTTGAAAGGAATTTTATAAAAGGGGATGAAAATCTGAACTAATGCATATTCAGAATGAATGTAATTAGCCTTCCATGGTCAGTTTTCCAAGCGTCAAATCATGTTATAGTCAAATGCAAAACCTATTCTGTCAGGGGTTACACAATTAGATCTTTGATTTAAGCAAACCAATGATCAGTCAACAGAGAGCCGATGAAAAATGTGATTTCTATGGCACTGTTTTATTTTTGTTCCCAACCTTTGGTGATAAACATGGCTTTTAAGGAGCCCTGGAGCCCCATAAAAGCTTCTTTAAATATGTTAGAAGTAGGAAACCAGCCAGAGAAACAGTTGTCCTTCTCCATGGTGAGGGAGAAAAAGCTGGTGGTAATGGGTAACAGGGAATTTCGAGATTGCAGAGAAATTAAATGAGTCCTTTGCATCTGTCTTCATGACAGAAGACATTGGGCAGATTCTTTTGACTGAATGGCCCCTCTTGACCAAAAAAATTGTATCAAATACAGGTTAAAAGAGAGGATGTCTTAGACCTAATTGATAAATTGAAGATCCATAAGTCGCCAGGCCCCAATGGAATCCATCCAAGGGTTATCAAGGAACTGAGATATAAAGTTGCAGGTTTCTTATCTCTAAAAATGCCAGAGGACTGAAGAATAGCAAACATCACTCCCATCTATAAAAAGGGAGGGGGGAGATCCAGGAAACTACAGGCTAGTTGGCCTAACATCTATTCCAGGGAAGATGGTGGAAAGCCTCACCCAAGATAATATTTAAAATAACAAACCTTGCTGAGAGAAAATCAGCATGGTTTCTCTAAGGGTAAATCTTGCATCACAAACCTTTTAGGAGTCTTTGAAAAGGTCAGTAGGATGCAGAACCAGTGGATATGGCCTACCTGGATTTTCAGAAGACATTTGACACAGTCCCTCACCAAAGGCTGCTGGAAAAAACTCCACAGTCAAGGGATAAGAGGGCAGATCATCTTATGGACTGAGAATTGGCTGAGAACCAGGAAACAGAGAGTAGGTGTTAATGAGCAATTTTCACAATGGAGAGAAGTGAAAAGAGGCATGCCCCAGGGATCCGTCCTAGGGCAGTCCTTTTCAACCTGTTCATAAATGACCTGTAAACTAGGATAAGCAATGAGGTGGTCAAGTTTGCAGATAACACAAGACTTTTCCAGGTAGTAAAGACTAGAAGGGACTGTGAAGAACCCCAGAAGGTTATGTCCAAACTCAGAAAATGAGTGGCAAAATGGCAAATGTGTTTCAGTGTAAGGAAATGTAAAGTAATGCACATTGGGCAAAAAAATCAAAATAGTATTTATAAACTACTGAGTTCTGAACTGTCCATGATGGATCAGGAAAGAGATTTTGGTGTACTGGTGGGGATTTTAAAAGGGGATTTGACAGATTTCTAGAGGAAGAATCCATTGCAGATTACAAGCCACTTTAAGGATATGTGTTATCTCCAGGCTTAGGGTACCTCAAGAGACATGGGAATGGAATCATATCTAGTTGTCTCATGTGCTGCCAGAAGTATCTGGTGGGGCCACTGTGAGATACAGGAAGCTGGACTAGATGGATCCTAAGCTTGATCCAGTAGGACTTCTTGTATATTCTTATCAATTTCCAAGATAATGTGCTGGCAGACTTGGGAGAAACTCACACTTTGAAGGACAAGGTTTAAGAAATACCATAAAGTTTAAGAACTTATAAATGATAATACAATAAATTTTAGGAAAGAAAATAATGTCAGAGGTACATGGCCTTAAGTGTACTCATTAATCCATTGCATTTTAGCACATTTTTTTAAAAAGGTGCATAAGACATTTGCTAAAAAGAAATAGACTTTTGAGAGCAAATGTTTGGCATTGTACATTTGTATGAAGCTCTTTAAAAAAACAGAAAAGGAACCAAAAGGTACTCCCTACTAAGAGTTGCCCCCAGCCTTGCACCCCTTTATGGCTGCAAATTGGGCTTTATTTCTTTCCAGAAATGGGTACCCCTTTGTGGCTGCAAATTGGGCTTTACTTCTTCCCGAAATAAAACCACTCTCACAAAATAATAATAATAATAAAAACATTGTGGCTTGGTAGAGTGATGACCACACAAAGTTCCAGATAGAGTAGACTTTGGTCAGCACCTTGCCAATGGCTTTTAAATCTCAAGAGCTGGCCATTTAAGAGTCAAACTCAAATTTGTCCCTGAATGCTGGAAAAAAATGTGGAAACATATTCTTTCTACTGCAGTGGGAATAACTTGGTGATTAGATAGAAGAACTGACGTGTGTGTGGTGTTTTTTTCTGTAGTGTATTCCTATGGTTTAAGTAGTTTGGAATGATTAAAATCAATAATAAAATATATTTCCAAAACACTAAAATCCAATTACAAATTAATGTGTTAATAACAAGCAGCATATTCATTTTGCCCTCTTTAAAACAAAAAGAGAGAGAAATAATATGCGTTCAAATGCAAATGAAGTGAACTCCTTCTCTGGCAGGGAATAAAGGCTGCCTATTGCCTGTCATGATTTAGAGAAGCTCTTTCTTGACAGAATCTAATAGCATCTTGGACAGTGATGTAAAGATTCCTGCCAGTTTTGGAAAAATTAAATGACAGGAAGCCTAACAATGTTTTACCTATACAGACAATTGCAAACAATTGTACACCCTGCCTGTTCAAGATCAAGCTCTAACATGAGGTTGAACAATGTTCTTTATGGCAAGAGATAAATGGGAGTGCATGCAGTAGCCATGATCCTGAAAACTTTGTGGTTTGAGTGCATGTTGGTATATCTAGAAGCTTTGGTCTGCTCTTAGCTGCACATGCATTCAGAGCTGCTTTAAAAAATTAACTAAAGCAGTGGTTCCCAACCTGGGGGTCAGGACCCCTTTGGGGGTTGAATGACTATTTCACAGGGGTCGCCATGCGCCAGTGAAGAAAAAGGCACAAATGGCTTGGGTCTGGAGGAGGAGAGGGAGGAAGGGGGGAGAGTGAGTTACAGCTTGATAGGTTGGAGGGGATGCCAGTTAATGGCACCAGAGGCTGCAATTGGCTGAGTGTGCCTGTAGAGGGAAGTTCTCTATGGCACCTGCGGCAGTGGCCTGCCAAAGGGGGCTTGTGGCCTCTTCCAAGCAGGGCAAGGGGTCACCACAGCATGAGGAACTGTATTAAAGGGTTGCACCATTAGGAAGGTTGAGAACCACTGAACCAAAGTCACAAAACAATGGAATCATGTTGGACATCTCATGAGCCAATCCAAACTGATGATATGGGGAGAAGGTCGTTTTCACCACCCATCAAAATGGTGAGGTTGGCTGAAACCATGGCTGGTATTGTAATGTGGGAAAGAGCTCTGGGAGGACCAAAGAGCTTACTGTGCAATTTAACTACAGCCTGTCTCACATTAAAAAACCAAACTGACAGAGGACAGGGAACTTATGGCCAGAGGAGGAAAAATCCATACAGTACAGACCCAGAATAGTTGAAGGAGTTTCTGTTCATCTGTGATCCTGCCCAGATTTTTTGCTGAGCCACATGAAAAACTACCTACCTGCCTGCTGGAAAAATCAATCTGGATGGCAAGCACAAGTGATGGTGGGGAGCTGGCTTTGTGGTGGTCCAATCCTGATGGATTGACCTATCAAAAAGTGGATAAGAGGGAGCTTTGTCTTTGTCTGTCCTTAAACGGAAACCTGGGAGAAGTAGTCCAAAAAAACACAACTCTGCTCATATCTACTTTGAAATGCATCTTGAAGATTTAAAAGTTCCAGTCTGCTTTGAAATGGATGGATGTTTAACAACTT
Organism: Phrynocephalus versicolor; assembly: GCA_023846285.1. Taxonomy (NCBI): domain Eukaryota; kingdom Metazoa; phylum Chordata; class Lepidosauria; order Squamata; family Agamidae; genus Phrynocephalus; species Phrynocephalus versicolor. The sequence continues at coordinate 54,197,186 of JAHTLZ010003526.1, forward strand.
CAGAAACTTTAGTGTTGCTGTTATTTTAAATGTTCTGTGTTCACTGCATTAGTTAATAATATTTTATATTTTAGTATTTTATAATTCTATCTTCTGCACTGACTTAAGGAGGCTTTGCCACAGATAATGGTATAAAATTTTATATATTAAAATGGCCACCTTTCCTCCAACAGGGGATTTATCACCCTCCATGAACAATAACCACAGCCGAATATCAGATCTCTGATATTTAAAAAGAGCAAGTATGGTATGATGGCTAAGACAGTGGTCTACATTCAGCAGGTTCCCATCTTAAGTGCTGCTTCAACAGGTGGCCTTAGAGGCACAATTTTCTCTTATCCTGTATGCTTCCATCTGTAATACAGGGGGTGATGATACCAAGCAATCTGATTGGTTTGCTGTAAGGATGGTGACATGTATATTACCATGCTGTGCTGACATTAAATATCAACAAGTATAGTAAAAAAATAACAAAAATATTATGGTATTTGGAGTAATGATTCCTTAGTTTATTGCTCTGTTTCACCTGATATTAAGGATGCAGTTACTGTTTGGTTGCTGTTATAAACGCTCCTTTGTTAGCAGACCATGGTATCAATCTAGAGATGGGCACAAAATGGAAAAATAGTGTTTGATTTAATTTTGTTTCTGTGTAGTAGTTTTGTTTTGTTTGTAATGAAGTTTTAAAGTTTTTTTTTTTTAGAAAAGAAAATGAAATGGAATGGAATTCTATGCTCCCCTGGGTCCTAAAGGACCAAAAAGACAGGGGAGCTTCCTCAAATGATTCTAGGTAACCCCCTTGAAATTTTTAAAGGTTTGGGAGTCAGGGAGCTGAGTTATGAAGCTCCAAAGGGAGTTCCCCTAGGAAAAAATATTTCTAATTGGAATCGGAACTTTGGAAGCCAAGCTGCAGGCAAGCCGCTTGGCTTAGCTTCTGATTCCAATAGAAAGATTATTTTTCCCCTAGGGGCACCCCCTTTGGAGCTTCATAACTCAGCTCCGTGAACCCCAAACCTTTCAAAATTTCAGGGGCTTTCAGGGAAGAGCTTGAGCTCCCCTGCCATTGATTCCTCTAGGACGAATAATTTCATTCTAGAGGGGAAAATGATGTTTCATGATGAAACAAAACACATCCTACTGTTTCATTAGGTAACGAAGTAATTGTAGTAATATCTAAAGTAGAGATGGGCATGAAACAAAAAAAGAAGTGCTATTTTGTTGTTTTGTTAGGTAACAAATTTGTTACCTAGCAAAACAACAAAACAGCACTTCATTTTTCATTTCATGTCCATCTCTACTTTAGACATTACATCACTATGTATCATTAGGTGCCTTGCTTTGCAAGAGACATGGAAAGCAATTAACTATAGAATTAATCTCCAGCTTACTTTCATGTTGTTTGCCTTTTCCGTAGACAGTGGATTTGTTTTTGTTTGTTTTATGTAGTATTTCAGAAACAAATATTGTGATTAAAACCATACACACATGTATAAAGCGGCACCAAGTGTGATAGGGAAAAGACATCTGAACAGCTGAGATGTGCTTTGAAGAACAGACATGGATTTGTTATCAACTCTTGCAAAGTTGTGTGATAGGATCTGAATTTACAAGTCCTCATTTATAATTGCTTGTGCGTAATTCACTTCAGTTCATCAACTGTTATACCATTGCTGCCTTTACTATTGAAAAGCGGAACAACTGTCCAAAATAATATGTTAATTGATGCTGCATTGTGTGTGGGGGAACATAATGATTTAAAATGCTACTGAAAAATCTTTTTTTTTTTCTCCCATGGTTGATAATAATTTCAGTAGTAAGTCACAACAGGCAATAATTTCAGTCACTGGATTCATTCTAATGTGAAAGTGGTGGGGGAAACCGCCAAGGTTACTATTCAAGAAGGTAATCTTCTTTCTCTCCCGGAAACAGCTGACTACACAAGCTGGGGGGCATCAGTGACATTTAGACAAATGACTCCATAATACCATGAGTGAGAAAAAGAATCATTGCTAAGGAAGCCCATTAAAAAAAGAAGAAAAGAGAAAGAGATGACAATGAACAACTGCTTGTTTGGGTCACAGAGGTGGGATTAGAAAAATAGTTGCACCTTAAGTTGGAACCATCAGATATATCTGTTTGTGTCCATGCACCGAGTTATTACGTGACTCTGCAAAATTTCATATCTGGCAAAAAAAAAAATAGTCTACATGGTTGACTTCAACCATGTGGTGATATCAAGCATGTAGATCCCCCCTGTAGTTGTCAAGAAAGTACTCAGTGTTGAGGAGGGGTCATGAACATTAATGGGGATAATTCTGAAAATTGAGGGGGGGGAATGGCCGTGCCTGCATCTACATGCATGTCAAAGGTGGGCTCATGGCACTAACTGGGAGGGGAAGGAAGAAAAGGAGGATGGCAGCAACAGTGGCCCAAGATTACTCACAAGCTGAGCCTCACCAATACTCCTGCAATACTGATCAGGAGAAGGGAAGCGGAGGGAGGGTTGATACCATCCTTCTTTCACCCACCCACGGACTCTTGCTGTTTCTTGGCTAGCTCTAACTTCTCATTCACCTCAGCTGCAAGTCCTTGGTAAACAGGCATGGAAAACAAGTACACCATGGCTTAGTTTCATCTAAAGGTAAGTAAGGACATGTAGTACTTCATGACAGAAGTGTGGCAAAGAAATATCACAAACTTCATATAGGAAACACCTTTCACTAAGAAGTTTCCGGTTTTGGAGTAGAACTGAAGAATGGTTACAATCTGTTAGTAAATCACAATTAGAATAGAACCATTAAATCAGTGGGATGCAGTGAGTCAACTCCTTTGTCAGTTCCATTGAACCAATGGCCTACTCTAGTCATGACTTACTACAGGATTTCAGCCTATATGTATTGACAGAATTAAACCAATGTGAAATTTAGAAATGGACAATGCTCGGTGGGCAATGTGGCAACTCCAGTAAAAAAAACTAAAGTTTTGATACCTGGTAGAATTAAACAACACTCTGTGGAGTGTGGACATCTATTCATTATGATAGACAGGAGCTAACATTCTAATCTTGATTTTAGTTGGGGATATGTAGATGATCACAAACATTCCACAGTTTTCACCAGTCTACCTTTCTTTTGCTCTTTTGCTTCTCCATGCCATTTGTTGTCATAATTTTATTATTAGTCATTAATCAAACAATGGTAGACTGCCAAGAAAGCACTCAGAAAGCTTATTCTCATTCACCTGCCCATTCCAAAAGTCAACTATTCATCATATGCTGAATCTGACTCCTTTGGGTTCTGTGTCACCTAGCAAAATTGAAATGGGAAAGCACTGGAGGAAAAAAGAGTGAGCAAGCAAAAAGCTTCAGTCCTTTATCATCTTTAAATGTTTTGGATACTGTAAAGATAGATTTAGAAAGCTTTTTCCATCAAGATTCAAAAGTCAGGATTCAGCTAAATTCAATAAATGTCCCTTTCAGAGGAAGGTAAGTTATGTCCTACTTAATATTAGAGAATAGTTTTCCCAGTTTTTATCCTGAAATTTGACAGTACAGTATAGTGAAAATGTGAAGTACACACATAAAGAGAACATATACAGCTAATTTTTAAGAGTAATAAGTAGAGATTGGCACAAAATGGAAATACAGTGTTTCATTTCATTTCTTTAGTAGTTTCATTTTGTTTCATTAGTAACAAATTTTTAAAGTAGTTTCATTAGAAAAGAAAGCAAAATGAAATGAACCAAAACTCTATGGTCCCCTGGGTCCTAGAGGCACCAAAATCGCAGGAGAGCTTCTTTAGACTCTTCCCTGTAAGCCACCAAATGTTGGAGAGGTTTGCGGGTCAGGGGGCTGAGTTATTAAACTACAAAAGGGGTGTCCTAGGAAAAATATAATTGAATTGAAAACTACAATAGCCCCCCTGGGGGCGAGTGATTAGCGGCTTGGCTTCCAAATCCAGATTCATTTACAAATATTTTTTTCCTAGGGGCACCCCCTTTGGAGCTCAATATTTTAGCCCCTTGACCCCTAAACCTCTCCAAATTTCAGGGGCTTACAGGGAAGTGCTTGAGGAAGCGCCCCTGTCATGTTGGTTCCACTAGGATGAATCATTTTGTTCCTGGAGGGGGGAAAATGTTGTTTCATATGTTTCAGTATGAAACATGTTCTACCATTTCATTTTATAACAAAATGACAAAACAGCATTTCATGTTTTGCTTTGTGCCCATCTCTAGTAATGAGTTACAGCTATATTAACAGAGTCCACAGTTTTTTTATTTATTATTATATTGTTTTGTGCTATAAAGGTGTAACTGATTTATATTGACTCAAATTGGACTTTCAAGGTAAGCGAAATATTTGAGTGTTATTATTGTGAAGGGATTTGAACCCAAACCTCCTGAGTAGAGATGGACACAAAATGAAAAATGGCACACTGTTTTGTCATTTAATAATGTAACAAAACATTTTGTTATGAAAGAAAATGAAAGAAATTGTTTTGGCCCAAATCAAACTGAAGTGGTTTTTTTTTCTGGTTTGGAAACCAAACTGGGGAGCCACTGGATCTTGGTTTGAGGCAATGGGATGCAGCAAGTTTTGGTGGCTGAAATAAAAGTTTTGAATTTCCCTGCTATGCTCTCCCATTGTTGCCGCCATCACTCAGCTGGTTTTCACAGGTCAAGCTGTCAAAACCAGCTGGGTAGTGGTGGTTACAATGGGAGAGTTGAGCAGGATTTCGATTTTTGTGCCACCTGCTCCATTCTCCCAGCCCAATTCAAGACATTTACTGCTCTTCTGGGTCCCACCCTAGCCCATTGCCTTCTGCCCCAGGACCCTCCTCCTCCTCCTCCTCCTCCTCTTCCTCCCACTCCCACAGGTGATCCCCTGGAGGGAAGAATGGTTTTGGGCCTGGGCCCTTTCTTTCCTCCAGAAGAGGGAAGAGAACAAGGGACAGCAGGTGGGAAGAGGAGCTGATCGGCCTCTGCCTTGTGAACCCCCTCCCCTTCTTTAGATGTACATGCAGTCATGGTTATAGGAGAAGTAGATCAGCGTTCTGGCCAGTGGTGGCCTCCATTGGGCTTTAGCCATGGCAAGCCCTGGCTTCAGTTTCATCCCCCAGAGGCTTCCCCACCACCTGCAAAACTGAATTCTTTCTTCCCCCAGCCTGATCTTTCAAAAACAGAAAAACAGCTGGGTTCCAGTGGTGACAACAGGACAGTGGAGCAGGAGGTGCAAAATTCATAACCCTGCTCTGTTCTCCTGTTGTCTCCCACTGCCACCCAGATAAATCAATGGCCCCCTCCCCACAGCCCAAGCTGTCAAAACCAGCTGGGTGGTGGCAGCTTATGAATCATTGTGTCTCATTTTGTTTTGATTCAAATAAAATTTGTTACTAACAAAACAAAATGAAACTACTAAAGAAACGAAACAAAACAAACCAACTCTATTTTCATTTCATTCCTCCCCATCTCTACACCTGAGTCCTCATACCATCACCCTATCTGCTACATCCCACTTAGTTTCTTTATTTACCATTTATTTACATACAAATGTGTGACTCGCCTTTTCTCAAAAACAAACCAAAATAAAATTCTTTTAGTTTGTTTTAAAAATCTGAATGCCCCAGTATGAGACAGTGCACCAGACACAGACAGTGCTCAAATGATGTCACATTCCACACCCCCAACTTTTAGCAGAGCTACATCAATATAAACATAAGTGTTACAAAAGGAGTAAAATAGCTGCTCCTCGTTAAATTAGAATCAACCTCTAACTTGTTTATGCCTTTGCGATTAAAAAAGCAATCAATTACAAAAGAAGGTTCTTTCAAGCCTGGCTGTCATGATGATCAACATGTCAAGAGGAGGCATTTTACAAGGCCAATCTTTTTCAACCAGGGGTGAGATTTAATTTTCAAAACATTAAATCATCTTGAGAATCTACTTGAGATAAATCTTCTCAAGAGTATATGTGCCATTGCTTAGATTCTATCCACATCCTGCCAGATACAGTATGTGAAAATATGTCAAGGGGCACAGGGTTAAACAGTACTGACAAACTTGCAGGTATACATGTATTTGAAGATTGAGAAGAAATAAGATTAAGTCTGGAAAATCTACAACTGATACCTCTTGGGAATGCTAGTATACAGCTACCATTTTAGGACCCTTTGGGCTGCACTTCTACACATGCTTAATGAGGAGAAATTCCAACTTGCTTCAGTAGGACCTACTTCTAAGTTGATTGTCTTGTATGCGAGGCATCCTTTGCAGTAGTGAGTGGCATGTTTTGAAGGGTAGGTACCCATTCTGACAGTGCCTAACAACAATGTTGGCAAGTCTTTGGGTTCAAGTCTCAACCCTGAATGCAAGTCTTCAGGCTTGAGTCCCAAGTCCTAAAACTTGAGTCCTCCCCCTCCCCCATAAAGGCTGGGGACTCAGGATTCAGACAGCCTATGTGTCACTCAGCTGCAGCCAGTACATGGCAACACAGTGCAGGTTGATTTCCCTTCCTGGAGCAGGCATCTTCTGTCTGAGTCCAGGTTTGCCCCCAACCCCCAAGTCATCTGCGTGACTTGAGTTGGCCTTGACAATGAATTACAACATGATAAACATGAATGGCTGTGAAAGCGGGACAGTTAAGAAAGCTGTTGGGGAAAATAAAAATGACTTGTTTGAAATGTGTAGCTCAAGGAGAGCTTCATAGAAATGCTGTGTTGCCAGAAATACCAACAAGTGAGCCCTGCATCAAATCAAGCCTGAATTATCCTGGACATTGAAACTCAGGCTGTCCTACTTTGGGCAAACCACAAAGAGACAATGCATAATTCTGAAAAAGATTGAAGGCATCAGGAAAAGAGAAAGAACAGATATTATATGGAAGCCAAACACTTGAATTTACAGGATCAGTTCAAGGCTATTCAGGGAAGGACATTTTGAAGATCATTCATTCATTGGGTCTCCATAAACTAAGAGATGGTTTTACCACACACAACTGCAGCAGCACATAAACTGATTTCCAAGGAACGTAAAAAAATAAAGACCATTGTGTTGATCCAAACCAACAGCAGATTTCTACTAGTATTTGTGTCCTCTGATCCTTAATCACTCCTTAATTAATTTATAACAAAGACAACTCGCAATTCTTTATTGCTAGAACAATTGCTTCCATTCTCTTGGCTTTTCTGAAGCCTGTAGTACCGTAAATTCCAAGGACACAGAGAAGTTTGAAGGGTTGTGGGATGGACAATGATGTGTTTGTTCCTGTTGATCAAAATGCTATGATTAGAGATGGGCACAAAATGTTTTTTTTTTTGTTTTATTTAATGTTTGCTTCATTTGGTAACAAAATGAAAAAATGAACTGATTTTAAAAAATGAAATGAAACAAAATGAAAATTTTCATTTTATTTCATTTTGTTTTTCATTCCCCCAATCATTTGTTTTAGCCTCCCCCCGTGCTCCCCCCAATTGGATGTGTTGGGGGGGGGGAGTGTAGAGTTTTAAAACTTTTTTTAACCCCTGAAGCAAGCGGCAATGGCTGCAGCCGCCGCTTGCTTGGGAGGCTAAAAAAAAATTTAAAAGTCCCACACTATTCCTCCCAATGCACCAGAAAACATTTAGAAACCGCATAAAACACACAAACAGTTAAACACTAAAACACAGAGAAACACAGAAGCAAAAAACAAAATGAAATGAAAAAGAAATGTTTTTTATAAAATGTTTCAAATGAAATGAAAAAAGAAAAGAAAAACAAAACAAAAATGAACTGAAATGAAATGCCATTTTAGCATTTTGTGCCCATCTCTAGTTATGATACTTCAACTCCATGAGTCCAGACTAGCCTTAGTTTACAGCTGGATTCTTGTTATTTTCAGGAGTGCTGTTAAGGTTGGTTACATTGCCTGCAGAAAGCTTATGCTACAAGCAGTTCATAAAAGCAACTTAAAGGCTTTCCTCTAGTTGTCCACAGCCTCTGGTATACAGAGGTATGAAGCTTCAGGTATTGTAGTTTCACTCCATCATTATGGTTAACAAGTTTTCTAAATTGCTTTTCAAAAGTTGTCTAAAGTCATCACTGCTACCAGTTTTTTCATTATTGGTTAGTTCACCATTGTAGAATAAATCCAGCTGCTAATCCAAATGAAAGTGGGCAATTGAACTAAATGGAGCTTTAAGTCAATGCTGAAATTCAGTTGCATTGATTCACTAACTCTACCTTAGTTCAGTCAGGACTAGCCAGAAGATGTAGCCCTCTATATCAGTGGGGCAATGATGACAATTAATGTACCTCATTTTGCTCATTTACGTATGTGTGACATTCCATTACACAATAATCCTGTACTTTATATTTATACATAAATCTCTACTGCATTTTGTGGGATCTGCTCTGCAGGCTTTATGCATTGGACTGCAGAATCAACCACAAATGAGTAAATGTACTTTATCTATTTTTAATATATTCATCCATAAAAAGGTTTATGATAACATGTGGAATCGTAAAAATACCGCATGTGCTGACACATGATACTTTCTGAAAGCATTGCTGAAGATACATAAACATCTATGAGATTGCAAAAGACAGGAACAAATGTGGCAATAGCTTCTAATCTTTTGAATTCTGTAGAAACGATATATGAACATTTTTGTTGTTGTTGTTCAACTGTTTACTATTTGAGATAATTACTTCATTTTTCTCCCAGTTGTTTTCTTGCTCTTATTAATGTTTCAATACATGACCGGATAAAATTCCCTTTAAAATTGTATCGCCATCATGAGAGTGCAAAGGCATTATCTTGGTTATAATGAGAAGCAATCTCCAGCGAGAATCTACCAGTGCTTCACTTGTTTTATCTGTATAAGGAATTAGGGTGGCATGTTTGTGATTTCAGTTTATTTCCTGTAGGTCTCGAACAAATTGGAAAGAAAGCCTTCAGCAGGCTAAACTAACCCCTGGTCTCCTTTTTATGCCTCTAAAATTAAAATAAGGTCTCTCTCTCTCTCTCTCTCTCTCTCTCTCTCTCTCTCTCTCACACACACACACACACACACACACACACACACACACACACACACACACACACACATTTCTGGACATAAAAGATAGCTTGGGTTATTACCAAGAATGCCGTAAATGGTTTAGAATCTTGTTGCCTTGAAATGCGACTTCCAGCTCTCTCACTTTGCTTGCCTAATGCATCCAACACCTGAAGCTCAACTCCATTTCTGAAAGCTACCAAGGTGTGCTTGGTGGGGAATAAACCATCTCAGAGAGAGATTCAGTTGACCCCCATATTTCAAGGTTTGAGAGGCTATAAGATAATCCCACCAGAATCCTTTAAATCTCCCTCTGTGGCAGTCTATTGAACTATGACCTAATTGTTCTATAATCCTGTCATGCCTCCCTCTGTATCATTTAAATGATTTATAGTTATTTGATTTTGTCTTGTTATTCTTTTATTTAGTTAAAATAATAATATTCCATAATAACAATATTCTATTATTAATAAAATAATAACATTCTATTATTTGTGCATTTAATTGGGAAGCTTTTTCCCTGGGCCCTTTGGCAGACTAAAAGATACAGTCCTTCTTCCCCAGAAGTTATTTTATTTTTTTAAAATTAGTAATTACTCAAAAAATTTTGAGTGCAAACATTTTCTGAAGCCACAGGAACATGTCCATCCATAACTGGTTGTATGTCTCCAAGCACCTTTCTGCATGGATCTTTTGCTGCTGGGTATCCATGCACGCATGGCTTCAAAGAAGGATGTTATCTAAAATCCCTGGGCATATGAGGTGTAGTGCTGCTTTTTGAACCCTTAACTACCTTAACATGATTCCAGACAAATACTGGTAGCATAACAGATTTATTAGGGTTAGAGACAGCAGTCTTGCATGGCAGTAAGAACACAGGACCACAGTACAGTTCGTCCTTCAAAAGGACTTTAAGGTACAGTTGCCATATTGTCTCCTTGACATTGTTTTACTTAGGTTTTAGACAGGCCACCCATTGCCTGGCCCATTTAAGCTTCCTCCCTCTTCCCATTAAGTCTCTAGCCCTTACAGCATGGGTGATAAAGGCAAAGCATCCACTTATTCAGCAAGAGACAATCCATTCTGTGTTTTTATCCTGTAAATGAAATCCTTTCACAATTCAGCAGGAATTTATAGAGACCATATATATGAAGGCTTGGTCGCTAACTTACTTGGAAACAGCTGAACTCTCTTTGCAGAGAAGAGTGCATAACAATCAACAAAGCCATAGTGGTAGATACTGGCTGGGAGATGATGAGCTTTCAGAGCTTCACTGAATGAACCCTTTGAGCTCTACAGTTTTGTGTGTCTATGATTCTGTGGCCTTCAAGAAACATCAGGTTCAGTTTTACCCTCCATGGGTTTTTGGGAGATAAGCTAAGTGCCACTGTGAGGGAAAGGAGAGTTGGTATAAACAAGACAAACAATATAGCTTATTTCACTTTTCTCTTTGTTATTGTTGTTGGGTTCATTGTTGTTGTAAATCTTAAATTTCTGGGAAGAGGTTTCAAACAATGAGAAGGAAATTAGAATTTAAATGATTTCTTGGCCTATAACTGTCCAACTCCCCCAGCCAATGTGAACAGTGGGTATTACGTGCTAAGGAGTTCTAAATGGTATAGTCTAGAAAATAACATTTCAAGTAGTCCCATGACTCTGATTAGCTACATAACACAGTCCATAGAAATGAAACAAATTAGCAGCTAATGGGTATTGTTTAGGAAGGAAATGATATTATAAATTGACATGTGTGTGTGTGTGTGTGTGTGAGGGAAAGGGGGTGAGAGGAGAGATGTGTGAAATATAGTTTTAATAAAAAAAATTCAGTGAGTATCTGAAGGTAATGACACCATGATTGTTTTAATTTGACATCTGCTTTCCCTTCACACATACCCTGTTCAGATAAGATGACACAGTGTCTCTCATGGGAGCTTTCTGTCATTGTTTCCTTGTTCATGTGCACTAGGAATGCATTTCACACAGTTGCTTTTCAATCTTCCTATCTCAAAAAGAACCCTTTAAAGGAGGAGTGACAAAGAAGTACTGAGTTACTAAAGGATACAAAGTAAGGGTCATTACATGTCAAATCAAGCAATGGAAAATGCATTTTGAAACTTGATAGCATGGATTTGATTCATTTTTGGCACATTTTACCTTACCATGAGGTGCTTAAAAATTAATTTTTCCAGATCTTCTTGGTCCACATGTTTTTGAGATATTGCATTTACAAAATTGTCACCATAATTTCAAATGATATTTAATAGATAACCTTTGATAGCTACAGACCTGGGACAGGGGTCAGTTAAAAGCTTATGAATAGGGCTTTCATTTGATATACAACATGATGCAATTGTACACTTTCAAAAAAAAAATCACACATTTAAATATATATTAAATTTGAATTTTTGAAAAACAGAATTTTTTAAAAAAAATCACAAAAAATGACACTTAAAGATACATATCTTGTTGCCAGTCAGTTCGATTTCAGAATGGTATCTCAATGGTATCATATAACCTGAAAAAAAATTTAAACATCTCATGCAAAGGTACAAATGTACCAGAAATGAACCAAATCCATGACATCAAGCTTCCATGCACTGGTTAATTTGACATGGAATGACCCGTAAGCTTTGCGTAAGATGACCATCTGGATGTCTGGCTTTCTCTGTGGTGGCTCCTGTTACAGTGTCATGATCACTTTGTAGAAATATAGTTGTTCTGCACAACAATAGCAATGTATCTGTGCATGCAGGCGCCCCCAAGTGCTGATCATTATTAATGGACTGTTCTCTCTATTGCAGATCCTCTTATGAACTTTTATGATGTGGGCAGTCAATAAAATTGTTAGCAAAACAATTAAGCAATGAGTAGAATAGATGGACAATGTATCTGAAGAAAGAAAACTGTCAGAATGCCACTCTCTCACCTGTAGCATCTGTTCAAATGGGTTTAGAAGTCTTTATTTTAGAATACAATACCCTTAGGAGCTGATAGCTTATGTTAACATGAATACAAAGGGTGTGGGGAGAGGGATCCCACCAACTTTCCATGCCAAAGAATGAAGCTTTACATGGCTACTTCATTCAGTGTTTCACAAGACACTGATTCTAGTCTAGAACAATGGCTCTCTGTGGAAGGAAACATCATTGGTCCCTATGTCCATCACACAAGCCCTTCTGAGTACTATGTATTAGATCTGATCATCCACAAATACATGTAGCTGCAATAATGTATTTCATCCATGGGAATTAGTTTTCCCATAGACATGTTTCTGTCCTGTTGATTCTGCATATGCATTCTGATATTCTATTTCCTCCCATTAAAGCTAGAAAATTTTCAAATTTCACATCTCTTGGTGTGATGGGGTGAGGGTCAATGTTTCACATTTGATTGGCAATATGTCTATGATGATTCTCAGTCATCCAGGTGAGGTGATCTGGAAATTGAATCATTGCAACTGGACTTCTTTTTCTTGAGAGATCAAAACATTTTGCTACTCATCCTAGCAGCTTCATTAGATGGACGAAGCTGCTTGGATGAGCAGCAAAATGTTTCGATCTCTCAAGAAAAAGAAGTTCAGTTACCATGATTCAGCTTCTAGATATCTGATTGGCTTCTCAGTGACAAAGAGAATGCAGCTGCAGGACAAGGCATTAGTCGACAGGATTTAAGTTTGCTTGGGAACAGGACAAAGAAGTATTTGGAGAGAGGATGAAATCACATCTGTATTGGCAGATCATCGTACTTTGTTACAGCTTTTTTTAAAAAGCAGAACAAAATATCCTGCCAGGTCAAATTAAACAGACAATTTCTATTAATACTGGCCTCTGCTTGGCAAATTTACCTAACCATTGATGCTCCCTGAATTCAAATTAATGTCTCATTTTTGCTCTGAAATAACAATAGCTATTGTCCTGAATACAAACAGGCAGCCTTTAGATAGAAGTTATCACTAGTTTAAATAGACCCCTGAGCATGTTTCCCAAACAATTAGTGGGAAAGAGCAGCATTTGCAGCTTTTGTATTACATATTATTAAGTTGTCTCTATTTCATTACACTGCTCAGTTGTGGCAAAACACAATAATCTATAACTGCAGTAGCTCAAGGGGATTTCTTTTTTTTTTTTTTAGAAGTGAAAAAGTGTAATTTACCCATCAACCTCAATGCTAATTTAAACTGCTCTCTGAATTTTGGGTGTGCAGGTTCTTTATTACTTTTCAGGAGGGACGTGAAAGAAAATGAGAAATAATCTTATGCTTGCAGTTCGTTTGAGGGAACATCACTTGTCATTTTACTCTTTAATGTGGAATGACAAGAAGGTTTTTCTTTTTCTTTTGTAAAGATGCTAGGATTGAGTCACAAATATTTCATTTAAATATGCCCTCATGTGGTGAGATACAGTATTTATCACATGAAAGGAAATCTTAGAACCAGTGTTCTCCACAATACAGTATCAGATCTTAAGAGCACATCATATGCCAACAGAATATTAAACCGCTTGAACAGTTTGAGGTAAATTCACCTCACTAAAAAGTGTCTTGTCAATCTTATTTCTGGTGCCTTTCTTGGAATCTCATCTGCATTCATAATCTCTCCTGCCTTTGTATATCATGTAGTCAGATTTCTTATTTATATCTGCATATTTGTGTGTAGGTTCTCCCCCATTTACACATTTCTCGAGGTGTTTTTCTAACATGTATGCCCAGAATCCTGTGCAATCATACAAGCATCATTCCACCCCTTCTATTTTGGTAGGTTACCTCTTCACACAACCAACCACGCATAGGTTGTGAAATCAGAAGCTTGATTCAGTGTATGAGGAATTACACCAAGGCACCATGCTAGAAGAATTTCTCTTGTACCCATTTCCCTTTTTGAGAGTAGGATTCTGGCCAGTGTGGCTTTGAATGCTCGTTTCCCATTATCTAGATGTTGAGTCATTGCAACTGAGCTTATTTTCTTGAGAGACTGAATCGTTGAGAAAAGGGTTTTCAATACTCACACGAATGGCTTCCCTGACCCCCCGTCAACAGAAGTGGGGGGCTCAGGCCCAGTCAATCTGCTACTTATCAGGCAGTGATTTCAACAACCCCCAGACAAATAAAAAAATACTTCATACCTCCACTAGCAAGGCCATGGCTAATGACTCACTTTTTGGAGGTTGGGAAAGTTGTAAAGGTGGGACTTCCATGCTCCTTAGGCCATTGTCCACCTAATGAGCCAAATGAGACTATTGTCCACTTAATAATCCTACTCAGGCCACTTTCCATCTTAATAGCTTATTTCAGACCAGGGTGACATGAGGTCAAAATGAACTCTAAAATGAAGGACTCATAACTAGCTTTCCTCAGACTGACGTAGCTGTTTGGCTGAACAGTGAAACATTTCAAGAAGTCCAGTTGCCATGACTCTTCCAGATAAACTCAGTTGGATGTCTGAGTGTAGTGTTATTAATTACGCATACACAGAGTTTAGGGGTACAAGCATATCTGGTCCCAGGCTGCGTCTCTCTTTCTCTTTCTCTTTCTCTCTTTCTCTCTCTCTCTCTCTCTCTCTTTCTCTCTCTCTGTGTGTGTGTGTGTCTGTGAGCTGCCTGGGACCAATAAGCCTTTATTGATAACAGTAAACAAGTACACACAATAGGACAGAGGAACGATGCTCTTTGGTCACGTAATGCATTCCATTGGTGGGGGAAGTATGCACCCTTAGGAGGAAATGCTCGCTAGGAGGACACATTGATGAGGAAAGAGGAAGGGGAGAGGAAGGGACTTTGGGCTGGTCAAAGACTAGATGTGTCTGATATCTTTATATCTGGAATTGTCATCTGTTTCTCTGGGGCCTCCTGAGTTAGGTCAACTTTAGGTCAGCTTAACCACACACTGGACTTTCCTGCTTGCTCTCTGGGCATGCCTGCTCAGGGCCTAAGGATGATCCTCAGTGCTGCCATGTTATTGGGGTTCAGAGCCTATTGGGGTATGGAATCCCCACATCTGAGAATCTTCACAGTCATTTCCCATTGATTAAAATGTCTTTGTGCATCTTTAATGTCTATGCATTTTTACTCATGGATGTTTTTCAAACCTATGGATGATGTATGTATGTTTTCAGCAAAAAGCATCACTCATGCTGATATATAAATTTCTGCAGCAATCCTCCGATTGTTGAGTTTGCAGGATGCAAGATGGATATTTTCATAGTGAAATGCAAAGCTAACACATTCCTTTTTTCATCTCTAATGAAATATTTAAGAGTCTTTATCTGAACTGAGATTGGGCCTGGTATATTCTTCTTTCTTAGAAATCTGCAAAGCCACTTAGCTTTTCATGCTGGAAAGTATTATTATCTCTCTGCTACAAAACAAAGCAGGTTTGAGGCACTAGAGAACCTGACATGACAGAGGATAAAAGCTAGTCACATTTATAGGAAAACAAACCATTTTTAATGGAACTTCCAACGGCTGGTGATTCTTGAACTGCCTGGAGGCGAACTAAGCATATATAAACAATGAATCTTCTTTAATGCTTTCATGAATTGTACAAGAGCTGTGTGCGTGATTCATCTCATGACAAAATTCTTTAATTTTGTTGCTTTCAGAGGGATGGAAATATTTGAAAAGAAGAGAGTATAGTTTCATCACAAGAGCGGCAGAAATGATTTGCTCATCGTTCCCTGTGGATGCTGCATCGGTAACTGATGTTCTTTTTGGAAGCTTTTCAGAAGACAGAGAAGACAAGCAAAGATGGACCAGATTTTTCTTCACCTTGACACTGATGGAAGAATTTCATTGTGGAGGGGACCATAAAAACACAAAAAGTTCATCTGTAGTACCGAATGATGGTGATACAACAGAAACAGTTGCGTGAAAATGATGAGCGTTCAGCTGAAGCATGGAATTCTTCCAAGTAAAAAATTAAACTTCTAATGTACTGTCAATCTATTCATCTGCAGAGAACAGTGGTGCAAGCACTGGTGATCTCAAGGTTGGACTACTGCAACACCCTCTACACGGGGTTGCCCTTGACTCTCCTCCGGCATCTGTAGTGGGTACAAAATGTGGCAGCCAGACTGGTGGTGGGTGCATGTCATTATGACTGCATCACCCCAGTCTTGGACCACCTGCATTGGTTGCCCATTGCATCCCGGATCAGATTCAAGGTCTTGGTTTTAGTTTATAAAACCCTCCATGGCTTGGGACTGGACTACCTGGCAGAGCGGATCGCCCAGAGATCAACCTCGGCTCGACCAGTTCGGCAGTCGCGAGCGCACTCGCTTCGGGTTGCCACCCCCCGGGAGGCCCGAAGAACTTCAACTCGTAGTCGGGCCTTCTCAGTGGCTGCCCCTTCAATGTGGAACAGCCTCCCCAGCGAAGTGCTCTCTGCAGAGTCCCTGCTGGCCTTTCGCAGAGCCTTGAAAATCCCTTCTGTTCCGCGAGGCCTTTGGAGACCAAGTTTAAATTGTTTAACTGTTTTTTTCCCTCCTCTACCCTGCCATCTGCCTTATGCTTTTTGGATAGCTCTACCATATGACTTTTTTACTGAGCTACACTTGTTTTGTTCAGGGTGCTCACGTTTTAATATATTGCTGTTTACGTCTTTGTATCTGTGTTTTGTATATTTGTTGATTTGATCAGCTCTGTAAGTCGCCCAGAGTTCCCTTAGGGAAGATGGGTGGGGTATAAATCCAATAAATAAATAAATAAATAAATAAATAAATAAATAAATAAATAAATTGGGTTTTCACCCTATCTTCTAGCGAATTAGCAACTCCTCCCAATTTGGTATCATCTGCAAATTTAATTAGCATACTCTCTATTCCTTCTTCCAAATAATTAATAAAGATATCGAACAGCACTGAGCACATGCAATTAGGAGTTTTGAAAATATGCAAAAAGATAGGTTAATAATTAATTATAATTTCTCATCTAATAATTCCAGCAGCAGCAAACACCAGGCTCTCATTCAACAACCAATATTAACTATTTAAAAGAGCCAACTTCCATAAAGAAATAACTGCCCCAAGTCTCATTGTTGCTGGGTCTGAGTTGCCTTGCCCTCAAGTAAAGTCTTGGGTTTGCAATTTTAGGAGAAGAGAGACTGTGCATGGGACGTGGACTGTGGAAGCCCCCCTAGATTTAGAAGCCCTAGACTTCAGCCTACTTAGCCTATACATAAATCCAGCCCTGGTCATGGTGTTCAAACAGGTGGTGATAAGAGTGTTAAAGATCAGCTGATAGATAGATATTCATCCCTTATCTCCCACTGTTTTCACTGAGTCCATTCCAAGTTTATCTGTGTCGGAATCCATCCCCCAGTATGTGTTGGCCCTTAGGTTTTTCCATTTCAATGGATCCCCCACTTCCCTCACTAGGATGCAGGGAAATGAAACCCCCATTTTTACAGCTGGAATAAAATCCATATCTGTTCATTTGCTGGACTGTACAAAAAATAAGAATTCCATAACACCCTTTATGGGAAATTAGTTTCCCACCTTTGTCGAAAGAAATATATAGCTGATCTATGTAGTGATTTAATACATCAATATTTAAGGTTGCGCTTACATATTCCAGATAACGTTTCCCCTGAACAGACAGGAATTTGAATTATCCTTGTTTCAAGAACTCTCTCTTGAATATTAATGCATCCTTCTACCTCAAATGCATTTCACCTACTTTTTTCTTCTTTAAAAACAGGCAGATTTCTACTTCTATTCTTGAATTAGTCTCAATCTCTGCTTTTCGCTTGCTTGTTTGTTGCTTTCTGCTTTACTATTTTCCTTAAGTCTTTTCACTGATTGTACATTCATTCTGTTGTGCTTCTTCTTTCACACCTCATTGCTTTTCTATGCATATCCATTCAAGAATTTCTCAAAATGTGTTGAGGTTCAGTCTGGGATCAGATAAATTGAACACTGAACATCTTTGCTACAACTTGAACTACGTTTTCCAGATGAATGTTTGACTTCTAAAACTGAGATCCCACTTTGAAAAACAGTAATCGACCATGAGACCAGGACTGAAATATATCTGGGAAAAGTACTAAAAGGAGGACCAGTGTCTTGCTAAAATTAGCAAAAGGCTGCTTTTATTTCCCTGCTGTTATCAATCAAACATGATTTGATTTTGCAACAAAGATGGAGAACCTCAGCGAAGATACGGAATCCAACCAATCAAGGGGTCATACTTTGGCTTTGTGGGTGGCCATGACCACAATGGCATTGGTATTTAATGCTCTTTTTGCAGTTTTGTACAGGTTTTTTCCCATTCAAAAATTCTGAATTGCCATTTTTAAGACTTAAGACTATCGACATAGAGACCTTTAAGGTAACATATACTGTCATTGTTAGGCACATCCTTTTGCCTTTGGACACATCCACCAAGGCAATGCACACTTCCCTTTTAAAAAATTCTGAAACTGAATTCAGCTGAAAACAGGTGCCACTTCTTCTGTGCACTGCTTCAAGATCAACTAGAATTCTGAAGATGTGCAGTTTATCATCTCTGTCAATAACTGATTCCCTTTCAAATTAATAGGCAGATAGTTTTACAAATCCAAAGTCATGTGTATGTTGAATGTTCAAAAAATGAAGCAAAGGGCATAAGATGTAGTCTATGGGCACACTGAAATGTACACAGCATCGTCTCTGTACATGCTAGTATACAGTGGAACCCTGACTTATGAGATTAATCCATTCTGAGTGAACGCTTATAAGTCATTTAACTTGTAAGTTGGGGAGCGATTTCCCATAGGAATGCATTGAAAATGAATTAATCTGTTTCATTTCAATGCATTCCTATGGGAAACCACTGTTAAAGGTGGGACTGTTTAAAATGTCTTTCAGCCACAGGGGCAAGCTTGTCTCCAAGCCTGAGAGACATTTTAAACAGTACCCACTTCCCCCTCAATGCCTCTCATTGGGGGAAAAAGTGGACACTGTTTAAAATGTCTTTCAGACAGGCAGGCAACCGCTTGCCTCCATGCCTGAAAGACATTTTAAACAGCACCCGCCTTTCCCCCCAACAAGGGCGGGTGAGGGGGAAAGTGGGTGCTGTTTAAAGTGTCTTTCAATCACAGAGGCAAGCTTGCCTCCATGGCTGAGAGACATTTTAAACCACGGCCGCTTCCTCCCCCAATGAGGGGGGTGAAGGGAAAAGTGTGCACTTTTTAAAAGCTTGCCTCTGTGTCTGAAAGACATTTTAAACAGCACCTGCTTTAACCAATAACGAAGGCAGGTGGGTGTTAAAGCAAGCGTGTTTAAAACGGCTTCCAGGCATGGAAGCAAGCTTGCCTCCGTGGCTGAAAGACATTTTAATCAACACCCACTTTAACCCCCAAAAAGGATGGGTTATGGTGGGAAAGTGGACATTGATTAAAACGTCTTTCAGCCATGAGGCAAGTGCTTGACTCCGTGACTGAAATGCATTTTAAACAGTGCATGCTTTTCCCCTGCAAACTGTCCCAGCTTTTTTTTAAAATTGTAAATTGGGGAATCCCAATCTCCTGCTCATAAGGTGGCAGGGGGAGGGGACCCCACAAGTGCACTCATAAATTGGGATTTTCATACGTCGGGCGCGTGGTAAGTCAGGGTACCACTGTACATAGACTCTAAATCACTGGAAGTCACTAAGAAGTTTTCAAAAAGTCAGTGTTTACAGTCTTATTGAGTTTTTTTTTTTTAAATCATACTGAGCTCAATATCTGACACACCCATTTTGGATCATGAATACCTTTTTTTCAAATTTTCCAGATTATATTGGTCAAAGTGCAATTTATTAAGAAAGTACTGAGCGCCTGGTGTTTTGGAAGAATCAAAATGTCCCGTGGAACAATCTATAGTGATTTAAGAGCAATGGTGTGAGGATCATCTTCTTCCCAAAGATAAGTCATTTCTTTCCATTCTGTTTTCCTCTGAAAGTATCAGACTCAATCGATAAGAAGCTGGAGAAAACCGGCACAGACCAGACAATCATGAAAAAAATCAGATATTGCATGTATCAACCTTGCAGAATGTGTCAGACTAAAAATTAGTATCTGCTCATTGTTCTTGTCACATATATTCTAGTGTCTGCCCCCCCCCCCCCGCTCCTTGGTACTCTTCCTCTCTGTCTTTTCCTTTTCCAAATAGTAACATCCTAATGATTTCATTAATCGCAGATCTAAAATATGGATTAAAGACTGAGTTTTAATTGGCAATGTCCCTTGTGAAAGCTATCTGCTTATAATGTTGCCATCAACACTAATCTGGATATATAGCTCTTGAATTGAATAACACATTTAAGGCAATTTGGTACCCAGTAAAATAATTGCTTGGCATAATGATTGGTGACAGAGCCTTTGAAAGAGATATCCTGTTCAAAAAATATCATGTCAGTGTACTTAACACAAGTCATTTTTAGACATCCTAGACCTCAGTTTTGTGTACAAAGTTAGAGGGGAGTGCCAAGGCTTATTCTGCTTATCATTGTTTGGCTCACATGGGCAGCAAATAGTCTGAAGACGAAAGGCATGTATGTGTGTAAGCTACATATGAGGATATGTAACAATAGAAAGTAACAATAAAAAGTAACAATAGGGTTTTTGTCCATCTGTGCACGCAAATGAGATCCTTACATTTACATGAGTAAAGAGATAATGGAGGAGGTGGAGGAGGATCTTCTAAGCATGTCAGAAACCTAGAGTCTATAACACCTGAAGAAGGTTTCTCTGTGCAGTGCATAGCTTACGTCTGTAGGCTGCTGCTTTATCTTGGCCCATCAATCAAGGGTCCAGAGAATTTTTAACAGAAGAGTTTATTTTTAACAGCCTATTGTCTGTTTCCCAGCCCACATGCCCTTTTGTGTCCAGTGTGAGCGCAGTTGGTTGCTTGGGGGGGGGGGAGCAGACGTGAAGTTCTGGGCTGTATCTACTGATTAGCATACAGAACAAAATGTATCCTACACTGGCTGCCTACATGACACATATGGGCAGATCAAGGGTGGTGTCATGGTTAAGTAGGTCACACTAGCAGGTAGGGGAGATCCTTTTGGTGACTTCCCAAGGAGCATGTGGGGGAGTTCAAGCCTATCCAACATCTTGGCAGTGTGGATCCTGAGAGTTCATTGCCAAGATGGAGGATGTCTGGGTGCCTTCCGGCTTTGGGCCACCTAAGGTCACAAGGCTTGGGTGGGCCGGTCTCCTACCACTTGAGTGGCTGGAAATGGGCTTTCTAGTGGATAGAATATGTCCAGGGCTTTGGACTCACCTGTGTAAGGTTAGGAGTAGACGTAAGGTAGAACACTTAATTTTTCCTGTTTGTACTAATATTTTATATGGGCCAGTCAACCCGATAGGGGATTAAAAAGTAACTTATCTATGATTTCACACTGGAATAACCAAAATTATTTTTAAAGAAAACAAATCAGAAGACTGATACACTCATTTTGGGGGGAGTGATTTGGGACAAGGTTCCCACTGAGTTGTGTGCCCAAATGCCCACAGAGCCAGTGTTGCCACCCATTTGCTTCTGGTTGTGACAAAAACCCTGTGTTCATGGAATGATGGCCCTGCCCATCACTAGTAGAAAATTAGAAGGAATGTTGGTTTGGAAAGTGAATACATAACATCATCGTTTAAGGCAGATGTATCCAGAGTCAGAGTAGCCATAATGAAGTTTAACCTCTAATAGGAGAGGAATGAGAAGAAGATAATACTTTTTCTTCATCCCCCCTCCCCCCGCCAGAAGGAATTAAGAAGGAACACCTACAGTGCTTCATCCAGGTATTATCAAGACCAGTTCATTTGCTTATCATCAAAAAGATTTCTACCTCTTGTGCCATCATATACTTGCACATGTAGATAATTAGCATTTGACATATTTACATTGTTAGTAAGATTGTGAATGCCTGTACTTGGCAGAGGAAGCTTGTCCATTTAAGGATTCTTTTGCATCTGTATTTTGAATATATCTGTTACAAAATAATGTAGTAAGAGGACCAAGTGCATCTAAAAGCACAAGTGTATATTTGGATGCACTGATACTAGTATTCGGTCAAAATTAATAGCGAAATGTTGATATTTCAGCTGATTTAACTTGCTAATTCTCTCTCATATAGGAAAAAAAGGGGAGGCTTGTTTGTTTCTAAAGAAGAAAAAGAGCACAGCCATGAATTAAACAGTATTTATCTTTGCCTTTAAAGGTAAAAAAGATTTTTCTGTTTAATGACATGAAGTGGAATTATTCGAAATTACAAGTGCTTTGATTAAAACAAATAAATAGAAAGTTGACTTCCCGTCACTGCTTGTGTGACATCAGTGCTGCATAATTCAAATACCAAAGTGCATCCATAAGGGACAGATAAAGAGTTTGTTGCTCAGTAAGTAGCAAAATCTATTAGGGCAAAAGGCTGACAGTTGTGTAGACATATTATCTCAGAACCTTGTACTGTATTTCAAATTGTCTGAGATCCCTAGAGCCGTCTCAGGCTGAAAGAACATGAACTAATATAATTAGGTTAAAGATCACTCCTGCATTGGCAGGTGAGGTACAGAATGAAAAATGAGATATTGCAGTGGAGGGGGTTAGATTTCAACATTGATAGCACCAGGTTGATACCTCTGCTTTTCCCAAATCTGATCTGCTGCAGGGCTGAAAATCTGAAGAACATCTATATACTAGAAAGAAAGCCGAACTTGTGAAAGTAACTTTTTTTTTTGAAGTACAACTTGTTGCTGTCTGGGGTGTTCTGAAATATGTAATCCCCAGTCATAGTATCTCCTAGCTCTGAGAGACTTATTCATTGAATCAGCCCTGTCATTTTGTGGGCCTGCACTGAGCTCCCTCCTTAAGCCACCCTCCTTCTCTTTGAGGAAATTGGACTTGCATTGATTAAGTGAAGGGACAGAAAGTCAAGTAATTTCATTAGGTACAAATGGTTCCACTTAATTGAAGCATGCAGGAATGCAGACACTTGGCTGATTAGCTATCTTGAGACAGCTGAAGGTCTTATCTGGGCAAGCAAGATGGGAAGTCAAGGATTTCTCATTGTTTATTTTGTTGAAAAAATGCCTGTCTATCATCCTCAGTTCTGAATGTTCAGCAAGTTGCTCAGTAGGCTGAAGGCTATTTTATCTGTTGAGCCATCCCAATAGTTAAAAACTATTATGCCTGCACCACTCTAGAGAATGCCTATTTCATATTCATATCCAGTCCAGTGATCCCATGCACATGGAAGATTCAGCCCATATACTGACTCCCTGGACGTGGCAGTTTCCTCATTTACCTCAGGCAATGCAGTTAATGCATTTAGGAAATTAATTAATTAATTATAATAAAGGAAGGAATTAATAGCCTTTGGAGCTCATCTTTTCCAGCAGCACTAGCTAGACCTGAGAAGGCAAGATATTTCATGCACCCTTGCCAGGAGAGGAGAAAGAGAACTGTTTTTGCAAAGATAAAGCACAACTGTGCGAATAATACTTTAACAAAAATGTGCAAAATACTGACACATGCTGATTTATTGCGTGGGCCAGAAGGCTTCTTAACTCGTGTAAATGAAAATCCATAACTTGCAGCAACTAATTGAAGATAATTGTCGTTGCATTCCTGGTTGACCAGCACTTGACACCTCATTAGTTGGCATCAGACAACCACTGCGACATTGACACTTTTGCTTATATGCACATTAAACAAATCCAGCAGGATGCTAGCCACAGGCTTCTAAAGAGAAGAAACATTGGATGGGTTGTTTTATTTTTATTTAGCAATAAGACAGTCACAATGTCTTGCTATGCATATGTGGGCGTGTCTTGCATCTTAAAGGGAGAAGACACTAGTTATGTGCAATTATGGAGACAGCGATGAGAAAAAGTGCTCTCTGTGTCTTCCTGTCACTTGGAGATGAGGATGGGGCTTGAAGTTTCTTCATTTCATTGTCTTGTTGGTTTGAGAAATCATAACTAGAGTGGGCGCAATAAATAAGTGAGAATTAAGTGAGTCAACTCCTCCACAAGTTCCATTGATTCAATGAGCCTACTATAGCCACCATTTACAACTGAATTTCGGTCACTATAATCAGACAATAGCAATGTATTAGACACTTATTGAAATGGATAAAAGAATCAGGAACACAAATAATGCTGTCTAGACAACAAGAGAATGCATGGATTGTTAGATCTGATCCTTTGTGTTCACATTACTTTTATATTTCTCATTATCCTTTTCAGTAATTTTTTATTTTTTATTTTTTGCTTGATTCTCCATCAAATCAAACAGCCCTATCTTGTTATATTATATAATAACAACACAAAGGCATAGGTATATGCAGTGTTTCCCCTATTCCTTTTTTGTGACCAGCCTCACATTGAGATTGATCACAAAACTGGTTGCACAACCAATCATGCAACCACAGGCTTTCTGGAAAAGAAAATGATTATGCAATTGTCCTTATGGTCTGTATGGAGTACTAGTTTGTATGCTTATAATAAATATTTTTGCTTGTTGGGAATAATGTTTGCAACAGAATTTGGTGAATTAGGCCAGGGCAGAT
The DNA here is from genome assembly GCA_023846285.1 of Phrynocephalus versicolor. Taxonomy (NCBI): domain Eukaryota; kingdom Metazoa; phylum Chordata; class Lepidosauria; order Squamata; family Agamidae; genus Phrynocephalus; species Phrynocephalus versicolor. The sequence continues at coordinate 54,221,739 of JAHTLZ010003526.1, forward strand.
GGTTCATAATTTTGATCTGTTCATTTTATAATAAGAACAAAATAAATAAGTGTTTTAATTCACTAGGTTTACTGTTTATTGGGTATCCACCCAACTTTCTTTTTAGCTACTACATTTATTGTCTAAAATCCTTTTGGCAGAGCCACATGGTTGCAAATAGTGATGATGTCAGCAGCCTTAGATGTCCATCTTTAATTTAAGGTCCCTAATTAACCAGATCGTTGCAGATTTGACTTCATTGAAGATGTTGTTTCAGAACTTACAGAATCTGTGGTCGGCAGTCCTCCCAAGGAAAATGTTGCAGGCACCCTGCAACCCTTGGTTGATTGACCAGGCATGCAGAGGTGTGAACAGGTAGGTTAAACGTGCAGTGGTGGCTGGTTTCGGTGCAGTGGTGGAACACCCTGGTATTTGGGTGGAATACAGTGAGCTTTATCACAATGATGAAGCGCACCTGTTAGAGTTGGGCCTGCAGGTTTTTTGAGTGAGATTAGGGAGGCTTCAGGTCCATTTTAGCAGCAGTGGTGGGGGGGCTCTGTGCATACAAAGTAGCTCCATTGTGGTGGAAGGCAGGTAAGGTTAGGAGTTAATGGACACCTGAGGATGGTGTTAGCTGGCCCACCTCACAGTGCTGAAGGCCCTGAGGACTCGACGCTGGGAGGGGGGAGAAGGCAGGTTCCCACAGGTAGCGATCATCCAGAGCCAGGAGCTTTGGGTGGTTGGGACCTGCAGGGTTTTCCCTGAATTTATTCCATCTCCTACCTGGGTCTGTTTGAGGTGGAGCTGGCCTCAGATGGGTCAGCCTTCCGTCCTACTGGTGGTCCCCCTTTGAATGTTGGTTTATTTGCTGTGTTAATAAAATGTGGCCCATTTTCACCCAAAGTACTGCGTCCTGCCTCTTTCCTTCGGGATGGGTAGGCAAATATCTACCTCAACATAATAACATTCGTGTGGCTCCAAACATGTGTTCTCAAAGTTTGGGAGTACTCCCCAGAAAGAACCACCAGGCTGTATATCTGTGAGGGGACTTTTCTAGGCATTTCTCTTAAGGATTTTCCACAGCGGGAGAGAAGCAGAAGAGTAAGCAAAAGAGTTGTGTTGGAGATTCATTTACTTCTGATCTTCATGGAAAGTGGAGGGAGAAGTGACAATGAAACTATTAGCGATGGAGGAAGGCAGACCGTAGGTTGGCAAGATGGCCTTTTGCATGGCATCCCATAATTTCTAGCTGCCTGTGGGAGTTCTGGAATTTGGAGTCTGAAATGTAACTGTGCCAAGCTCTGACACAGACAGCATACTCCAGAAGCCTCTTGTCCTCATAGATTGCGTGAGATATTACAACTCCTTCCTTCTCCCCTTGTTACACTCCTTGTCATGAGAAAGAATTCTTGTTGTGACATCTTCTGCTCTAAATACTTTTCATATGCAAATAAAATTAACCCTCATCCAACTACAAAACAACTATGCCTAGGAAAGGAGATGGAGAGGTGCAGCCAATTTGAGCACTGTCAGTGGAAAATACTAATGTGATACATTGTTATCACTGTCTTTTTCATCCCCAGGGGCCATTAAAATTCAAATAGCTCGTCCTTATAATAAAGATCATAGCAAGCACAGGATAAAATGCAATATAATGTGACCACATTTATTTGACAGTGACTGTAATGAAAATGAATCGGGTGGCATAGTTGAAAACTTGGCCTTTGTTATAATCAGGCAAATGAAAATGCTGGGCTTCGTTCAACTTTTGCTTTCTGATGAAGGGAACAGGACGTGAAGTGGTACAACCTCTCCAGGACAGAACTTTAGGGGCATTAGATGCAGAGTTGTATGCCTTCTCCCCCCCCCCCCAATATTCTCATGGCCGCTTTTGCACCCTCTCACCAAAAATATTAGAGGGAAGTGGAATACTCAATAGAAAGGACTGTAGCATAGGTTAAAGGGACAGAATGTCCCTCATAACCAAGTAGAGTATAATGTATAATGTATTCCTACCATTTTGTAATGCTTGCCATTGCTGTTCAGCAATTAATGGAGAAATGGAAACTAATGGAAGCAATAGTTCCTAATCTAGGGCCCACATATGTTATTGGGTTACAACTCCCTGAAATCATAGTCAGCAGAACCAGGGCTGAAAGCTTATGGGGGTTGAAGTTCAGGAATACTTGGAGACCCAAGTTGGGATCTAATGGTTCATTTTGATAGACCGTGTAGATGAATCTGATTTGAGAACCAGGCACGAAGACTAGATTGCCTACTATCTTCTAGAATATTTTTGCTTTTTTAAAAAAACTTGCATTGACTACAATCTGGGGTATTTTTAGTCCTGTTGGAATTTCAACATAATAGGCAGTAGGTTTGGGGTTAAGACTCAAAGATTATGGTTAAAATTACACGCCTTTTATTTCCTGATTCCACTGAGAACTCCAGAGCCCTACTCCCTCTAGGCCAGGGGTGCCCAAACTTTTTGTAAGGAGGGCCAGATTTGGTGGCTGAGAATGTGTCAGGAGCCGGTTCCTCCCCGACCCTGCCGCCCCACCCACTGACCCATAAGCCCCACCCACTGACCCCTTGCAACCCCACCCACAGGAAGGAGGGGAGGGAGGAAGGAAGGTGGAAACCAAGAGAGGAAGGAAGGAAGGAAGGTGGGGAACAAGCAAGGGAGGGAGGGAGGGAGGTGGGGACAAATGGAGGGAGGGAGGAAGGAAGGAAGGAAGGTGGGGACCAAGGGAGGGAGGAAAGAAGGAAGGTGGGGACCAAAGGAAGCAAAGGGAGCCGTGGCCACAGGTCGCCCCTTGGAAGAGGCAATCTGTGTGGCCTTGCACCCCCCCAAGCTCCGCAGCGGTGGCGACGGCTCGCCCGCCAGCCCACCCCAAAGCTCCTTGGCGGTGGCAGAGGCCCACTGGCCTACCCCCCACACATTCCCCTGCAGTGCTGGTGGCGGCAGACTGCCCGTCTGCCCATCCGCCGAAGCTTCCCAGCAGTGTCAGTGTTGGCAGAAGGTTCTTTTTTAAAAAAAAACATGGAGCGAAGGAGGGGGAGGGAGGGGTGGGCCAGCCAGCCGCGGGCCACTCAGAATGGCCTGACGGGCCGGATTCGGCCCCCGGGCTGGACTTTGGGCATGCCTGCTCTAGGCCCTAGCTCTCAACTCAACATCTTCTGGGCATTGCAGTACCATAAAAAACAGTACAGTGTTTTTTTAAAAAAAAAATTAAAGGAAAGGTTTGGTTTCAGTTTGGTTTCTCTTTCACCTCCCCTTTAAAAAATAAAAAGCACTTTTCCAATTATAAATGGATTCATGGGGGACCCACTTTAGTGTTGAATAACGTAGCCCTTTGAGCCCTAAAGCTCTCCAAATTTTGGGAGTTTACAGGGAAGAGCTTGAGGAAGCTCCATTGTAATTTCCATGCTGCTAGATGCCTGGGTACCTCATAAGACAAATGTAAATGGGAAGGAAAAATTGTCTTATGAGTTTTTCCTATCCCTGGATATTACATTCATCTTACAAGTTTTTCATCTTAAGGGGCATTCGTCTTATGAGGTATTACTATACTTAACTTTCCAATTACAAGTGGTTTTTTTCCTGTGGGACCATCTTTGGAGTTGAATAATTCAGCCCCCTGAACCCCAAACTTCTCAAAATTTGGGGTGCTGAAAGGGAAGAGTCCAAGGAAGCACCACAATAAATTTGATGCCTCTAGGACAAATTGTTTTGTTTTTGGAGCAAAAAAGTCGGTGCATTTCATTTTGTCATGAAATAGTCTCCACTGTTTCATTTTGTAAGAAACAGATTTGTTACATAATGAAATGAAATGATGAAACAGAGTTTCATTTTTCATTTGGTGCCCATCCCTGCTAGCTACTCCATTTTAAAAATAAATATATAAAGAAAAATAAAACCCTAACATGCACTCTCCTTTGAAAACCTTTGTGGGTGGTGTAAGGGAGACTTCCCTTCTTCTTTCCTCCTTCTGCTTTTGAGGCTTCTGAGATGGAACATTCCAGACAATAACGTACAATCCAGTGGGTGGGAGAGAGAGCCACCATTAGTTTACTTGTGGTCATGTGACCTGCTCCATTGCTTGTGTTGCAAAACATTGCTCATTGATCAAGGCAAATTTGATCTGCAATGTTTGCTCATCTTGCAAAACACTTGTAGACCAAGATACTTGTAAACCCATGAATTACCATACTGAGATGCCTTTGTAAAAAGTGGCAACCACTCCAAGTTTTTTCACTCCTGCTCAAGACCAAAAAAGACCAGGTCTTTTTAGATTTTTTCTCATTCATGCCTGAAAAGCACAGATCATATCTTCATGATGGTTGTTGTTGTTGTTGTTGTTGTTGTTGTTGTTGTTGTTGTTGTTGT
>JAHTLZ010003526.1:54228060-54248698 GCA_023846285.1 Phrynocephalus versicolor
ACAGAGTAAGTAGGGGGAGGAGCTTTATCTTTAAATACTTGCTCCCAGCAGCACGCGCCTGACGGCGCGTGCAAACTAAAAAAAAAGAAAAAAGAAAAGAAAAAGAAAAAGAAAAAAAATTACAAAAAGGATATTTGAGTCCCCAAGCCAAGCTACTCCTAAGGAGTTCCTACACACATTAGTCTTACTAGATTTAAAAAAAAAATAGTGTAAGTTTACATTTTTGAGACCTTCAATACATTTTATTGCACTCGTTAAAATGGAGTTGGAGGGAGCAGCTGTAGTTTCCTGTAGTACTTGTGCCATGTTTGTCATTTTGACAGAGCGTGTACAGAACTACATTTGCTGCAAGTGCAAACTGGTGGCGCTATTGGAAGAGAAGGTCCAGCAGCTAGAAGCTCGCATATCGGACCAGCAACACATTGAGGAGCTTCAGAGGTTCCTGGACAGAGCGGAACAGACTATCCAGGTCAAAGAAGAGACAGGGCACACTTCTGAGGAGGAAGTCACTGCCCCAACTCAGGAGGTAGATGGGTGGAGGAATGTGACTCAAAGGAGTAGAAGGCCAAGGGATCGCTCTGAGACTCTCATATTGCACAATCAATTTGAGGCTCTTTCCCTCAGCGCACCTCATGAGGCACACATAGAGGAAGAATTGGTTCCACCGGAGGATCTCTCCCTCATCACTATTGATGAGACACAAGATCAGGTACATGTAGATGAACAGGCTGCAGGAGAGAAGCTTCTTGTACTAGGGGATTCTATAATTAGAAATACAGAGGGATGGATTTGTGACGAGCATGATAACCGGATGGTCACTTGCCTGCCAGGTGCAAAGGTTGCAGACATCACCAGAAATATAGATAGCTTGTTAGACAGAACTGGGAAGGAGCCAGTGGTCATGGTACATGTTGGTACCAATGACGTTGGGAAGGCAAAGCGGTCAGTCTTGGAAGCCAAATTCAGGTTGTTAGGTAGAAGATTGAAGTCCCGGGCTTCCAAGGTAGCATTTTCAGAGGTGCTACCTGTTCCTCGTGCAGGATCCGCCAGGCAGGCAGAACTCAGAAGCCTCAATGCGTGGATGAGGCGATGGTGTCGAGAGGAGGGCTTTAGATTTGTCAGGAACTGGAGAACATTTTGGGACAAGCCAAACCTGTTCAGGAGGGATGGGTTGCACTTGAATCAGGATGGGACCAGATTGCTGGCACTCAACCTCAAAAGGGCAGCAGAGCAGCTTTTAAACTAATAACTGGGGGAAAGCCGACAGGAGCTGAGTGGCATCCGGTTCGGAACACATCATCCTCGGGGAATGAGGTTGAAGAAGGTAGAGAATCACATAGAGATGGCGTAGCAGGTATTAGCACTGGGAGAATAACGGAATATGACAGTTTGTCTACTGATAATAAAAGCTGTGCGGGAGAAAGAACAAGGCAGCAGCTGTTGTTGCGGGACCCACTGTACAGGTGCTTCTACGCCAATGCTCGAAGCCTCCGAGCAAAGATGGGAGAACTTGAACATTTAGCAGCTAGGGATAACATAGATATAATAGCCATAACAGAAACCTGGTGGAATGTGGAGAACCAGTGGGATACAGCAATCCCAGGCTATAAACTCTATAGAAGGGATAGAGAGGGGCGGGTTGGAGGAGGAGTGGCCATCTATGTCAAAGAAGGGGTAAAATCCAGCAGAATGGAGATGGACAGAGGGTCTGACTCCACCATAGAATCACTGTGGGTTAAACTACCAGGTCCAAGGAGTGATGTGATCGTTGGAGTATTCTATCGTCCACCAGATCAAAACCTTGAGGGGGACCTTGAAATGAGGAGAGAAATCATGGAGGTGGCTAAGAGGGATAGGATAGTAATCATGGGGGACTTCAATTATCCCCACATCGACTGGGCCAATGCGAGCTCCGGGCAAGAAAGAGAAATTGGGTTTCTCGACTTGCTGAATGACTGTGCCTTAGAGCAACTTGTCACGGAGCCCACCCGAGAACAGGCAACTCTGGATCTAATATTGTGTGATACTCAGGACCTGGTCAGGGGTGTGAATGTCACTGAGCCTCTGGGGAACAGTGACCATGCTGCAATTACCTTTGCCATGCATGTCGGAGGAAGAGTGTCAACCAAATCAGACATAAAAACCCTTGATTTTCGAAGGGCAAACTTCCCTCAGATGAGGAAAATAGTTAGAGAGAAACTGAAGGGGAAGGTTAAAAGAATCCAATCTCTTCAGAGTGCATGGAGCCTGTTTAAAACAACAATAATAGAGGCCCAGCATAAGTGCATACCACAAAGAAAGAAGAGCTCATTTAAGTCCAAGAGGGCACCGGCATGGTTAACGAGTGGAGTTAGAGAGGCTCTAAAGCACAAGGAGAGGTCCTTCTGTAAATGGAAATCCTCCCCAAATGAGGATAATAAAAAGGAACACAAACTCTGGCAAAAGAAATGTAAGAAGATGATAAAGGAGGCAAAGAAAGACTTTGAGGAACGAATGGCTAGCAATATAAAGGGTAATAATAAAAGCTTCTTTAAATATGTTAGAAGTAGAAAACCTGCCAGAGAACCAGTTGGCCCTCTGGATGGTGAGGGAGGAAAAGGGGAGGTTAAGGAAGACTTGGACATTGCAGAGAAATTGAATGAGTTCTTTGCGTCTGTCTTCACGACAGAGGACCTTGAGCGAATTCCGCTGCCTCAGCCGCCCCTCTTGACTAAAGAATTAAATCAAATACAGGTTAAAAGAGAGGAGGTTTTAGGACTAATTGATAAATTGAGGATTAACAAGTCACCGGGACCAGATGGCATCCACCCAAGGGTTATTAGGGAACTGAGAAATGAAATTGCAGATCTCTTAACGGTTATATGCAACTTGTCTCTTAAAACGGCCACAGTGCCGGGGGACTGGAGGATAGCAGATGTCACACCAATTTTTAAAAAAGGAAGGAGGGGGGACCCGGGAAACTACAGGCCGGTTAGCCTTACATCTGTCTCAGGGAAGATGGTGGAAAGTCTCATCCAAGAGAAAATCTTAAAACACATAAAAGAACAAACCTTGCTGAGAGAAAATCAGCATGGCTTCTGTAAGGGTAAATCTTGTCTGACAAACCTCTTAGAATTTTTTGAAAAGGTCAACAGGCACGTGGATTTGGGTGAACCGGTTGATATAGTCTATCTGGATTTTCAAAAAGCTTTTGACACAGTCCCTCACCAAAGGCTGCTGAGAAAATTGCACAGTCAGGGGATAAGAGGGCAGGTCCTCTTATGGATTGAGAACTGGTTGAAATCCCGGAAACAAAGAGTAGGTGTCAATGGGAAATTTTCGCAATGGAAAGAAGTGAAAAGCGGTGTGCCCCAGGGCTCTGTCCTGGGACCGGTGCTTTTCAATCTGTTCATAAATGACCTGGAGACAGGGATAAACAGTGAGGTGGCCAAGTTTGCAGATGACACAAAACTTTTTCGTGTGGTAAATACCAGGGAAGATTGTGAAGAGCTCCAGAAGGATCTCTCCAAACTTGGGGAGTGGGCTGAGAAATGGCAAATGCGTTTTAATGTAACCAAATGTAAAGTAATGCATATTGGGGCAAAAAACCCAAACTTCGTTTATCAACTCATGGGCTCTGAGTTATCCGTGACGGATCAGGAAAGAGATCTTGGTGTGTTGGTGGACAGCTCCATGAAGGTGTCTCCCCAATGTGTGGCAGCCGTGAAGAAGGCCAATTCCATGCTAGGGATTATCAAAAAGGGGATTGAAAATAAAACAGCCAACATTATAATGCCATTATACAAAACAATAGTAAGGCCCCACCTGGAGTATTGTGTACAATTCTGGTCACCGCATCTCAAGAAAGACATAGTGGAACTGAAAAAGGTGCAGAAGAGAGCGACTAAAATGATTACCGGGCTGGAGCACCTCCCTTATGAAGAAAGGCTAAAACATTTGGGCCTCTTTAGTCTGGAAAAAAGGCGCTTGAGGGGGGATATGATTGAGACGTACAAAATAATGCAGGGTATGAGTAAAGTGGATAGAGGGAAGCTCTTCTCTCTCTCCCAAAATACCAGAACTAGGGGGCATACACTCAAATTGAGGGCTGGGAGAGTAAGAACAGACAAAAGAAAATATTTTTTCACCCAGCGCGTTGTAAGTCTATGGAACTCCCTGCCACAGGATGTGGTGATGGCATCTGGCCTGGATGCCTTCAAAAGGGGATTGGACAGATTCCTGGAGGAAAAGTCCATCACAGGTTACAAACCATGATGGAGATGTGGAGTCTCCAGGCTTTAAACCGGGTTACTTCAAGGGCCAGATGCAGGGGAGTGCTATCAGGAGACAGATATCTAGTCTCATGCACTCCCAAACGCACCTGGTGGGGCCGCTGTGAGATACAGGAAGCTGGACTAGATGGGCCTTTGGCCTGATCCAGCATGGCTCTTCTTATGTTCTTATGTTCTTATGCTTTAGTGTGTTTCAGTGGATCAGGTCCACCCTGGATTCCCCACTCCACCTCTTCATGCAGGAAGCCCAGGGCACTGACTCTGAGTGGGTACCTTCAGGAGAAGATGGGGCAAGGAATCTGGGATGCCTGTACAACACCTGTGGGGCCAGTTAACTGAACCACTGCAAACCACAGTTTGTGTCTCTCTCTAATGGTGACCCTTTCCAGGATTTTCCAGATCAAGAATACCTAGAAGTGGTTCACAGTCCCCTCCCCCTCCCCCAGGACTCAGTAGCTTGCCCAAGACTACATTGGCTGTTGTTTTCCTAGTAAATGCAGCAGGGATTTGTATGTCTGACCTCTGTATTCATAGCCAGGGACCCAACTGCCTGAGCTTTGCACCAGCAATAACTGTGTGCTATCAAGTTTAACACTGATGTATAGAGGCCCCTCCCCATGGCTTCCTATGGATAGAGTGTTGGAATGTGGCAAGATCTACATCCCAGATATTATGGGGTTAATGTGAAATGGACCTTACCTGGAACTATGAACCAATGAGTCCTGTCTCTTTTACTAGTCAGACTCTACAAATGGAGTTGTCTTTGCCTGCTCTCAAACCCCTCTCTCTAACCTGCACTTCATTCATGCAGATTGACTGAGTGAGGACTGTGAGTGCTTGCCTGAGCTGATGGGCATAGCCTGAGCTGCTGTCGCTCTACCTGTGTTTACTTCATTTTACTTTATTTTGATATATTTTTGTTATGTAGTGCTAGTAGTTTATTGTTTTAATGGGAATGTCCTGTTTACCTTTTCTTAAGAGATTTTGATAAAGTTTATCATTTAGTCCTTCACTTTCATCTCGGTGTCTTCAAGTTTTCCATCAATACTTGGAGTATTCTTCTTCTGCAGATACCCTGAGACTATGTAACTTACCCAAGATCACACTGGCTGGCTCTTCTCCTGGGAAACAAAGCCAAGTATCCAGCTCATGGTGCTATCCAGATAGACACGTTTATAACCCCACCATTTTCCCTCCATGCAATTCAAGTTTCCCTTCACTCCCAGATTGTTCTCATATCAACCTAATAATCAGGTTGATAGAGAGAGCAAGTGCCGCAGCCTCCAGTCCAATACTCTAAGCACTACATGGCACTGGGCATCTGAATCACATTACTTAAGCAAAGGTGATTCAAATGGAACCCTGCCCCTTTTTAGCTATTGACATGAGCAAAACGTCTAAACAAGACCCACAACAGGACACCCTTCCTTGTATATTTTTCTTATCCCCCCAGGAAGATAAATAATTTGTCAAGCAATTAATGATTTAACCCATTAACAATAAGGAAATCTAATCCAGATTTTGTCATAGCAAACAACTTCTTAAGGTATGGCCACTGAGCAGAGTTTGATACAGTTTAATAAAGTTTCTGAAAGATTCCTTCTAGCTGCCTTTTGTTATGAATGGGGGCAACTATATTTCAATTTTATGTTTAATTCAGAAGCTGTAGCACAGCAGGGAAGCGGGCCATTTCTTGATTAATTCATCAACAGACTCTTCATTCTGACTTTTGAACAGGTGGCAGTAGGAGTTACTGAGAATGAGAACTCAGTACTTTGGGGAAGAGCAGCATGGTGACTATGCCTAAAGGATTTTTTTTTTTTTAGGAATACTTACCTCTGTTAAAAATTGTATAATCAAGCACAGCACTCTAGTGGCACAAAGATGCTGGAAAATCAAGCTGAGGGTATATCCCCAAAGATCCTATCACTTGCTATTTGACACCCTGAATATTGGGGTTAAAAGAAAATGATACCAGGGCATTGATGGGCTCATTGGAATGGTCATAGTTGAGCACTCACCTGATTTCACATTAAAAAGCTAGAAGTGATGTGAACACTGATTGATGTGAAGGCCAAGCACATTGTTTTGGACATGGAACCATTCTGAAAGCTCTGGCAATAGCCTGAAATTGTCCATTGCCCCTTTTTAGACTACATTCCTATTCAGAGGTTAATTTGAAAGTGTGAGCAGGTGAGACCTCTATTTGTACTCCTGGCTCATTTCTATCGCCCTGTGAAGGAGGCTGGTTCAATAAAGAGATGGAAAAGCATGTATGGAGCTTCTGCATGTGGTCCACAACTGTGATCTGTTAAGATCTCTTTGAGGATGGACACCAGAACTCTGTTTGTGAGAATGGACACCATATCTGGAAGAAGGTGTCATGTTCAGAAAGGCCCTCTCCCTATGGAAACAACTACAAGCTGGGCAACAGAGCTAGGACTTTTCCCCTAGTCATGCTTTCAAATTAACCCTTTTTTTTTGGAACACCTGAATAGGACATATGCCAAGTCCCAGTAACACTGTTAAAGAAGAATTATGCTAAAGAAGAATTATGTTAAAAGAAGAATTATGAAGAAAGGCTCTACATCTCTGGTGTTAAGAGGAATTTGAAGCCTGTCGTTCACAAGCAGTGGTTCACAGAAGTGATCAGCAGAGAATGCATGGTGTCTATAACATTCATAAAGAATTTATTATTTTTGTACAGTACTTACAAGTGACCCAACTGGTAAGATATATATTCCAGTACAATTTTGTTTAGTTTTTCAGTACTCATAGAATTATCACTCTTATGATATACCCACAGGATCACAATTAAGGTACAAGCTTATTTTAAGTACAAACGAGGCACAAACTTATTTTAAGTGATAAATAGAAACTCTGTAGACATACAAATATCTCTTTGGAAAAAGTAATGTCAAACACACACACACCCAGTATGGATGAGACTCAGTGTTTTTGATAACAGCAATTTGGGAGACATCACATGCCAAAGATTGAGAACAACTATATTAGAGATTTTGTGCACATTATCATCATGACTTAAAAATCAAAATGTTCACATTCCAAATCATGGCATTAAAATAAATCCCATGTTCTCCTTGGCCCTCCCAGATCATAATAAAGAGGTGAGACAAAAGACGCTGGGTTTGAAATGGGCCACAATTTTTATTAATAGCAACTTGCATGCTTTCTGTTGTGTATTGATCTGTATTCCTATTATCTGTACGTGCTTATGTTGAAGTAACTGCCTTCCTGTTCCAAAGGGAACAGGCCTATTGGTTTATTCAAGTTGCTGAATTTGGATCCTCACTCCTATTGGTTTCTGTTCCTGTTCCAAAGGGAACGGGCCTATTGGTTTATTCCAGTTGCTGCATTTGGATTCTCAATCCTATTGGGTTCTGCCCAAAGGCAGCTTTGTGATTGGTTGTAATTGTTCCCTCCAAAATGTATCTTTTCCTAGCCAGTCCTCACCCTATAAATGTAGCTCCCTCTCCCCAGTCCCTAGTCTTGTTCTCTCCCTGAATAAAGAGCTGTTACACTAGAAGCTGTCTCCAGCCTGCTATGTCAAAGAGCTGAAATCACTTCCTGAAATCACTAAACCCCATGTCACAACACTTTCAACTTTGTATGCTTCCTCAGGCAAGGGGGGGGGGCCTGCATGTAGTGCAAGTGGGTTAGTGGCTGGAATCATGCTGACTTCCAACCCATCTTCAGTGCTTTCCTCCTTCAGCAGCCTTCCCAATTCTAGGTCTATATTAAGCCCCAAGCAGCCCTCTTTTCCAACATAACTCAAGATGTCATCTCACTTCTTATCTTATTATTTCGAATCCCTAATCCTACCTTCACCTACCTGGCACTTAAAGCTGTCTTACTATGGGGCATACTTGAATTTTATTACCTCTTGCACTACCCGCCCAATTGTGACCGGGATCATTTGAGTGGCCTACACACCATATTGACTTTGCCTCCACACACCCGAGAGAGAATAAGATGGGCAAAAACTAACTGACATTCAAAGCCAGTCAGCATTGCAGTCAAACATACCTACCCGGTAAACCAGCTCTGCACCCACAGCGTGGGGCCGAGCTCTAATGAGGAAGAAGCCTCCAATATCATCATTCCTTCTCCCTGGCACTGGCCAATCAGGAGCTATGCAGAGACGTGCATCATCCTGCATCCCTGTCTGATTGCCAGCACCCAGGAGAATGACATAAGAGGCTTCTTCCTCGTTGGAGCTCAGCCCCATGAGGGCACAGAGCAAGGTAAGGGATTGGCTAATTACATTTTGGAGGCCTCCGAACACCACCTGGGCTGCCGCGTGTCATTTTGGAACTGGTAGCTTCTGAAACGAATAGCCCATCCCAAAGTGACATCATGACACAAATCAAGACATATTTGGTTTTGGAATTAAGTTACTTCTTTGCTGTTGAACAGTAAAATCTGTAACATTTTGGGCCCAAAAACTAGACCACAAAGATGTGAAAATGACTAAATAATTCCCATTTTATGGCAATGTTTTTTGGGTGTTTTTTTTGGGGGGGGGGGGCTGGAAAAATTGAAATAACTAATCTGCATAGAGTGGGCAACCTGGAACAAATGTGACATACTCCTTGGTAAAATCAAATATAAAACAGTTATTTCCTTGCAGAATCTAGTGTCAACCAAAATCAGAGACTCATAAGCACTGACTTGGTCTCAAACATCAAATAACATAGCAAAAATACAATTTGCTTGACTATAGGGAACCAGTAAACTGAACAATTCAACACTCAATTGTTTTTACAGCCTGACCTCCATTTCTCAAAACAAAGCCACACTTCAAAAGGAAATAAAGTATTTGCAAAATACTTTTCTTTAATGGATATTCCTATTTATACAACGAAGAATTCCCTGGGTTATAACAATGAGATTAAAAAGCTCCTTAGCTTGAAATGCATCACATGTTCAGTTGCCTACAGATATTTATTAAATGGGAAGCTGGAAAAAAATAAGTTTTGAGACAGATCGTTGTGGAAATCTTACTGTTCAGTAATTTCAGGGTAAACAATAGAGTTCTACCATTCTAAATAAATCATCTGAATGAGATGGTGATATGTTTCATACCATAAGCACTCCTTACATACAGTGTCTTTCTTCCTTGTCTAAGAAATACAAGGCAAGATGGCATAGGCTAGTGGTTTCCAACTTCCATAATCCAGGTGTTCTTGGACTGCAACTTCCAGAAACCCCAGCCAGTACAGCTAGTGGTGAAGACTTTTGGGAATTGCAGTCCAAAAACACCTGAGTTACCCAAGGTTGAAAACCATTGGAAAGGGCAGTAGTAGACAAAAAAAAAATCACATTTGCTTCCCACTTATCTTTGAAGAAAACCTTGTCTGACGTTTAAGACAACACACATTCACTCTGACTTATCCTAATGTGAAATTCTGAAGATAAAAAACCACTTGCTGAAACCTCTGACTCAACATCATGCAACATTTTCTTTATACACTGATGTTTCCTGTATAGACATGGGCATGACTTAGCGAAATTCCCGTTTCCGTTTCCGTTCCTCGTTTCCATTACGTAACGGAAAAGGAAACAACAATTACTCCACCAGAACTCAAACTCGAACCGACTAAAGAAAAATTGGGTCTGATTTGTCGTTGTCGTTCCTGGCATCGCGGCGATCGCGCAATGCCAAGCGGCACAGAAAAAAAGTTTTTAAAAGTTAAAAAAACCCCGATTCCTGGGCAAAAAAGCAGGCGGAAATATGCCTGCCTGAGTGAGGGCACCTACCAGAGGGGTGGTTTTGGGGGGGGGGTCCCCGGCCTCCCCCCTTTCCTCCTGTCCTTCCTGGGCTGCTCTGGCGGAGTGGCGGCGGCGGTTGGCATCCTTGTCGTCCCGCCAACGTTGCTGCCTCGCCGGCTCGCCGCCACCATTCAAGCGGCACAGAAAAAAAGTTTTAAAAACCCCGATTCCCGGGCAAAAAAGCAGGTGAAAAAATGCCTGGCTCTGCCTGCCTGAGAGTGCACCTACCAGAGGGGTGGTTTCGGGGGGGTCCCCGGCCTTCCCCCCCTCCTGTCCTGGGCTGCTCTGGTGGGGCATCCTCGTCGTCTCGCCAACTCGCCTGCCATGCGGTGCGGGTGGGGGATCCAAAATGGGGAGGGCGACCGCAATCTTTTTTTTGAAATCGTGGTCCAAAAACACACCAAAGCACCACAGAAACATGCGAAAATTGCTATTTTAAAACTGCCAGATTTTTTACAGTAGCAGTGAGTTTTTCTTGCAACAAAATGTCTCCTGTCCTCCTCTCCATTTATTTTATTTTATTTTATTTTATTTTATTTTATTTTATTTTATTTACACCTGTGCAATGATGGGCTGGCCATGGGAGTGGACCATGCAAATTTTTGGAGCCATCCCACCAATCGCATGGCCACTTGGCCAGGTTTTGACCACAGAGACTTCTGGGATGTGCCAATCAGGCATAAAAAGCCCACTAACCCTAGCCCGAACCCTAACCCTAAGCCTAAGCCTAACCCATACACCAGTACACTGTCCTTCTAAGTGGGTCAGAGAGGCACCCAGAGGTGCACCCCAATACTTACCTGTAACCCTAAGCCTAGCCCTTGCGCTAACCCTAACCCTAAAGCCAGATCTGTGTACTCGCATTGCACTACACGCAAGTACGCTTCCCTTCTTAGTGAGACACAGTGAGAGCCCGCATTATCTCTCACCGACTGATGCAGAGAAGGCACCCCAAAGAGGGGTGCCTCTGCCAGTCCAGTGTCACTGTCCACTAAGCAAGTCTGCAACTTGGTATGCATATCCATATGGCTATGCATGCTATTTTGTAGCGGGTGAGGAGAGGAGGTACCCACGGGTGCCTCCAGGAGCCCGCTTTCCCTTCATAGTGGGCCAGAGGAGGCACCCACCCCACAGAGGTGCCTCCAGGAGCCCGCTACCCCCCTAAACCAGTACTAACGACAGACGAAAAAATGACAAACGAAACGACAATTTTTTGAAAAATTTCACGAAAAACGGAAACGAGCTGAAACGGACCCGTCCCGAAAAAAGACAACTTGAAAAAAAATTTCCTGGTCGTGCCCATCTCTATTCCTGAACATATTTCAGAGTTATTATTATTTCCATCAAGTAGACATAGTTAGCCTGAGCATAAAATGTTTGGCCTAAAAAGACATGCATTTGATGCTTTTTTTACTTCCTTCTCAGATGTCTACACAACTTGTAAAGTTCTACAGAACTTGTAAAGTTCTGCCTGTTTCTCGTCATATGTATTTTCCTGCCTCTGCCTTGCTAGGTTTTCTCACACACTGGCTGTTCTCCAGGGCCAGCCCCCACCATTAGACAGATTAAGGCAGCTGCTTCAGGCAGCTGGCTTTAAAAGTCATAAAAGAGCAGCTAAGTATTAGTTATTTCATTTAGAATATCCTTGGAGGCTGGATTTGCTCTCTCAAGTGTCGGACTAGCTTGGCTGGTCTTGAGTGCTCTATGCCTTGGTTTGGAACACTGAGGAACATTTATGGTTCTGTCGTCAGGCAAAAGCAAAAGAAAGCAAACAAAAAGTTTTCGGCCAGCATGTTCTTGAATTATAATGCATGAAAGATGTAACCACCTGCTCTCCTGGCCTCTTTCCTGTAGAGATTATGAGCAACAGTAGGTCTCTAGCTCCCAAATAATAATGTAGCGTCTCGTTTGGGAATACACCGGTTACCCTTGAGCAAAGGTGGGGAACCTGAGGCCTTGGGGCAGAATCCAACCCTCCTGTTGTCCTAATCCAAGTTCTCCAGATGCTTTTTTAAAGTGGTTTCAGAGTCTTTGTGTGTTTTCCTCTGATTCTAAAAGTCTGAGATCTTAAAACTTAAATCAGAGGCAGAGTGCTGCTAGACTGGGACTCAGAAGACCTAGGTTCAAATTCCCACCAGGCCATGAAAACTCAATGGGGTGGGTTTGGGGATAGACTGATAATTCCGTGAACATCTACCATACTTCAAGCCCTTAAACATCATCAGCCCAAACTCATGAGAACAGTATTTACTTAGTCAGGTCAAAGTAAAATGTGTTGGCATACTGGACCTCATGTGAATACAGCCCTCCCCGCCCCAAGAACTTTCTGATGTTGTATTAGGCCATTGAGTTTAAAAAAAGAGAGAGATACAGTGGTCCCTTGTATAAAGGAATTAATTCGTTCCAAATGAAATTATGTTAAGCAAGTTTTCCTTTATACAAATTCCCATAGGAATGCATTGAAAATGGAGTGATCCCATTTTTATGTTGTACAGATTCTCCCCATAGGCGATTATGTTAAGCAAATTTCCCCTATCTCCGGAATTTCTTATGTTGTACAAATTTTATGTTATACAAGCTGTTTGTTATATGAGGGTCCACTGTACCTTCTCCTGCATTAGGGCTCCTCTCCCCCCCTCTCAACAGATCTCTCTTAAGAGGATTTGCAAAATGTACAACTCTCTCTCTCTCTCTCTCTTTTCATCATGTATATTCAAATGTATATTTGAACAAGCTGGCTGCATGCCATGGTTCTCTGTCACCAGTAAAAAGGTAGAAATTAGCATGCATATTTGCCTCTGGTTTCTATATTTCTCTGTATTTCTCCCATGCATCAAACTATTTTTGACAAATTCTCAGCCCTGTCTTATTCTCTCTGTATTCACACTAGGTTATTTCATGGAATATCATGGCTTTTAGTATCATGCATCTGTCAGTAGCACCAGGGTCTGTTTAGAGCTTGGAAATATATATATATTTTAGAACCATAGCTCCCAGAATTTTGAGTAGTTATGGTGGCTGGGTCAAGCATGAGGTTCAAAAAGTAAATTTTTGACTCCATGGTTTGGATCTACCTCTAGGCCTTGAGCTTTCCTACTTCAGGACGTTCCATGTCCATAGCTGATACTTTCACTTGGAGTTCAATAATATTTGGGCAGAAATAATACCTGTGTCATGGCTGGAATAGAGGACCCTTGTGAGATGGCACTGTCTTCTTTTAAGAAGAGAACAAGCTTAATGTAACAGAAACAATTGGCTGTTTCATCATTGTCTCTCATTCATTACATTGAAGAATGAACTTCTCGTCATCCCTTATAAAGCTTTCTGCTAGAGATGGGCACGAAATGAACAATGTTTTGTTTCCGTTTTCTTTTTTTTTGTTTCATTAGCTAACAAAACGACAAACGAATTTTGTCTTTAAAATGAAATGAAACGAACAGAAACACCGGAAATTTTGTCGTGCGTTTTGTTTCCATTACTGCAATATGAGCGAATTGCTTAAAATCCTTAAAAAATCACAAAAAAATGAAATAAATGGTAACAAAATGGTAATGAAACAAACGAAAATGAAAAATATTTTTTTTGCAAAAATTCACAAAAAATGGAAACAAACTGAAACGGACCCCCCAAATGACAGACGACAAATGAAATGCCTTTTTTTATTCATGCCCATCTCTACTTTCTGCTGCTCATATATCAGCTAATGTCACCATCTACCTTGTAGAAATCCCTTCTCCCTTTCTTCCTATTTTTGTCCTGTGACCCTTTGCCATCATTTCTCTGTGCATAAAGCTGCCATATAATAAAAATGCAGCCTACATATTATGCCCTCCTGGTGAAAACGTCTGTACTTCTCTAGTAACATGTATAATCTTGATTATTCCTCTTCCTCCTCCAGTTGCAGCCTCATCCTATTGACCCATTAATGGTCACCTCACATTTCCATCCAAAATTCAGTCAAAACCTCCCTTGTTACATAGACCAAGTGGTGGTTTTCTTCTGTTCCTTACAACTTCTTCTCTTGGTTTGCAGATTAGTTCCACTACCTGGTGAAAGGTTTTCCCCAAAATCTTCTATGGTTCCATCTCACAATTCACACTGTAATATGGATATTATAATATGTATCTAAGATGACAGGGTGTGGTGGTGTTTTCTTCTCTTCTTTTTCCTCCTAACTAGTCTTAAACATCTCAATATCTTAACTTTTTTAAAGAGTACACTGCTTTACTTATTTTGTATAGGTTATTTGCTGTCTCTGATGTTTTTGTAGACTGCCTCAAGAGCATTTGCCAGTTTTGGGAGATACACATAGAAACAAACAAAAATGATCCTTGCCAGTGACCCTCATTCCCCCATCTTCAACATGCTCAGGCATCTAAAAGTTTCTCAGTCCACTTTAATAACAACATCTTCTCCCCTAATGCCCTTTAAGCCCGGAACTCTAAGAACACCACTGTGATGCAGACTTTCTCTCCCCTTGATGTTCAAAATTCACTTCTGTGGAGTCTGAGTATCACACACCCTTCTGTCTCTTCTTCTCATGAAACAATGGCTAAGCAGATGTCTCTGAATTGAGTATGTGCTCTTTCCCCTGTTTCTACATCCTCCTTAAATGATTCTGAGGACCAAACAACAACTGAGCAAAGGATATAAAGCAGACACTACCTTCCTTGTTTCCATTGATTCAGGTTGAAACTACATGACCCAATGAAGTGTTCAAACCAGAACAAATTCCTTGCTTTCACTGTAAGTCCTCATCAGGACCATAACATCCAGGGAGGACAGCCCAGTGAAATTTCTATTCCCTGTACTATTAGTCTTGGGAAGAGAAATGTCTCGTTGGCACCAATCCCCATCACTGATATTAAAAGAGTCTGATGTGCTTCCAAGGGCCAGCTGTTTAGCAGCATGTTTGGTCCTATGGGTTCACACTGTAAAATGCCATTAACACTGACAGTTCAACAGAAATGAATGCATACAGCTCAGGATGCTACAGCTGCCTATTCTGGGAGGAAGACTATCAGGCTTTAAACATAACTAAATTTAATAAATGTGAACATATAGCTGGGGAAATGAATGCAATCTGTCATACAGCTTTATAATATATTTATTTTGTCATTTCTCTCTCTCTCTCTCCTCCATATCCATATTGCATCCACAGATTCCACATGGGTCCCGAGGTGATTCTTAATGTTAATGGGAAACTTGTCAAGCCAGAGGATTTCTTTATGCGTTTGCCTGTCAGGGTAGACTGGCAGTCCTTGACTCACTGCTTTTAGCCCTGATCCTCCTTTGACATCAGCAGCAGTCAATTTATCTCTTACCCTCAATCCCTTTCTTAGAGCAATTGGACGCTTCGGTGGCATTTACCTTTCCGAAATGCTGCCTTTACTCACCTCATGTCAAACTGTGCAATATCGCCTCCAAACTACTTTTTTTTGCCACTGATTTAGTATAGATGTGGAAAATAAAGTGGCTGTTAGCCTTTACACAGTGGCTTTTAAACACTCCTAGAGTAGCTTGTTCTCTATACATCTTCTGAAGACTTGTCAATGGCTTCTTCTGGGCAGTGCTATCTGCCGTTACATGTGTGCTTCCAGAAACAGGAAAAAGAATCTTTCAAAAGAACAACAAAACTTACTGTCCTCAAAATGAAATTTACATTTTGGATGTTTGGAATGTAGCATGGGGTGAAAGAGTGAGAAACATGAGGAAAACCTTTAACATTCTGCCTAATGCAGGGAGGCTTCATTGGTCTTCAGTATTTTTGGCAATCACATTTCCAGCTTTTTTCTGTGCATGTTTCAAGCTATTTCTGTGTCTTTACTTGAAATATATCACGGAGGACTGTTGCTCCTGTAGAAGACTTTTATTTTTCTCTCTTGTTGGCAGAACATGTTGCCTTCCCTATAGGAATTTTTCAACTTTTACTGGTCCATTGCTGAAATCCTTCCCTCTCTTTCAAAATCTCCAACACGATAAGTACTTAGGCCATTATATAAGTCAATCACACAATACATTTCAATTTAGTCAGGAGGGCTTCTTGCATTCTTACTTGAAACATGTAATCTCAAAAGGTTTGCTGAAGTTTGGGATTACAGGTGTAAAGCTTATTAAATAACAGGTAGATTTTTGTGTGCTGTAGAATGACGGTTGAGAGGGAGAACTGCATTCAGGCAACAGCTTCCAGAGATGCATAGAATTCCTCTCACAAACTGGTGGGGAAAACCAATCTGTGCCACTGTGTGTGGCATGACACAGCAAGCATAGCACAATAGTCTGAAAAGAAAGCATTAGTCCAATATAGTCAGAGCACCTCCCTTCACTTTCTTGGCTATTTGAAATGCCCATGAGTATTCCACAAATGCAGGAGGACTGTCTTGATTTTAATCAGTGGTTCTTCTGTCCTAAAAGGTACAAAATAGACATGGGCACGACTCGGCAAAAATTTTGTTTTCATTTCCGTTTTTCATTTCCGTTACGTAATGGAAACGGTAACGATAATTAAGCCATCAGAACTCGAACTCGAACCGAAAAAAGAAAAATTTGGTCGGGTTTTTCGTTGTCGTTCATGGCATTGCGGCAATGCAAAGCACAGAAAAAGGTTTTAAAAGTTTTTTTTAAAAAAACCCGACTCCCGGCCAAAAAAGCAGGTGAAAATATGCCTGCCTGAGGCTTTGCCACCTACCAGAGGGGTGGTTTCTGGGGGGTCCCCGGCCTTTCCCCCTCTCTTCTCCTGTCCTGGGCTGCTTGCACCAGGCTGGGGGGAGGGTCATCCTCGTCGTCTCGGCATGCCATGTGATGGTGGGGATCCAAAATGGCGACCACAATTTTTCTTTTGAAATCGTGGTCAAAAAACACACCAAATCACCACAGAAACATGTGAAATTTATTTATTTTAAATGCCTGAATTTTAATAGTAGCAGCAGTGGGTTTTTATAGCAATAAAACCTCGTATTGCTTTTATTTTATTTTATTTCATTTTTTTATTTTTTTAGACCTGCCCATTTGGGCTGGGCATGGGATGGGACCATGCAAATTTTTTGAACCATTCCACCAATGGCATCGCCAGGTTTTTGACTGACACTTCTGGATGTCTCAGAGGGCATAAAAAGCTGAGGCACCTTCCAGAAATCGCAGTCGGGTGTATGGATGTGGTTGAGGGAGGAGGGCTGGCTGCTGGTGCTGGTGTGATCCGATCGAGATTGAGGAGGGAGGCTGGAGGCTTTAGGATTTAAATTAGGCAGGCAGGGAGGGAATTGAATTTAGAAAATAATTTCTTTGATTCCCTGCAGCTTTGTCTGCTGAAGGGAATAGCAGTTTATTCTTTATTTCTTCTCTGGCAGTTTGTGAGGATTTTTTTTCTGATATTGGATAAAGGGGGAGGTTCGACTGGGAGTGGGAGGTGTGGATTTATTTTAAAAATATATTATATACTACCATTTATTTTCTATTTTCCCAACTTCAATTTGCTTGCACACACACACATTTGGGGTGCAAGCCAAGAACAGAACCTCTATCCTAAATGATATCCTAACTGCTTACTCGCCTGCCCGCCCACTTGCCCGCCCGTGGCCGTCGCCCACCCGCTCGCCCACCCACGCCTCCCCCTGCCACTGTCGCCGCCCGCCCATGGCCCCCCGCCACCACCGCCCACCCGCACCTCCCCTCGCTAACTGCCCCCGCCGCACCTGCCACCTAGGGCACAAAAACACCTAGCGCCGGCCCTGATTGCGGGATGCCCCTACGCTCTGGGAAGTCAAATCAAGCTAAATCGTGGTGGAAACGACAAACGACAAATGAAATGATGAAATGACAAATTTTTGAAAAATTTCGCGACAAATGGAAATGACCCGAAACAGACCCGTTCTGACAAACGAAAACTCGAAACGTCATTTTTTCTGGTCGTGCCCATGTCTAGTACAAAATGCAACTAAGAAGTCAGGGAAATGCTCGCTCGCTCACTGTGAAGTTTCACCAGAGAATTCAGGGCTGAACAACTGACGTGGTCACACTTAAGTTAAACCGACTGCGGCCCTGCAGGTGGCGATGTTCAAAGGACAGTCTTAATAGGCTCCTGTCTGTCTCCATTGTCAACTTCCAGCAGAGGGCTTTGCAATGGCATTGTTAAGATGTGATGAAAGTAAACAAATAAAATAACAGGAGTGTTGTCTAGGAGGAAGAGCTTAGGGGAGGAAAGAAAGAAGAGCCATGGGGAAAAGGCTTTACTGGCACTTGGACTCTAATGAGGTAAGAGACAAGAGGTGAAGGGAAAGATGGGAAAATGCACTTCACTGTACATGTCCTCTGTTTCTGCATTAGTTCAAATGACCACATGGTTGAATTGATCTGATAGGATTTGAATTTTTTTAAAAGTAAATGTCCTGGTGGAGAGGAAAAACTATGGATTGGGGATAGGGAGCCCCAAGAACCCCATGGTGCAGTGGTTATACTGTACTATTGCAGCCAAGACTCGTGCTCTTGAACTGAGTCTGATTCTGATGGATTCGGGTTGTCAGCTCAAGGTTGACTCAGTCTTCCATCCATCCAAGGTTGGTAAATTGAGTCCCCAGCTCGCTCGGAGGCAGCAAAATGTTGTTTGCATAATAATAATTTTGCAAACCATCCAGAAAATGCTTTAAGCACTATGGGCAATATATCAGTCAAAACCACAACCGCAAGCACAGTAACTCTGGTTTGTATGTCCCATCTGCTCAAGGGATGTGTGTGAATGTGAACTCACATTCAGACCTATAATACCTTCCACAGGTTTTGGTTATGTGGTACTTTGATGTTGAAGAGTTCTCAAGAGTTCATATTATTACTGGACAGTACTGCAGTGGGCATTTCATTAATTACACATTTTGCTAGTCTTCAGAGGAACACGGCTGGATTCAGAACATACTCCCAGGCCAATGCTACAATTAAGCAGAGGAGAATACAAGCAGAGCAACTCCTTCTCTGCCTCTTGTTTTGCTAACTGCCTCTTGTTCATTCTGGTATCCATGGCTTTGTCTTAATTGCCATCCTTGTTGCCAACCTCTCTGCTTGCTTTCTTGCTCTGAGGAGAGTGCACGATGCCACTGCCCGACTCCTGTGACAAATCTTTGATGGAACTGAGTCCATTCTGGCTATACATGTGCCCGCAGTCAACGCTCCATCCGAAATCTGCTTTCCCTTTATCTGTCATTTACACGAAGGAGCCTCTTAAACATTCTTTCAGAAAAAGACTCCCTTTCTTGCATAAGGTTAGAACATCCTCATTCCAGCTTCGGCATTTTCCAACATGATCTGAACTTTACATTAAAGCAAGGGACCTGCGCCAGTGCAGCATCTTGTTCCTGGTTCCCCCCTCCCTTCTAGTTATTGTTTCTCAATATTACTAGTGCTAGAATTGAGTGTGCTTGTTTGCACAGATGAATGTATAGGTTCTTGTGTGATTTTTCAGTACATAGGTCAGAAGTTCTCTTTAGAATATAAAGTCTTCCCCTCCCCCCTGTCATCCTGCTCACAGTTTCTACTTCCATTTTGGTATGCTGGTTTCATTGCCATAGTTCACAATAATTGTCTCCTATAGTATTTCTTTTTATCCTGTGTTCTCTGGGTGGTGACTGAGCATATAATTCTGCCAGAAATAATTCTGATGGCACTGTGCATCAGTTATAGATGCTTTCAATTCCTTATCCATGAGGTCATATTTCCCCCTGAGCTTAGGCAATATACAAATATTGGCACAGAAAGAGACCAGGTAAGAGCATCTTCCAGGAGGCAACGTAGGAAGAAAAAATCCCTATCTTTGTCCCCTTGTTTGAACATTGACCTAAAAGGGTGGGCAGTGCATAGTGATTTCACTAATTTAATTTATACTTTACTGCCATGAATGGGGAAAACATGTCTGAGGAATTTTCTGCTCTCATCTGGAAGTTGAGTCATGGCTACTGGACTTCTTTATTGAGAGATAGAAACGTTTCGCTGTTCATCCAAACAGCTTCATCGGTCATTTCTGCTCTCATGTGCCAAAATAACCTGAAGTGTGTGTGCGTGTGTGCATGCACACGCGCACACATTTGTACGGGTACACGGGGGCATCTATGTATTTTCACTTGGATAAGAATGTCCAGAAGGACTGGATTGTTTTGGTGTACATTTACACTTTCCTGGAGTTTTGGGGTGGGTTAGGAAGCAGAGAGAGGGAGATGCCAAGGCTTGGAGTGCTATTTTCTAAAAACAAAAAGCGGAACTGGTAAATCCACTGTAGTTCCAAGATGTAGAAAATATAATGTTTTCTTTTACTCACTTTACAGTGTCCAATGTGATTCAGCCTGTCCATTAAATTCAATGGAGCTGGTTACAGACTGAATTAATAGAGAAATAGCCAACAAGTTTAATAAATACATCCCTGAAGACAGCTGATAGTTCCTACTTCCTGGGAATACAGTTCCCTCCTTCTTAGTTCCCTCTTCTTCATCTAAGGGCTGTTTTATGAACCAGAATTTTGGTCTCTTTCCTCTTTTGGTGCTCTCTCTTGATAGATAGATAGATAGATAGATAGATAGATAGATAGATAGATAGAT
>JAHTLZ010003526.1:54265792-54287162 GCA_023846285.1 Phrynocephalus versicolor
CTATCTATCTATCTATCTATCTATCTATCTATCTATCTATCTATCTAATTATGTTTTGTACACATTTTGCATATGTGTTTTTGTGTATTTTTGTGGTGGATGGGCTATATTGCAAGGCTGAGAAATAAAGACACTGTGCATCTTGAGTTAGGCTGTAAAAAGCAACCAGAATTTAATACTCCCCATCAATCATCAGTGGTATTGAGCACGTATACAATAAAAGAGTAATTTTATTATTATTATTGGGCAGTGTGGTCAGAAGTGTTGGATAGTATTATGCTTGAATGCAAAGCATCTACTTCTACACATAAAAATAACATATATGTATCTGTCATTTAATACTGTCAGTCTTTTTGTAAATTTGATTGCTTGAGTGAGGTTAAGCTAGCTTCCTCATTACTGTTCTGCCAGTAACCAGAAGTCAGACTTTTGGCAACTCAATGGGCTGCCAAGGAAAGGGCTTTTAATGAGAGCTGCTTATTTATTTTTTTCAACTTTCAATTTTCAAAATGCATTTTCAAATTGTTTTAGATTGTTTTAACTTATATTTTAGTACAGAACTAACCAATTTCCTGCTGTGTATCTTTGGCAGGGTACTAGGAATGACATCATCATCAGTGACTGCGGAAAATTAAAGATTCTCTGCTTTGATTCTGCATGAAGTGTAACCTGTGCACAATGGGAGAAAGTAGTACAAAATCTGGAATTAAAGCAGAGACTGCTTAATTACTGCTCATGTCATAATTTCTCCTGCACCAGTGGTGCTGAGCAATATGCTTTTGGCTCATATTATAAACTCTCTGAAATGCTGTTGCATACTTATGCAAATAGATTGACTTCTGGGTGTGAACTCCCATGAGTTAAGAAATCTCTGTACTGTACGCATGATCTGTTGCATAGTTTCATGTAACCTGCCACACTACAGATAAGCTCTATGGGGATTTATTATCTCAGTGGCAATTTGCTTCCAGAACTTAAGCCTTTTGTGTAACTTTGAAATAGAATTTCAACCACTGATTGCTATACTGCAATTTATTGTGGTTTTTAGTCATATTTGAAGCTGTCTTTGGTCTCCTTATGGGCAGAAAGGTAGGGTATTAAATAAATGCACAAGTAAAGAAATAAAAGCTTACAGGTAAAAAAACAGAATAAAAATAAAAGAATTAATAAAAAAAATCGAAATCATGGTGGCACCTTAAATACGTTTATGGTTTAAGGTGAGCTTTCATTGACAAATCCACTTTAGACATACTAAGGGAGAGAGGTAACAAGGCAAATATTTATACAGATTGTGATTGGTTGGTGGGTTCCTTGGTAAGAAAGAAAATGAGAATTTAACAGTGCGGTGATAGCCTCTTTCATATGCAAGTTTATTCCATTGAAATATGGGTTGTAAATAAGGACCTCTGTCATGAATAACAATAGTAGAATAACATGAATGTTAATTATACTGAGGAGACTGGTCTTTATAGTTGCTAATAATCTTTTCTTCATAGGAGGTTGTCGGGAATAATTCACATATCACAATGAAAGATGTGGCTTATTTAAAAATGCAGAGCTTTTTTAAAAAAAAAACAAACACCTTTTGGGGATTCAAACTCTCCAAATTCCCTAATTGATTCAGAGAATTGGTTACTTGATAGAGAACTCTGGAACCTGTAGTCCAAAAAAATCTAACTGTTCCAAGTCTTGAGGAAGAGGCTGTTGTAAGAGACCTTCTTTTCATTTAGGTAACTCAGTCAGAGCTGCTCAGCTGGTAAATCTCTGCCTAAGTGTTTTTTTGTTTTTTGTTTTGTTTTTTGTTTGTTGTTGTTGTTGTTGTTGTTGTTGTTGTTGTTGAAATAGCATGAACCCAATGGGTTTGGACATTTTCCTTGAATTAAGCTGCCAATACCTAGTTTTGTCTCCAGTGTGCACTGCTCTGTCATTTGAATGTGGGCTTCAAGTCACCCTTGACAAATAAAGTATGCTGTCAACATTTAAGGTCTGATTAGCGCATAAAACAGGAACTATGTTGTAATACAATTATGAGTATTCAATCAGAGGGCAAAGGGTCTTGGAAGCTGGATTATTAGATTAAGTGAAACAATACATTATTGTTATGTTAATACCCACTTCCTGAGTAAACATGAATGGCTTTTATCATGACAACAGATAATTTAATTAACCTCTCCCCAAGCAAACAGAGCTTTCCTTCAAAAGAACTTTGTTCTTCCAGCTCCTCCTGATGCTTTGTCTCTGATATCTGTTATCTGAATTCATACTTATTCGATCATAGGTTTCTGTTGTATTCCAGTGATTAGTGTGCTTTATTTATAGCAACAAGCAATGTTTCCTTTGCTGTTTATTTTATGAAGGGTTTTAGTATGCCTGGAAGCTGATCTATACGGTCAAGGTTAGAAATCTTCAATTTATACAAGATGCTGTTAGCCACTCTTCATAGAGAAGACTATCTAAAGAGTAACATTTAAAACATGGGCACATACAGGAAATGAAAAATGCTGAGGTTTGTGCTTCCAGGTTAGAATTTTAACAGCTCTGGTCTCCTGGCTTGTGGTGGAACATACATATGTCAAGAGTAGAGATGGGCACGACTTAGCGGAATTTTAGTTTCCGTTTCCGTTTTTCGTTTCCGTTACGTAACGAAACGAAAAACGAAAAACGGCTCAAAACTGGAACGAAAACGGAAACGAAACGACTAATTTTGAGCCAATTTTCGTTTTTCGTTACTGGAAAAGCACTTAATGGAGCTAAATCGTTTTTGTTTTTGTTTGTCGTTTTCGTTACGCAACAAAATGAAAACGAAATTTTTTGAAAATTAGCTCACGAAAACGGAAACGAGCCGAAACGGACCCCTTGATGAAAACAAAAACGAAAACGAACAATTTTTCTGAGTCGTGCCCATCTCTAGTCAAGAGGCAGCTCTCCATTTCAGGAAGCGGAGTTTGTATATCAGAGTCCTGCAGAAAAACGACGACGACATTATTCCACTCACGTTTGAGTGTCAGATTGTTCTTTAACAACACTATGATGCTGCCAAGGCTATGCTTCTGAGACAATAGTGCCATAATTTTGTTTTCAGGTCTGTCATGACATCTTACACTGTAAAAATTTAGATTATTCAGAATTTAGTACTGCAGCCACCAGCCTTTATTTCCAATTATTCTCATGTTTAGGAACTAAATTTTGTGAAAAATAGGAAATGAACTGCTTTCGGAACTGTAATATATGTTATGCTCCCTCACACTTTCGGTGATAGTGTTACAATGCATAACACAAACCCAACATGCTATGAGTCTGCAACCAGATATGAAGTAGTTTCTCAGAGAAAGTGCAGGTTGCCTTAGCAAAGCATGGGGTTACATATAAAAAAATCAATTACTGGCATGCACAGATTATCCAACATGCAGATAAAATTACTTTCCTTAGTTTTTCAGCCAGCTTGACTGACAGTGCTCAGCTGTTTTGACAAAACACACTGCAAGCAGTGAGGGGATGCAAAAAATAAGGAAAGCCTACTAATGAAATAGATCCTGAGTAGCACAAGTTGAGAGGTGTATGGCCACAAAGCATACTTTATGATTGGGAAAATACTGTAAATAGTGAGTCATTTGACTACCTACAGTTCTTCCAAGCAAACCAACCTTTTCACTTTTGCTCCCAGTTTCCCTCAACTATAATATAAACATGTTTCATGGTGAAATTTAGAAGTTGCTGCTGATCATTGCCTGTTGCACACATTTGTGGATGCATCCTGAACACATTGAATAGGTGATCCTGAAGCAGGTATGAACAACATGTGGTCCGAAGTTCTCAAACAACCCCAGGGCCATTTTTGCAGCCTTCTGCTAAATTTTTATGCTTTTTTATTTTTATTTATTTTATTTTTTGCTTTCTGAAATTTCCTTTGTACTCTTTGGGGACTTGGAGAGAATTTTGCTGCATTTTAATCAGCCTCATAAACAGATTTCTTTTAAAAATATGGCTGTAGAGGGTTCATAGGGGCTTTTTCATGTATATACTCAAATATAAGCCTAGTTTTTCAGCCCTAATTTTGGGCTGAAAAAAGGGGTCCTCGGCTTATATTCGGGTCAATACTTTTAGCCACTGAGGCAAGTCATCTGTGGCTAAAAGTCATTTTAAACATTGCATCCCACTTCTCATGACCCCCCTCTGCATCACAGGGGAGCGGCACACGATGTTTAAAATGACTTTTAGCCACTGATCCAAGCACTTGCATCAGTGGCTGAAAGTTATTTTAAACATCACACACCACTCCCCCAGCTCACAAAGGAGGAGCTGCCAAGCCCTCCTGCATTTCCCACCCTAGACTTATACTCAAGTCAATACATTTCCCCAGTTTTGGGGGGTTAAATTAGGGGCCTCAATTTATACTCGGGTCGACTTATACTCGAGTATATACGGTAAATATTTCATAGCAGCATTTTCAGGATATAATCACAACTACTATGAACAATTGGACTGTCTTTTAAACATCATTGAGCCTTACAGTACAGATTTCACTATGAACTTTGGTGATGTTATTTGTACCTATACACATTAAAGGGAGAAGATTCTGAGAGGAAAGCAACTATGAGCTTGCCAATGAACAGCTCAATTAATATTTAAAGGAACAGAAGATCCATAAATATCTAGGTATCTATGAAAATTTCAATATGAACCACAAGAGACTAAAATTGTCATTCAGGAACAAATACTTTGATAGACTGGATGTGGTGCATGCATGAACTTCATACAAAAGGAAAAAATACTGCTGTTAGTAGCTCCGTAAATATAGTATTAGCATATCCTTTTGGAATGGAGGATTGAAAGTAGAAATACAAATCCTCCTGCCAAACACTGGTGCCATCATTTAAAGGCATGTACAGATTGCACAGTTGATCTTCTGCTATCATCAGATGATAGTATCATACAACAAACAACTAATGTCATTGCAAGGGACAACCAGGCTCTGTTCTTGGATGTCCCACAGTATACAAATGCATGGCTTGAAAAACTATTATATAAAAACCATTTCAGATACCTGTCTATTAGCAACAGTTTTACCTCGGGCTGAAAGTGAGGTATTCCTATGCACAGTCCAAGACCAAGTTATACACATTAGATGCTATCCACCCCATGCACAGGAAATGCAATAGCAGAAAAGATAGCGGTTACCCTCTTTAGTCTGCAATCCTCAGGCTATTATCAAACAAAAAATGTCTCTTAGCCTGTCTGAAATTGCCCACCTGTTATAAAGTAACTTGTACTTTAGGGCACATGAAAGATGAAACAGCAAAAGAAGAGGCTGTACTCTACTGATAAGTTCTGTGAGTTGCAGTTTATAAAAATAACTTTTTCAAATTGTAATGTGCAACTAAAAGTAACATTGGTGGGAGCAATGTTTAAATCTATTCAGAAGGAAGCAGTGCATGATTCTATAAACTTACTCTGATATATGCAGGACTGAGGCTACAACTCTATGATCAAATGCTATGGGATTTCCTTCACTTAGAAAATGGGTAAATTCTGCCTTAGGTTATTTTAAGGAGAAATATGGGATGACAATATTATAGAATCAGCAATAAATAAAATAAAGTAAGCAATAAATTAAGCCCATTCAAAATATATTTTAATTGCATGATGCAAAAGCTTATTCAAATTGGTCTAGCCCAATCAAATTGCACCAGTGCTTTCCAGCAAATTGCACATAGCAGCAAACTGTATAATTGCACTCTTTATCATTCAATAGCACAGCCAACGAGAAATCCAGATACTAAGCCTCGGTGTGGCTACTTGTAAATAAGCAAGAATAGTTTTTTTTTTAATTTCTTCACTAAAGTTCATCTTCAAACACAAAGTCCTTGTATGTCTATTCAAACACAAACAGCAGAAGTCTGAGGTGGGAGTAGGTTTCAGAGACCAGGCAGATTTTTCCATAGACGCTTCCCTTCCACCAGGAATTTTTGTTTTAATCTGAACAACTATTGATTGAACCCCCCCCCCCCCCGCACAACACTTTTTTTCACTCCTCAGTAAGAGAACATCCTTTTCTGTCATCCACTGCTTTCCTTTCTGGAAGAGGGGACATGGTTAGACAGATGTGACATTAACAGTGTGACTTTGGAAGTGAATTGCCTCCAGTTAAGAATTCACTATAAATATTATCTGCTAAGTACTGAGTCGTATGACTCCACACACAACAGATAACGTCTATGATGGTTTCCTAATTTAAGGCAATTAGCCTCCAGAAATTACATCATCAACCTTACGCCAGCATAGCTACACAAGAAGGTTTGGGTTGTTAAGTTTAAGTGGCCCTGTGACATTGCCGCAGGATAAGTACTACCTAATAGAGAAAGAATTTCAGTTAATAAAATTGTGCTAAGAAGCTCAGTCTTAAATATATTAAGACACTCTTCATAATCTCCAAAAATAGGATTCATAATCTGAATCCTTAAACTCCAGTCTACCTTGCTTGTGTATGCATTCACACAACAGCAACAAAGTGACTTCCTTCTGTGTGACCACTTAACCAAAATGAACCTGTTCTACAACTGAACACTTCCTCGGCATATATAGTGTATCACAGAAATGGGTACAGCTCCTCACATTTCGTAAACATTTTAGTATATCTTTTCACATGACAACACTGGAGAAATGACACTTGGCTACAATGTACAGCAGTGAGTATAGAGCTTGTATAACAGTGTAAAGGTAATGTCCCCTCAAAATAATGCACCACACAGCCACTAGTGTCTAAATTGCTGGCAATAAAAGTGCATACACCCCTAAGTGACAATGACCGAATTGGACACAACGTTACAATATTTTGTGTGGGCACCATTATTTTCCAGCACTCCATTAACCCTCTTGGGCATAGAGTTCAAGAGAGCTTCACAGGATGCCACTGGAGTCCTCTTCCACTCCTCCAAGACAACATCACAGAGCTGGTGGAGGTTAGAGACCTTGCCTACCTCCACCTTCCATTTCAGGATGCCCTACAGATGCTCAATAGGGTTTAGGTCTGGAGACATGCTTGACCAGTCCATCACCTTTACCCTCAGCTTCTTTAGCAAGGTGGTGGTCATTTTGGAGGTGTGTTTGGAGTTGTTATCCTGTTGGAATTCTGCCCTGTGGCCCAGTCTCCAAAAGGAGGGGAATCATGCTCTGTTTCAGTATTTTACAGGTCATGTTGGCATTCATGGTTCCCTCAATGAACAGTAGTTCCCCAGTACCAGCAGTACTCATGTAGGCCCAGACCATGACACTCCCATCACCATGCTTGACTGTAGGCATGACACACTTTGTACTCCTCACCTGGTTGCCACCACACATGCTTCACAACATCTGAACCAAATAAATTGATCTTGGTCTCATCGGACTACAGGACATTGTTCCAGAAATCCATGTCTTTAGTCCGTTTGTCTGCAGCAACCCGTATGCAGCTTTCTTGTGCATCAACTATAGAAGAGGCTTGCTTCTGGGATGACAGCCCTGCAGACCAAATTGATGCATTGTATGACATATGGTCAGAGCACTGACAGGCTGACCCCCACCCCTTCAACCTCTTCAGCAATTTTCCAAAGCCAACCTCTGGATATGAAGCTGAGTGCGAGCACTCAACTTCTTTGGTCAACCATGGCAAAGCCTGTTCTGAGTTGAACCTGTCCTGTTAAACCACTATTTGATATTGGAGACTGTGCTGCAACTCAGTTTTAGGGCTCTGGCAATCTGCTTATAGCCTAGGCCACCTTTATGTAGAGCAACAACTCTTTTTGTCATATCCTCAGATAGTTCATTACCATGAGGTGCCATATGGAACTTCAAGTGACTAGTATGAGAGAGTGAGAGTGATAACACCATATGTGAGAGTGAAAGTGATAACACCTGCCCCTTTCACAGCTGAGACCTTGTGACTAGTGGGTCTTATGACACCAGGAAGGGAAAATGGCTACTTGGACCCAATTTGGACATTGTCACTTAGGGGTGTTTTCACTTTGTTGCCAGCGGTTTAGGCATCAATGACTGTGGTGTTATTTTGAGGGGACAATTTGGACATTGTCACTTAGGGGTGCATTCACTTTGTTGCCAGCAGTTGAGGCATCAATGGCTGTGTGTTGTGTTATTTTGAGGGGACAGCACATTTACACTGTTATACAAGCTGTATAGTCATTGCTTTCCATTGTAGCCAAGTGTCATTTCTTCAGTGTTGTCACATGAAAAGATATACTAAAATATTTATGAAAGGTGAGGGGGGTGTACTCATTACTGTAATATACTGTATTTAAAACATGACAGCAAGAATTATTACACATGTGGACACAGATAACCTTCTCTTAGAAGTGTGGTGGTAGGGCAGAATTAATCTGGGATAGGGTAGCCGACTTTTCAAGAGGCCAGTACAGCTGGGCATTTTATGGCCACCTGTCTGCAGTCATTAGCAAGAAATATTGTGTATCTCCACCCAGTAAGAAATCTCACATACTTATTTCTGCAAATCAAGCTCTTTAAAAGGGTTCAGAAGGAAATCTAGCTGGTTTTTTGGCATTTGCAACTGAGGGGGATCAACTGCAAATTTCGCACTCTATGAACTATTTTCAGAAGAAGTTGTTGGCAAAGTTAGGAAATCGCTTTGAATATCCAAAATGCAGAGGAAGTGATCCAGCTTTTAAGGCAAAAGGGAAATCAACAGGAGTTCCCTGTTATTTCCCACCCTCAGCAGGAAACTAGCACATTTTAATAAAACATGTGAGGCTTCCTTTTCTAGTATACAAATATAGAAGAAAGTTTAGCAGACATTTTCAGAGTGAAAGAAGAAAGAATGGCAAGTAAAAATATATCAAAAGAAAGACTGCATCCTTTACCCATGTAGGGGGAGGACATTAAGAACATAAGAACATAAGAAGAGCCATGCTGGATCAGGCCAAATGCCCATCTAGTCCAGCTTCCTGTATCTTACAGTGGCCCCACCAAATGCCTCTGGGAGTGCATAAGACTAGATATCTGTCTCCTGATACCACTCCCCTGCATCTGGCCCTTGAAGTACCCTGGTTTAAGCCTGGAGATTACAGATCTCCATCATGGTTGGTAACCTGTGATGGGCGTTTCCTCCAGGAATCTGTCCAATCCCCTTTTGAAGACATCCAGGCTAGATGCCATCACCACATTTTGTGGCAGGGAGTTCCACAAACTAACAATGCACTAGGTAAAAAAATATTTTCTTTTGTCTGTTCTCATTCTCCCAACCCACAGTTTGTGAGAGGGAGAAGTGTGTCTATCCACTTTGCTAGAAGGATGAACTACATCCTTCCCTTAGAAAGAGAAAAGCAAAAAGGTAATAGGTTCACAGAAAAGCAGGGAGGAAGAAAGGTGGGAGGGGGGACAAAATCCCTCTAGTTGGTCCCCATGCAACAGGCCACCAAGCAAGTTAGTTTGTGACATGAAGAAACCCTCCCACCTGCGTTGAAAGTAGCATCACATATTGTTATACCCAACAGAAGTAAATGGGATGAACACACACTTGATGAACCTTCTTTGTTTTCTAATCACCTGTTTTTTAAAATGTTTATCAAAATTGTTAGCAAGATTGCATTTTACCAAATTTGAATTTGTATTTGCTTACCCCCTCCACAAAGAGAACTCTGAATGAAAACTGCATCACACAATGTTACTTTATATTTTACATAATAGGTCAATCGATATTCCTTTACTAATTCAGTTAGATGACTGAATTTATCGTAGTGGTAATGATTCAGCCTGGTTATATTGTATTAAGGCTTAACAAAAATTTGTAATGCATATGTTGTTTCAACATGACACCATGCCTTTTTTTTCCAAGTAGAGAATACTCTGAAATAGCTTACCCTTCCCTTCTTCTGGGGGCACTGTAGGACTCTGCAGCTTTTTAAAATATTTATCAAAGCCCCACTGGCTAGATCTGCTCTGCTCTATGGTTAATAGTAGAAATTAAATATCAGTCATTCAAGGAAGATCAGCAAAAATGGCAAGCCTATTATTTATTCCTTGTAAATAATCATGAAGCCCATCAAAAGATAACATATGTGTGAGTTCTGTTGCGGGCCTCCTCCCTGCCCGATGCCCCATCGGGATTGGGAAAAGGCATTTTAAGTGGTTTCAAACATTCTAACTCCATTTTATTGAGGCTTTTATGCTTAACCACAACACTCTCTCCTGGGTCCTGAGGTTCACCAGGCATATGAGAAGTAGTCCGCCATACCCTCCTCTCAGTCCCAGTCTGCTCTGCATCAAAGTCCTCAACAAGTGCAACAGGCGCAACTGGTAGAAAGTTTCCAAAAGTCTTTCCAAACAGCCTGGGCATGAAATATTTTGCTGATATTTCCCTTGGGGTGGCTCCCAACAGCGGGGGATGGGATCCCAGCGGCCAGGGGTTAGTGACCCTCATCTCCTCAGGATTTCCCCAGGGGTAAAGAGGGACCTCTTCCTCTCTGCTTCGTGCCACCTACATACCTCTAAGGTTTGAGCTTGTTTCCTCGCCTCCCTTTCGGCAGTCTGTCCCCAGAAAGGGGCTTTCCACTGTTTCTGGCTTCTCCACTCCCGTTCAGCGGCTTCTCTCAGTAGGCGAAAAGTGACCCACTCCCCAGTCCATGGGTCCTGCTTTACCACCTTGAAGAGCTCTTCGGCTCTGCACAGCTCCTCCACCTCCACTCCACGTGTGCGTCCTCAATCTTCTCCTCCACCTTCCTTTCCTCCTTTCCCACTGACGCAAACTGCCCTTCTCCCACCAAGCCCTCCCTTTTTATCTCCTCCGTTCCCTGTCCCTCATTGGTTAGTTTGAAAGGAGAGGAGGGCACACCCTTTTCAGCTACTTGCTCACAATATGGTAAACTTAGAATCAAATTTTGTAAGGTAAAAATGGTTGGCTTGAACACTTAGTTTGTTCCTAATCCTCATTTTCTTGTTGATGTTCTGCTTATTGTCTTTGTTTCTAACATATTTCCCTATTATCAGATACAAATGAAGAGTCAAGGTTTATGTCAAATTAATCTTGAATCCAAGATGTGGAGTATTTTGTTAATTTCTGATTATACTTGGAGTTAACTAATGTATGCATAGTAAGCATATTAGAAAAGCTGATATTATATTTTGTGTTTTCAGTGGAGTAATCAAACTAATGTAATCTGTAATAATATAACAAAAAAGTTATAACTGAAAAAAGCGAAAGCATTTTCGAACATAATTATAATACTATACAGTAGAGATGGGCACGAAACGAACAATTTTTTGTTTCCGTTTCCGTTTTTTCATTTTGTTACGCAATGAAACGACAAATGGATTTTGTCTTTAAAATGAAACGAAATGAACAGAAACACCAGAAATTTTGTCATCCATTTCATTTTCGTTACGGCAATACATTGAACTGCTTTAAATTCTTTAAAAAAATCACAAAAATTGAAATAAATGGTAATAAAACGGTAATGAAACGAATGAAAACGAAAACAATTTTTTCAAAAATTTGCAAAAAAATGGAAACGAATCGAAACGGACCCCCTAAATGACAAATGACAAACGAAATGCCATTTTTTTAAATTTGTGCCCATCTCTACTATACAGTTTTGTCTTATCTGTTTTTGCTTGTTAAAATTGTATCCAATCATGATATCCAAAGGAAAAAATGCTATCAAAATTCCCCTTACCTGTTTTCCTTTCTGTATTCCCTGTTCATTTTGAGAAAATAAAAAGGTCAAAATTGATTAAACCTCTGTTGCATAGCTATGCTGGCAGAAGGACAATTGCTGCTAATTAAAGGTTCCCCACTTGGATTCCTCACTGTATGCAGGCAGCTTGACATGCAAATGGATATTCAACCAGAAACTCATTAATTAGTCTCAATTTACTATTGCACCTTTAGCCATTGATAAGTATGTTTTCAATTGCTGTCTAAATGACATCCTAATTGTTTGTGCTTTTAAAAATGATTTGGGAGCCATCTTGAATCCCACTGTTGGAAGAAAGGTGGCATAGGAAACAATCCATCAAAAGTGCTAACAAGGCAATCCCTGCCCCCCCAATATTGCAGCCCTGTTTAAATGTCCTTTCTCCCTCCCAACCCTATGGGGGGGTGCATGTCCTTTCTATGAATTGTGGGTGAGTGGTAGGGATGAACTGATGCTGCTGAGAGTCATTTCTTCATGATGAGGTTGCTCCATAATTTAGAGCCCTTAACAATTTGGGTTCTAGATTATGAGGGAAGCATGCTTGTTCAGGTCCTCCCATTATGTGTGTGTGGCTGCACCTATGGCAGTTGGAATGTGTGCAAGGGACCAAGACCAAAAGGCTCCTCCTTGCACTGTCTGCCACAGAATGTTAACAGGCATTTGTGTGAGAGAAAACTACCAAAACACAGCCAGTGCTTCATATTTCCCACTTATTTCTGAGTTTATAAGGTGGTTCCAAAAGCCATTATCCCTGGGTTGGCTTCCATAGCATTGCCGATGTGTGAGTTTTTTGAAATATCTACTGATATTTATTTATATCTATTTATTAACAAAACAGCAGTTCATCGGGAGAAGCACACGTGTCTATGTACAAGCAAGGGAAAAGATTTCCCAGTGCCAGTTCTCTGAGGCAAGAGCTCATTCTACCATGGCTCCACAAAAATCCGTCCCTGTTAGCTACTGGCAAACACTTTCTGATCTATTTCACTTTTCCTCACCAAATTCAAAATTACTTTGTCCTCTTCCCTTTCTCAGATAAATCCAGTCAGAAAAGGAGCTCCAGGCTTTCTTCTCTGTTGTCTATACTGGCATGCAAATACGGCCTTTATTTCTAATTGACCTTGACCCTCTTCACACATTCCCTTCAAGAATCACACTACATACCTGGAGGTGGATGGGAGTGTGACCATAATCCAAGTCCTTAATACCAGGTGCCCCGCATCCTTTGCGTATTTACAGAAAAACGTCTATAGTCAAATGCTTGCATTATAGTTAAACCAGAGAGGAGTACGTTACTTTTAAAAGCAGTTTGTTACCATTACAATTCCAAGGCCCCTAAAGATAATGACTGACTTTCAAAATTGCTTTTTTAAAAAAAAAATATTTTCTTGTTTCCAAAATGCAATTAAAATAATTACCTTTGGTTATATAAAGAAAGTGGAATGCTACGAGCAAATAAGTAACCCAAGGGATAAAATGTCTCTTTGCAGATAGCTCAGAAGTAGGTATTGGCCCCATTGCCTCATTACAGAGGTAGTGTAATTAAGGGATTAAGCTTGCTCATTAGCAGTTGAAGCACCAAGATTCTATTTTTTTCCCCTATGATGCCAAGCTCTGCTAGTAATGCCATGGATGGAACACAAAGATCTGATTTCATTAAGCTTTCCATCCTTTCTTTTTATATATCTCTTTGGTCTTTTATCAGAACTTATGCATCCAAATAGTGTAGCATGTACATTGAATAGTTGAGGCCTATTTGGTCTTATTTTAATTTATGAAAGGATATGCGTTTATATATTGTAGCATCCAAATGTAAAGTAGTTATGGTTAGAGATGGGGATGAATTGAAAAAGGAATCAGTTTTTTTTTTATGAACTTAGCTGATTTGTCAAAATTAATCAATTTGTATTTGTCATAAATGGAGTCTCCCAACACATATGAATTGACAAACTTTAGTGATGTTTGATTTGTTAATTCATTGGCAAGATAGGTAAACTGGGTTTTAGATCTCACCCTAGAAGTGAAGGCCTGTTAGTGATATAATCTTTGGGAGATCAAAAATGCATAGGGTCACCATAAGCCAGAAGCTACTTGACATCATGTAACAGCAAAGCTATGAGTTGATATAGGCTTAAGACATTATACCATTAAATCATGTAGGCAAGAATCTTTTTTTTTTTAAGGAAGATCCACACACTAGAAAAGTAGGGGGTTTGCCAATAAATCATTCTTTGCTCACACATGCATACACCCCGTTCACCTCTAGAGTGCTCCAAGCCCCTGTTTTCCCTTTGTCAAAGCAACAGCAATAAGGTTAAACAGCACATCACTACTTAGGATTTGTTTAACTTAGAAGGAAAAAGAGCATAATTGTAATCAGAGCACTCACCATGCAAGAAAGACGCCCAGAGCCAGCTGGATTGGCAATTTCTGTCAAGAGTAATATAATCCCCCCATTAGGTGAATGGCAGCCAGTAAAAATTCATTGCCTTTGTGTGGCAGAGTGGGTTGAGCTGATGCACGATTCCTGATTAATACTCTGTGAATAGCACTTTTGGCCCCTGTGTTTTTTCAGTGATATGTGGCTACAGGGGACACAGCCCTTATGATGGATTTACTGACGGATCTCATTAGCGGCTGGTGAAAAGCTTGCTTTGCGAAGTGCGCAAACGTACACAAATTCCTCATAAAGAAATTTCAAAGATGTATGTCAGAAACAAGCACCTTGACAGGAGTAATTAGCAGACAGGAGCAACGTTTGCTCCCTTCATTGTTTATGTCTCCCTCCTGTTGCAGCCAGGCGAGGCAAAGGCTGCCTCTTAGCCTTTGCAGATAGCTAGATACTGATTCATTGCTCAAAGGGAAGGTGGGGAAATCAACCCATTCCAGGCTGTGACATATGGATCCTGTTGCTGCCAAGCAGGCTGCCTGACTGGCACCAGTGCAAGAGCATATGAGGAAGGGGGACAAGAGAGTTTTCTGAAGAGCAGAGGCAAGAGGAAAGGGAAGTAAACAGTTGGTAGCAAAACTCCATCCCAGTTACCACTGTGCTTGGTAATTGCTTTGCCCTTTAGGAAAAAAAAATGGCACAAACAGCTTTAGATTCCTGGCACTGTTTTGTTCTGAGACGATTATCTGTATAGAGTAGTTAAATGGGAATAAGTCCAACCACTAGATGCTGACCTTGGGTTTAAATTGGAAGACCTCCTGATCTTGAACACCCGCAGGCAAATGATCTAACAGGGTTGAGTCCTGAAGCTGAAACCAGACCAAAGCAAGAGTAAGCACTTTTTAAATATGGTTGGTGACCCAATGAGACTACTCATTTATCCAGTTTATAGCTTAAATGATGGAAGTTGGTTGTTGAAGAGTATTTGTGTCTGCATGCACAACACATATTGTGCTGTTTTGAATGTGTAGATAAGACACTGGAAATATTATACCTTTCAATATGTCTACCTGTTCCTTTGCTGTCCCTGTTCTGCTCATAAAGAATTAGAAATGGATGACATACTCCACAATCCTGGCCATTATAAAAGGAATCAAGAGAACACAGAGATATATAGAGAATGCTTGTGAACATTTGGGGAAGAATGAAACAGCACATTGGACACGGCTGATTTTGAAAACAAAGTGTGACTGTTTTTCATTGAAAAGTAGAATTGAAAAAGTAGAATGACAGAGAAACAGAATGAAACCTCGAGTCAATGGGTGGGTTCCCCCCCCATGGGTTTCTTAGCTTTGACAGACTAAGTACTGTGGCTAATTGCCAATGCACTCGACTATGTTGAAGCTAGAGAAAATATTTCCCTCAAGTAGAGTAGACTCTCTTTTAAGTTACTTAAAAGTTAATGGTTTTCCATTAAAATGAGACTCTTTGCTGAGACTTTTCTCTAAATCAGTGAGAGCTGGAGGGGGGGCAATGTGTAGCCAGTAGACATGGACACGACTCGGCAAAATTTTCATTTTTGTTTCTGTTTTTCGTTTCCGTTACGTAACGGAAACGGTAACGATAATTAAGCCATCAGAGCTCGAACTTGAACCGAAAAAAGAAAAATTTGGTCAGGTTTTTCGTTTTCGTTTGTGGCATCGCAGCGATTGCACAATGTGAAGCACAGAAAAAGTTTTTAAAAGTTTTTTTTAAAAAACCCCGACTCCTGGCCAAAAAAGCAGGTGAAAATATGCCTGCCTGAGGCTTTGCCACCTACCAGAGGGGTGGTTTCTGGGGGGTCCCCGGCCTTTCTCCCCCTCTTCTCCTGTCCTGGGCTGCTTGCACCAGGCTGGGGGGAGGGTCATCCTCGTCGTTTTGCCATGCCATGTGATGGTGGGGATCCAAAATGGCGACCACAATTTTTCTTTTGAAATCGTGGTCAAAAAACACACCAAATCACCACAGAAACATGTGAAATTTATTTATTTTAAATGACTGAATTTTAATAGTAGCAGCAGTGGGTTTTTTTATAGCAATAAAACGTCGTATTGATTTTATTTTATTTTATTTTATTTTATTTTATATTTTTTTAGACCTGCCCATTTGGGCTGGGCATGGGAATGGGACCATGCATTTTTTTTTAACCATTCCACCAATGGCATCACCAGGTTTTTGACTGATAGTTCTGGATGTCTTGCAGGGCATAAAAAGCTGAGGCACCTTCCAGAAATCGCAGTCGGGTGTATGGATGTGGTTGAGGGAGGAGGGCTGGCTGCTGGTGCTGGTGTGATCCGATCAAGATTGAGGAGGGAGGCTGGAGGCTGGAGGCTTTAGGATTTAATTTAGGCAGGCAGGGAGGGAATTGAATTTAGAAAATAATTTCTTTGATTCCCTGCAGCTTTGTCTGCTGAAGGGAATAGCAGTTTATTCTTTAATTCTTCTCTGGTAGTTTGTGAGGATTTTTTTCTGATATTGGATCAAGGGGGAGGTTCGACTGGGAGTGGGAGGTGTGGATTTATTTTAAATATATATTATATACTACCATTTATTTTCTATTTTCCCAACTTCAATTTGCTTGCACACAAACACACATTTGGGGTGCAAGCGAAGAACAGAACATCTATCTTAAGTGATATCCTAACTGCGCACTCTCCCGCCCGCCCGCGATGCCACCCGACTGTGGCCCGCGCTGCTGCCCGCCCACTTGTCCGCCCGTGGCCGCCGGCCGCCTGCTTGCCCGCCCGAGCCTCCTCCCTGCCGCTGTCACCGCCCGCCCATGGCCCCCGGCCCCTGCCGCCCGTCCGCACCTCACCCCACCCCGCCCACCACCTAGGGTGCAAAAACACCTAGCGCCGGCCCTGATTGCGGGACGCCCCTATGCTCTGGGAAGTCAAATCACCGCTAAATCGTGGTGGAAACAACAAACAACAAATGAAATGACGAAATGACAAATTTTTGAAAAATTTTGCGACAAACGGAAACAACCCGAAACGGATCCGTTCCGACAAACGAAAACTCGAAACGTCATTTTTTCTGGTTGTGCCCATGTCTAGTAGTAGCCAGCATACTGAAATTAAACTGTAAACAACCCAGAGACTACTTGAAGTGGTATGGGGCAGTATATAAGCATAACACTTTGCAAGGCCTCCTGGGATAATCTGCTTGGACCTGTTTGAGGCCTCCTGTACTTACACCACGCCTGGCACTGCCCTGAACAGACCTCCAATAAGCTTCCCAGGCCTGTCAGAAGCCCAAGAAGTAGTTTCCAGCAAACCAGAAGGAGGCCCCAGATATCTGACCCCCAGTCCTGACCCAACCCAGTATCTGCACATTTTCCATTATCGCAAGTTGGGTTGGCTCTCTATCCCCCACGATAGGCAGGGAATTACTGTACATCTGTAATCCTAAATACATTTTACTTGGTGGGGCTTGTTTTATGGGTGTTGGCCTAGTCCTGGAGCCTCAATTTTATGCCTGCTTTCATATTCCAGTATCCCAGTCTGTCAAACTCTTTTGATCTTCGTGTAGGTAGTGGTGGCCCTGCTGCCACTCTATGCAATGGTCATGATAATGCAATCAATAATCAAGGACATATTTCCTCTCATACATGTACACATTAGTCCACACATGGAACACCTTTAGAAGAGGTCAAAAACACACATGAAAGGATGAGTGTCAGGGTGTGTGAGAGTATTGTTGGTGGATGGGTAACCTACACAATGTTACAACTTCCCTTTTATTGTTTCAGTATTGGGAGGGGGGTTATCTGAAACCAGCCATAAAGATATTTAAAAGTTTGTGGCAAATTTACTGCTGAACACTTTCCTAAATCTTCATTTGATTCTTCAGATGGAATTTCGCAGAAAATGAGTCTTAAATATCCAAAAACTTGAGGGAGACA
Source organism: Phrynocephalus versicolor (assembly GCA_023846285.1). Classification (NCBI taxonomy): domain Eukaryota; kingdom Metazoa; phylum Chordata; class Lepidosauria; order Squamata; family Agamidae; genus Phrynocephalus; species Phrynocephalus versicolor. The sequence goes on from JAHTLZ010003526.1 coordinate 54,283,824, forward strand.
TACTGTTTAGGCTTTGCTTGTGTGTGAAAGTGACAAAGAAAGATGGTTTATCTGATTATTTTCATAACCCAAGCAAAGCTGACGAAGGATATGTGCGCTCAAATCACAGTATGATAGGATGTGATATAGGATATTTGCCCAGTAAATATTCTTGTTTACTTATCTTCTTGGCATCTGTATGTCAAACAGACCCAAAACAAGAACTTGGGTAATGCTCTAGTTCTTTGATTTTTTTGTTTGATTTTTTTATCTTTTTTTGTTGTTGTTGGGTACCAAGGGACAACAAAATAACTATCTCCTCATCCTTACAACCAAAGGCGATTCTTACTCAGGTCACAATTTATTGTTCTTGGTCAGCTCCAGAGGGAATCACTGATATAAATCAACTCTCCATATAGTTGTGTTGCAGTGTGGTTGCATTGAGCCTAGCATGGACTGTATCATACTTCACACCCTATGTTTGAGTGTGCATGGCTATTTTGTGGAAGCAATTGAAAAAAAAAACACCCTCATCTCAGAATCCGATCTCTGTCTTTATAGTAGTGGAAACAAAAATTTAACACCAGGAAGACTATTTCAGTTCAGCTTCACTTTTCATGCCATATGTCATGTGTCTGAGGATCAGATCATATATTACACTTAGGGCTGTCATTTATACCTCAGTGGGTTTGTTCTTGTGAATAACAGTTCTAATTATTTAATCCTTCAAGAGAAGAGGCTTTTCAATACTACAAAGTCCCCCTTGGAATATAAATGGATGATCTATACCCTTCACAATATCTGGAACAAAGTTGTAATGCTAGATGAGCATTTGAAACATAAAAGGCTCAGTGTTCAATGCAGGGGTGTAAATATGCTTCTTTCTTGTGGTAATTATTTAATTCCAGCAACTCAAAGAACATTGGTTTGAGAATGGTAGACATTTCCCATCATGCTGTGATAATATTGGGATTCCTCTTTTTTATTTACCTTTTGCACAAAGGAATACCTGTATGTTTCTCATTAATACTGTAAATCCTATCTGTTGGCCTAAGAGTTAGCACTGGTGTAGAATCGAACACTGTTGCATAGTCTTGAATGTTTGGTGTTATTTCTTTTAGCAATGCAACATAAGTGAAGGGATTCACAGAGCAGAATAACAACTTCAAGTTTCCCAGATCCTCTTTCTCATTAATCCTTCACTTAAGTCCGAGACATCACTAAGAGATATAATAAAAATGTTTCATTTACTTACAATTGAACAAACCAAACAGGAAACTGACAAATACGATCGCTTTCAGCAAGCAGATATGGCAATGGACTAAAGAGAGAGAAAAGGACACAGAGCAGAGAAGCGGGGCTCTCTTTCTGAATTCAGAACAATTGGTTATTGCTGAACAAATTGACAATCACCCCAGTCCAGAAAGCTCCTCCCCAGTCACGACTACTAAAGGCTGCATGTGAGATTGCAGAAACTCCAACAGGCACTGTATTTCAGTACTGTGTTTCATCCCTGCTTGCTTAGAAATACTCATTTTCCATGCTCTTGCCAAAGTTCTCCCTCAGCATACTGCAAAATATTATACAAGAGGACCAAAGGAGGGGTGGAACTAAGTGATAAAAAAGATCCCTGGAAATAATGCTTTGAGATACCCTTCTATCAAACTCTAGGGACTGTTCTATTGTAAACAAATACAGTACAAATTCATCTCTAGTCCATTTTAAAATCAATACAATCAACAATATAGAACTGCTTTAATCTGATCCTTTGAAATGCTAGTTTGTCTGTGGTGGATTGTTCTTTCTCAGCAGGTCAGTATTTTGTTTCATTTTCACTATAAAATGAATGCCTCCAGCAAATTCAGTTTGAGGACTCTTTCTGCCAGGCAACCACTCATGGTGAAGGATAAGGAAAATACATTTGACTTCATGCTGTGCCACCATGCCTGCAAATGTAAAAACACAAGAACGGGAATAGCGTGTCAGTTCCGATTAGGGAAACTCAGGCCACATATGTGTAAGGCTGCTTTCACACAACCACTAAAATCCACTGCAACACAGAAAATAACACGGAAAATCCGCACCAAAATCTTTTTACCCCCTGTTATGGTGTCTTTGCTGCAGTTCTCAGTCATGAGATCAGAACTGGGTTGTGGATTTTCAAAACGACCATGGGAACACCCAAACCATGACATCAACCACGTGACCGCTCCGGGGTGTGTGTGAGATCCAGATCAAAGTTTGTTGCAGATTTTAGTTTGAGTCTCGTATACTGTTTCAATACTGTGTTATTCTTGTCCTCTTTCTTTCTTCAGGTGAACTGAGTTTATGAGGGACCATGAAATTAAAGTGACAAGATGGCAACAGCACATGGTGATGAGCTATGGGTGCATAATGGCATCACAAAACAAATTCTGAGTGAGAGCAAGATGGCCTACCCAGAGAGTGTTCATGCCATGGGTCAGTATACAAGTGGAAATAATAAATAACTAGATAACTGGCACAGAAAGAAATATTGTCATAGAATAACACATTTGGAAGGACCTATAAGACTATCATGTGGGACCTCCTGCTTGGTGTAGGACTCCAAGTTCAAGTAGATCTGATTGATGCAGCCTCACTTTCTTCTGAATGCCTCCAGTGTTTTAGTGCAACTGATATAATTGGTTCAATTGCCATGCTGCTCTAAACAGTTGGGAAGTTTTTTCCCCCTGATATCCAGCCAAAATTGTTCTTATCCCATTGGCATTATCAAACTATTGTGTTAACAGACCATTGTCATATTGTCTATTACTTCTGTCCTCCTCTGGTCATGAGGACATGTATGTCTATATGGACAGTGTATTTTAACTCCAGTGTCTTAGGGGAGTAGGTTTTGATGCTGATATAAAAACACAAGTCTTGAAAGTACTGAAGTAGTTTGCCTTTCTTTTCTTTATCTTTTACCAGTAGACTTTGTCTTTGATCACATTACCCTGAAAATAATAGCTCTCCACCACCACCACCACCAAACTGGGAACGACTGCACCTAATAAAGGCTCTAGTTAAACCAGAATTTTCATTATTTTGCATCAACCCAAATATGGGCTATCATCCTGTCAATGCTACCTCTTTAAGGAAGGACAGTCCTCAATTTCAAAGGCTGTTAGAGGAAAGTCCTCCTTTGAAAGTGTTTTTCACTTAGAATTCAGTCCACACCTGAATTAAAATGTCAGGGACCTTGGTAATGAAGTGTGTGTGTGTGTGTGTGTGTGATTGATCTATCTATCTATCTATCTATCTATCTATCTATCTATCTATCTATCTATCTATCTATCTATCTATCTATCTATCTATCTATCTATCTATCTATCTATCTAT
>JAHTLZ010003526.1:54287172-54297928 GCA_023846285.1 Phrynocephalus versicolor
TATCTATCTATCTATCTATCTATCTATCTATCTATCTATCTATCTATTTTGTTTTGTATATTTTACCCCACCTTTCTCCTTGGAAAAGGACCCAAGGAGGCTTACAATAATGAGGGACAATATACAGCCCAGAACATTTAAGGAATATTCAAGCTTAAGAACAGGGATGGTACATGTAAAGTAATGTATGGATTTTTATGCACATGAGTGTCCTCTTTTGTCTATGTCAGAAGACTGCATTTGATTTGGAATAACCTGCATGGGAATGTCCCCATTTTCATGGGATGGGAAGGGTGAGATGAGAATGAATGCCCAGCCTTCTACTGGATGTATAACTTCCTTTCCTTTTCTGCATTTGTTTTTTGATATACTGTACTGTCTCTTAGAAACCAGCCCAAGATATTTTATTGCTTGAGGCAGACCAGCAAATGGTAGTTACCCTCAAGTCAAGATATATGGGTCCCAAAGGCAAGCAAGTTATTCTGGCATCTCATGTAGAAAAAAATCTTACAAGTACATCAATTACTCCCTGGAGGAAGGGGAGGGTAAAACAACAGCAAGTAAATAACTAAGAATTTGATGTTAAAATATAACTAAGTACAATTGTCACTTGAGACAGACACCTTAATATGCCTGGTGGCAAATCTCCCACTCCACTCTATGCAAATCTTGTTTTGGATTAAAGTTATGGAGATACTTACTTATTTGATTTCAAATCTTTCATCCAAAACTAGAGTTCAAAGCATTTTATGAGAAAGTTACAGCCTCGTAAACTTTACTGTCTTTCTGTCACATTCACACTATTAACTTACCACAATAACCCATCCAGTAAACTGATAAGCTCTTACCTACCAAGCGTCTCACAATCTGTGTGCCCATGCAACCATAACTCTAGCCAAATGGATCTGATTTTGTATGGGGTGTATGGATGGGGGAATGAAAAATCTTTTCAGAATCACTTTGGTAGCTGTTAAAGAAGAATGAAGAAAAATAAAATAAAATAAAAACATTACTGCTTATTGGCAGATGACCCTACAATCACCTTTCTTCTAAAGCTCTAATCATGCCAGGAAAATGTTCCCTAATTCAACTGATATTTTCTGTTATGCTGAATCATGATCATGTGGTATATATACAAGGGTATATATACAAGGGTAAACATCCCAATTACTTTTTTCACATTACTGGTTCATTTCCTCCATTGTGGTTGGTGATGCTGTGGAGCGGATATATTTTCTCTTGCATACACTACATACTGTGCACCCCCATACCAGACAGTAGGCAAATAAAGTTTCCCCCACTTGCAGGGCCTGGGACTTAAGTAGCACTTCCTGCCTGCCTTCTTCTTCTGGAACACCATTGCCAAGTTAATTTCCTAAGTTAAACTGTGGGAGAAGAGCCAGTTTGGAGGGAAAACTTCCTTGCAGAACAGCCAGCCCCACAAACAACTCTCCTTGCCCACCGTGTTGCCTGGACAAGCCTGGCTGAACCCACACTTGGCCAATCAGCATGGGAAGGTGGGAATGAAAAACCCCAGCACACCACCCTGTCTGAAACAAGAAGGCAGGGAAGAGGGTGGACAGATGATGGAGGACCACTGGGTGGGAATGGGAGAGCTGGGAAAGGAGGAAGAGAGAGTCAGCTTTGGAAGATATGGAGAAAAGCACTGGTGGTGGTTGAGGAGAATTGATAAAGGTATTCATGCAAGCAATACCAGTAAGGGATGTTTTGATACAACTTTGGTACAAAATAAACAACCCTTCCATGGAGGTTTTTAAGCAGAGGCTGGATGGCCATCTGTCAGAAATATTGTGATGGGGGTTCCTGCATGGCAGAGGGTTGGACTAGATGGCCCTTGAGGTCTCTTCCAACTCTATGATTCTATGATTCTATGAGGAGGGGATGTTCTGCAGTTGCACCACTGGTTGAGAAAATGATCAGAGGCGTAGCTAGGGTTTGGAGTGCCCAGGGACAAAGTCAGTTTTCGTGCCCTCTCCTGCCCCCCAACTACATCTCACCCACTGAACAAGGGGTGCCCAATCCTTGGAGAAGAGCAGAGGAGGGGGAGAACTGTCCATCTTTCTCGCAACCTCTTTGGGGGTCTCCCAGACAAGGCTCTCCTTTGCAAACTGCACAGTGCGGGGATAGCACCAAGCAGGCAATTTTTTTTCTAAGCATCACCTCCGTAGCATGCTTCCCCCTCCTCTTTCCCCCCGGCTAAGTCTTCATGATTGTTACCCTGGGGAAAGGAGGAGTGGGAAGCAGGCAATGGTTTTTTTTCCAAGCAGCACCTCCACTGCACACTTCCCTCTCCTCCTTTCCCATGGCTAACAATCGCCAAGCTTTAGTGGGGTTGGGGGAAGAGGAGGAAGAGGGAGCAATTGTTGGAGGTGCTGCTTGAAAAAAAAAATTGCCTGCTTCCCTCTCCTCCTTTTCCTGGACTAAGGAATGCCAAGCCTTAGTGGGGCAAAAGGAGGACTGCTGGTGGGATGGCACATGGCTTCCTCCTCTTGTCCCCCTCCAGTAGCCCCCAGATTGCCGCACACCCCAAGAAAAATGCACTCTTCTGCCCCTCCCTAGTTACGCCAGTGAAAATGATTCACTAATAACAGTGTGTCATGTGACTGGGAATTAATGCAACAATAATTTGCTTGATGTGTTCAGGACCTAATTTGTTTTACTGTATCAAAGAAAAACAACCATGAATTTTCAGCTTTGTTTTACGTGTTTGTTTTACGCATTTTCTCAGTATTAGCACTAATTTATATGTACAATGGTATGGTTCTTCATTTCAGACTCACGTCACAACAATGTTTGATGCTTTAAGAGAAAAAGGAAGCAGATGATTAGATGCTTGGAACTGTGGCACAGAATCATTATCTCAACCAGAATGCAAAACAGAATTATTAGCCAGGTTAAATATTCTCAAAGGTGCTTAATCAGAGCCTGAGTTTACTTCCTCTCCACTTTTTTTTCTTTCTTTGCATTCTTAACTGATTTTTTGGAACTGTCCCAGATAATTTACACCATTTCTTTCTGAAAGTCTCCTCCTTTATTCAAAATTCAGAAGGTGATCTAAGATATGTTGATTCAAGTTCTGGACTGCCCAGGCAGATGTAAGTAACCCTGCTTAAAATGGGTGTCATTTGGTTTCCATTTACCTCAAGGGTATTGTGACAGAGTTTCCCATTAATAGGAATGAATATCAAAGAAGAATAAACAAATGTGGCTGAGAAGCACTCACATATTTAGTAACTGGATGCCCTCCAAAGCTTGTTGCAAGGTGGGTCATCACTGGGTTGATATCAGTCAAGGGGGAAAAATAATTGTTAGTCATTTAAGGGTGGAATGAAATGGCAGCTCCCTCATGTATTAACGAGGCAGAGTCTATTAAGAAGTGTGCTTTTGCCCATATGGGTTCTCTACGTGAAGTAATCAGCTTTAAGAGAATGTGGACAATTCTATTTTTATAGCTAGATTTCTTAAAAACAAGGAAATAATCAATCTATATTAGCTCTGCTCTGGGGGCAAATGTGTTGACTAAAACCCAGTTGCTTAGTTGTTGGAAGAATAATTTACAAAATTCCATTTACTAAATTAAACTGAAAAGTACATGGTGAAGAAATGCAATGTGCATGCACACCAAATGGCATTGTGGGATCATCTTACTGATGGCTTTCCATTAGTGATTATTACTCATTTACTTTAATTTATCAGTCACATTTAATTCATTATTCCACTCTCAGAAACCTAGGTCTCATCCAGAGGTTCCAGCAGTTTAGAAAGAGAATAGAAAACAAGCATTGGGTTATGAGAAGAGACAATGATTATTACTAGCATTCTGGTTAGCAAGTTCTAAGAATAAGGAACACTTGTTCTATCACAAGTATGTTAAGAAGTAGTGTTCTATCACTAATTCCCAGGCAATGAAAGTCAGATTTATAGCTAAGTAGTTTGATGCATTCCAAGCATCCCTCTCTGACAGATTTGGTGTATCATATCTCCCATTAATGTAATCAAAGGGAGTATGGAGTTCCCTTTAGTTGACCATGCAGGAGTCCACAGAAATACCGAAGGAAATTGGAAACCAGTCCTTGTTTTGCAGCTTGTTATGGCAGCTCTACTGTACCTATCCAGGTCTGTAGGGGCCACGGCAGGAGCAGAGTTACCTTAGTAAGCTGCAAACAAGGGCTGGCTGCCAGTTGCCTCCTCTCTGACTTCTGTATGGGTGCCCTGGAGCAACATCAGTGGCATGATGGTAAGTTCTCCTTTGCAACCTCTGTCCCCACTTTGAACAAGGAACCTGGGAGAGCTGTTTCTGGTTGTCTATTCAGCCAGGAAGTTGCAGCAGCTCAAGTGATCACACTGCCTGAACTGATGCAAATATATTTGGTTGGAAAAAGATAGAAGCCCCAGCAGCAGAAGGAAAAAAAAGTATGAATTAGATGGTTATGATTTATGATGACTCATATTGTCTTGTACATCGTGTAATCAATAAGAATTTGATTGTCCCAATCTTGTAGCATTTTCCGTAATATTTGTCAATGTACTCAACCTCCTCAATGTGTTTTAGCCAGTGAGTTTTGGGAGTTTAAGGATGAGCCCCTTGTTGTGAGTTGAAAGCACATTCAGTCCTTAGCCAACAGGATTTTTAAATTGCCCTGAATATGTTTAGCTAAGCTGTTTATGGAATAACAAAAGAATCCTAGTTTTTTTGAAACAGAGGAAGATAAATTCCAGTGAGTGCCTGTGGATCCTACTATAATAATCAGCACCATACAGTTGTGTTTCATGTATGAAAAAAAGAAATAAAAGGCACTAGGAGACTTTTATGGGAAGTTCTGTATTTCCACCCACCCCCAGATACTTCCTATTAATTTTACATTTGTTGAAGAGGATTTAAGGCTTCTGAAGAATTCAAGTGGACTGCAGGGTTTGTAGGCCATATTCAAATTACAGCACTTAGGGGGGAAATATTGTACATAGAAGATAAAAAGGCTTTGAGCAGATCAAAGGGAAAGCCGGAAAAAGGGAAACTGGCATGACAATGACAATTATTCTTTTTATACTAGCTCTATATTTTCCAGAAAAGTGTGGGAGTTATGTTGTGTGAAAGATAGTGAATTCATGACGCAGTGCACCAACTTCTTTGGCCCATGTGTCATGTAACATTACAGCAATGGTGTGGCTGAACCCATTTTCATGGTGAAGCCCCTTTATTTTCCACCCCTCAGGTAGGTGTCCTCAGGCAGGCATATTGTCGCCTGCTTTTTTGGCCAGGAGTTGGGTTTTTTTTTACTTTTTAAAACTTTTTCTGTGCTGCTTGCTTGCCAATGGCATTGCGCAATCGCTGCAATGCCATGAATGACAACGAAAAACCCGACCAAATTTTTCTTTTGTCGGTTCGAGTTTGAGTTCTGACGGCTTAATTATCGTTACCGTTCTCGTTACGTAACGGAAACGACAACCGAAAACGGAAACGACAATTTCACCGAGTCGTGCCCATGTCTATTACTTACTTACTTATATCCTGCCTTTCTCCCCAAAAGGTCCCAAGGTGGCTTCCCCTTCCAACGCTATGATTCTATGACAACACAATATGCTTTTCCTAGGGATTGGGGATACAAATCATATTATCTCCTTGGGTGCTTTCCCCCTCCCCTCCCCTCAAGTTCAGGAGACCTTTTCTCTGCTGACTCTTTAATAATAATAATAATAATAATAATAATAATAATAATAATAATAATAATAATAATAATAATAATAATAATAATGGTGGTGGTGGTGGTGATGATGATGATGATGATGAAGAAGTGTATCTCCAGTCCCAACACACTGTGAATATTGAATTGCCCTACACACCATTTGACATACTACTTCTCAAACTATGGATTGTGGTTATTGAGAAGTAGTATGTCAAATGATAAACATCAGTTATAAGATAGGGATGGTGACAGCCAGAAGAACTGAAAATGGAGAATTTCTCAGGTTTCTGTAGAAACTGCTTGGCCTCAACAAGAGGCAGAAACACAACTATCTAGTAATTCATCCATTTTTACTGTATTCATATTTTTTCCTGCCTGACGTATCTCTTCGTTACTTTGAGGACTAATTTACACTTTGTGAATAGACCATTGCAGTGAATATGAAAGGAGGCAGGGTGTATGAAATGAACCATTAAAGACAGTGAAGATCTATGAGGCTCCTTCAAATGGTTATCATTCAGTGTCATCCAATTTATACAGAGAAACAGAAAGAATTCTCCCTTGATAATATTATGCTACTGCTTTCTCAGGGAATTTATAAATGAAGGAAGCAATCTGGGTATATCAGCTTCTAATGCTGGAAGAATAAAATAGAATGACTGTACTATGAATTAGTTATTAAAATAAACAACTCAGGGTCTGACTCATAACCCTAGAAAATTATTTACAAATTGTTGATGTTTTCTTCTGGAGCAATGATGAATTTGCCTAGAAGAAAATCATGTCACAAATCCTCTATTCATCCAGCCTGGAACTAAAGAGAAGAGATACATTTAAATTGGGCCACAATTTATTGATATAAATTCACTCAATTCAACAGTTAAACATCCCTTAAACAAGGAGCCTTGAAAGTAGTGCAAGCAGATCAGTGAATGATTCCTATTATCAGAAGGACATTGCCCACCTGTTCAGCGCCCACCCAAAACCTGTGGTCTGGGCAGCCCTCATTCCTAACCTTTGAACCTATGAACCTAACACCTAATGTTCCTAATTTCCTAATCCATTTCCTAATGCATATTGAGGGGCACTGGGTCAATAACGGTATATTAGTCAATAACTTTCACCAGACTTAAATTTGCCGCTTGCACTACTCACCAGTTTTGACCAGTTATAAACCATCCCTTAGCCTTAAAGAAATGGGATAGATGAAAACACACTGCCACTCTGGTCCAATCTGAGTGGCAGCCAAAAATTCCCATCCGGCCCTTACACAACCAGCTATTCTCATTCTCATATTAGGGAGGGAGGGAGGGAGGGAAGACAGCTAGATACAAAAGAGGCCTCTCATAATGTGGGGAGGTTTTATCTAAATGAGTGTCCCTGCAAGCAGCCCCATAGGCTGCACACATGTGACACCATTCGGGTGTGCAGACAAAGAGATCCTGCCCTGTACTACAGCAGATCGAAGCTATCATCAAGAATTGAAGTAATTTGTGGTGTCTCCATTCTGTAACCTAGAGACGGAAAGAAGTGTAGGTGCTATTGTATCTTAGTTGCCACCTTTCACAAAATCAGAGTTCTTTTCTACATTAGGCTTGTAAGGGGGCCTTGAGTCTGGGACACAACACAGTTATAGCTATTAAGTCAAAAGAATATTCTAAGCTCTACAATGCAGCATCTTTATTCAGATGACAGTGGTTGTTTATGTATTGCTTTTAAAAGAAGGAAATTCAGAATGTAAAATAGAGAGGGCATATATTGCAATGACAACAGTGACTCCAACAACCATTACTACTGCTACACTAAGTGCACAAAAATGATCAGTGTAATCTTCTCTATCAAAAAGGACAGAAAACCCATTAATAGAAACCAGTGTGGTCATTTTCAAAGCATCTGAGATGGACACATCCATTTTGTCCTGGCTGAAATTGGGGAGAGGCTGAAATGGTATACACTGAATGGAGGCAGACATGGTTACAAAGTTAAGGTTTTTGTTCTGATTTAACATTTTGCCTCCTTTATTCCCACATGCCTATGTTTGACAAAAGGGAAAACTTTGTTTGGGTTAATAATGAATGCCTCTTCCTCAGTGAAAAAAAAGATTAAATTTCATGCTAGGAACTGGCGCTTATCTTACATCAGAGCCTTTACTAAAGAGGCTTATTGTTTAATTATAAAACGGAATGTTGGGTCCTTAACACTAGTAATCAAATTCTTACAAGAAAGTATTGGAAAGCCTGCCTGATCCTCTACTCCCTCCCCATATCCTTCATTGTTATGTGCCTTCTGTTTTTGTCTCTCCGGTATTTCTTATGGTACTGATCATCAGAGCTTGGGAAAGTTGCTTTATTTTTTTGCACCTCCTAGAATCTCTCAGTCACCAGTGGTCATGCAGACTGATGGAATGTGGGGCTCAAAATTCCCCATAACCTTTTCAAGCTCTAAAGATCACTTTGCACTTGATCTGCCCTGATTCTACCCCAAATAGCTGTTGCATCTTGGGTGAAAGAGAACTTCTCAAGTTTATGCACGCAAGCTCAAAGTGTGTAGAATTACTGAGGATGTTGCTGGTGAACATAATACGATGGGGGGAGACCAGAAGAGGAGAGGTTTTTTTTAAAGCCCACCTCATTCCAGTTTACAGCCAAACCTCTTTCTTTGGCCTAGGAAGGTAAAGAATCTTTAAAGTTTCAGCAATTTTTAAAAGGGTCTTAGTGTAAGTAAGAATTAGGCCACCTGGGTGCCGAGTCCTGCTTCCAAAGAGGCGAAAATAGTGAAGGAAACACTGGGCAATTATTATTTATTTATTTTTTTCTTTACTGTATCTTTTGACATAGAGCTCTATTGAGGCTCAGTTTCCTCCTGGCTAATTTCCAGCTGTGTATTTGTTCTCTCAAAGGCAGATGAAACTTTAAACTAGAGAAATAACCCTGGCAAGAAAGAGAGGAGAAAAAGAGGCCTCCCGACCAGCAGCCACAGCAACTATAAAGAAATGCTTTCATGTCTGTGCAAGAATGCCACATCCATACCAACTAGGAAGAAGGTTTCTATTTCAGCTGTGTGAATTGACCACCCAGGGATATTTTCACAGAGATCTCTGTGGATATGTTGTTCTGGTGGTCCCCTTCTCCCTCCCTCCTCCCTTCCCTCCCTCTGTACTCTAGAAAAATTCAGCCTCATTTGATGCCTGTCCAAAGGCCTTTCCTAAGAGACAAGACTTAACCCAAAGACCTTGGTCTGACTTCAAGGAAACAAGGAAACTAACAAGGTTTTTATAAAAAGACATCACTGTTTTAAACAAGGATAAAGGCAAGGACTGACACATTGACCGAAAATAAACAACTTTTACAACATATAATTTACAGGCTGACTTTATTCCTCCATTTCCCCTTGAGGATATAATGCATTGTATATATGTTGATGTGACAAATGCTTCAAGTGATTCATACCCACTATGTAACATTCATCATTGAGCCAGTAATGTAAATCTCATTAGCTTCAATTAGAGATGGGCATGAAACCAATTTTTAATTCATTTCATTATTTCTTATTCATTTCGTTAGGGAATGAAATGAATAACGAAGGGACCCATTAAAGAAAAATGAAATGAAACAAAATGGACATTTCTGTTTTGTTTTGTTTTTTGTTCCTCAGTGTCACTTACCTTGTCCTCCTGTAGCGCCACCTCCTCACCTGGAACTCCAGTAGCTAGGTGGTGAAAAGCCCGCCCTACAGCTGAGAGGTGGGGGGAAAGCCGGCATCCGGGGGCTTAAAATAAAAATGAAAAGGAAATGTAAATATACCACTGACCTGGCCTGGGAGCTGCATGGTCAGTGCTGTAAAAATTAAAATTAAAAATAAAAATAAAATAGAAAAGCACTGACCTGGCCCCTGGGGCTGTGTGGTCGGTGCTGTAAAATTTTTAAAAATAAAATAAAATAAAAAATTGGTGCCACCCGTCTGACTTGAAAAAATAAAATAAAATAAAACATGTCCCTCCACCCATGCCCAGCCCTCTTCTCAGCTGTAAAAATAAAAAAAAGAAATAAAATAAAAGCCCAGAATTGGGGACTTTTTAAAATAATTTAAAAAACCCAAGTAAAATAAAATAAAATAACTGCATCTCTCCAGCCCATGCCTGGCCCGCAGGCCAGCCGGTTCGGCCAGGGATGGGAGCAGGGGGCAAAAACCAGAGGCTCTAGCACCTTTCAGCTGGGTAGTGCTGGCCCCAAGCCAGTGCTTCTCAGATGTAAAAATAAAAAAGAAAATTAAAAAAGGTGTGCAACTGGGACTTTTAAAAATAATTTTTAAAACCCTTTAAAAAAAACCCATATCCCCCTAGCCTGCACCCAGGGATGGCCAGGTTGGCACTCTAAAAACAAGGGGGGGAAGAGTGCCAACCGGGTCCAAGAGGCCATGAGGTTGGTGGTTGAAGGGGGGGAGAGGCGCTGGCCCCAAGCCAGCACCTCAAAAGCCCCTGCTGCTGGGGCCAGGATCACCCACTGCCACCTGGTAAGTTGGACCAGAACCAGTTTGGATCAGTTCAGGTTTGTATGCATTTTTTAAAATTTGTACGAATCCGAACCCGAACCGAATCAGCCGTGGGCCTGAAACAGACAAACCCAAACCATGCGTTTTCTGTTTTGTGCTCACTTCTAGCTTCAATGTATATACTCCATGTATTACAAAGCTTGGTTCTACTCATGGCTTCCCATACAGGATGTCTATAAGTTCTCTTCCGCGTGATCAGATGCCTTGCAAAATGGGCAATACCAGATTATACACGTCCATCATGCAGGGATGCAGGAGAATGTTGGCAGTCCCTGAACAAGCTGGAACAGCATTGCTTTTCTGAAGCCCACCCTTGTCTAACTATTGCCATCCAGTTTGACATAGATAAAAAGTACAAAATTAGAGAAAGAGATATACAAATGTATCTCTGTGGGAAAGGTCCACACAACAGCACCATATACAGTGGAAAGATGAGTACATTTTAAAATGTGTTTTATTTATTTATTTATTTATTTATTTATTTATTTATTTATTTATTT
>JAHTLZ010003526.1:54313245-54347209 GCA_023846285.1 Phrynocephalus versicolor
AATTCGTCCGCATCAAAAGCCCTTTCAAATGGCTTTGAATAGCAAACATATATCTGCATATTCAGTTAATTTGTGAACAAACAAACTCAAATTGTGAATGGATTATTGTACTGGAAACATTTGGCTTCCTGTTCTGGGGCAGAGAATAGAGAATGGCGCATATTCAGCTGGAATGTTCCTCCTTCCCCTCCCCCCCACCCCAAACCTAAATCTTTTCATTTGTAGCAGATGCACAGTTGATGATGTGGGACTGACATGTTCTGCCACAATGATTTAAAGCCTCGCCAAGGATTGCCTTATCGTTGTGTGAATAAAGACAATTTTCCTCTTGTACAATGGCAGTTGCAGCAGATAAAAATGTTGTTATTGAATGCAACTCCCACCTCCCCACAATATATTGTTTCTATTCTGAGAAATAAAGCAAGATTAGTTATTCATCAGCATCACATTTCTGATGACATCAAGATTTGGATTTTATTAACAGAATAATAAGGCCCCTGGCATTGGGATAGGAAGTTTTGCTGTTAGGTTCTGGATGCCAAGGAATATGTTGAAGAGTGACTCTCTGGGAAATTTGTTACTGAATGCTTCAACAGAGATGGGCATCAAGCAATTCAATCTGAATCAGCAAAAATCATTGGCATGGCCACATGAGCACTTTTTCCCCACCCCATGGCTCACTGCCCCACTCACAATTTAGCACACACTGCATGGGTCCTCCTTCTTCAGTGGCACTTTAATCCAGGAAGATGCTTGGGCTCTCCTTTCTCATCTCCTCTGGCAGCTGACCACTCATTGGCTGTGTAGCAAGTATCCCTGTCCCACCTCCCTGTCTGAGGGGTCAGCTGCCAGAGGAGGCAGGGAAAGGTAACCGGACAAGAGTGCCACTGGATGACGGGGACCCATGCTGCATGCACTGAATTGTGAGTAGGGGCAGTTGCCCTGATGATGAGGAGAGATAATGAAAGGCACCTGTGGTGCCACACCTACACATTTCTCCGATGTGGGCTGAATGGATTCAGGTCCATCTCTATTCACTACCCACCTCAGAAGGCAAATGTGGATTCACCCACCTCTTCATGACTATTGACACCACTCCTTTCCTGGCACCTCTCTCTTGTCCATTCAGCACCATTTTCCAGAGAAGCGGGGGTGGGGGGAGAGAGAGAATGAATAGATGGATGGATGGATGGAAAGATAACTCCTTACTTTCTTAGAGAGGGCTATCAAACAGGCAAAAATTGTAAGAAAGAGGGAGAAGACAAGCAACAGATCTAGAAGACTCTGTGGACAGCTCTGAGATTCCAAGTGGAAATGGGCCTATAAAAGTGGTACCGACTCTGGACTTTTGTTTGAGTGGGGATTTATTTCACTCGGACTCCTCTTCAAACAACATGTTACATGAATTATGTTACAGTACCATACAGCTGCTCTGCTATATATCTATGAGCCTTTTCACACGACCCCTAAACTCCGCGGCAAATAGCTCCCAGCTCCGGAGCTTAAAACTGTTTCCCCACCAGCTCCGAAGTTTACAGAAAATTAAGTGTGACCACGCCCACCTAAGCGCGTCCCAGTGCACTTTTCAGGTACCTGCTCTCCGGGGGTGAAAATCCCTGATGCGGATGTAACCTAGTGAGTACCGGGCTCTCCTCGCTTCTGTTTGTTGTTGTTGTTGTTGTTGTTGTTGTTTGCCCCCTGCCCCTTTAAGAGACAGGAATCAGGATGACAACGGGGCTCGGGGCGGCTTCGACCGGCAGACGGAGGTGAGCCTGCATTTTTCCTCTCTTTTTTTCTCCCTCCCCTCACACAGACAGGAGCAAGGAAGTGCGGAGGGGGTGGGAACACAGGAAGAGCAACGACCCCCCCCAAGATCTCTGGTCCGAATTTAAGTGGCCAGCGGATCTTAGGGGTCGTGTGAAAAGGCTCTATATCTACATCTACATCTACATCTACATCTGTATCTATATCCTGTATTCAAGTTTGGATGGGATCCTTGATTAGTGCTGCCTCCCATCCATTGCTTTTGAATAAAAGAGAAATGGATGGCTTCTAGTTGCATATTTAATTGAAAGAATAGCTTGCCCCCAGCAATATATGTATGTGCATGTTTAGAAGGCTTCTGATGAGTGTCAGCCTACGCGGCTTGCTTAACAGTCTGTCAGCATTTCCTTCTGTTGTGAGGAAAACATACACTTATGGAGATAATAGTAACGTCTGATGCAATCAAAAGTTTAGACAAATGAGACAATGGTGTAGAAAATACGATATTATCATAATTCTGTCTGTATCACCAGCCTTTATTTCAAAAATGAACACATGAAACATAGTCCATATGTTTAGCTGGAGAGAATCTATTATAAACCAAGTTTCCATATATATATATATGTATATCTATTTTGTGCATTTTCTGCCCAGATCTCTTTGTTTTTTTCCCACTCATAGTGTAAGCAAACACTATATCCTCAAGCCTAAACAAATAAATATGATTTAAGAAGAGAAAAGTATCCCATCAAATTAGTAAAAACCAATTGGCTTATTAAAGCTAATTTTCATTAGTATAACATTTCCCCATGGCGGTACATAATTGTTTCTTTAACGACCCTGAAGTTGTGCCTCACCAGTTTTGCCTGAAAGGCAACTTCACACTTCTATAATTCTCTACGTGAAGAAGACTTCTTGACATCTGTTCCAATCTTGTTTTGTTTTGTTTTGATGTTCCTTCCCATTCTGCTTTGCCCTATATGGCCTCCCATTGTCAGGATTTGCTGAAGACAGGAGTTTGTTTTGATTGTTCTGTAATATTTTATGTGCCTGACTTTAATTAATCTCCCATTCTGCCTAGTCTAAGATTGTACAACTTGTGACTCCCTGCCTGGTGAGAACAACTCTCCAACAGCAGTCTTTCGGCAGATCTAAGCAGAAGTCCTGACGGGTGGTTTGGCACTTCAGCAAAAAACAATGTATGAGAGAAGTAGCATCTTCTCTTATTAAAAGGTGGCATGAATGAAACATAGGCACTACAACCCTAACTCAGTGATAGGCAAGGTGTTGGGGTTAGAAATGGGCGTAACCCACTTAAACCAGCAGGAATCTATTTATAGCAGAAATTCTGTCAGAAATGCTGCTTCTGGCTGATTTCGGGTTTAGCTGCTCTGCCGGCTACATTTTCCCACAAAGAGGAGAAACAAAGGGAATGGTGACAGAGAAGCCAAATTATGCTAGATCCACATCTCTTAGAGATCCAGCCACTACACAAGGGCACATGATGGGCATAGTTCTATACATTTTCCAGTGTTCTTAGGCTGGTAGGGATTTGGATTCAAACTTAGTGTCATGACAGCTGCCCGTCAGATACCTTTTCCAGTTGAGATTTCTCTGAAAGTCAACTTCTAAAGATGTTTGCTTGGAAATATACTCTATGGTGCATATACATCTAACTTTATGAGAACTCATAAACCATAGGTACTATGGGCACAAAAACACCATTTTCCCCTCTATAATGAAATTATTTTTCCTAGAGGAACCACTGGCAAATCTTTGGAGAGATTTGTGAGTCAGGGAGCTCCAAATGGGGGTGCCTTTCTAATTGGAATCAGAAGCCAAATTGTGGTTTCCTAGGGATAACCCCTTTGGAGCTTCATAACTCAGCTCCCTAACCCCAAAACCTTTTCAAATTTCAGGGGGTTACCAAGAATCACTTGAGGAAGGTCCCCCTGTCACTTTGGAACCAAAACATGGCTGGGATCAGTATCACTCAAAAATACTGATCATCTATCTATCTATCTATCTATCTATCTATCTATCTATCTATCTATCTATCTATCTATCTATCTATCTATCTATCTATCTATCTATCTATCTATTTATGTTCATAAAGGCAGGTTCTAAGTTAAATAAACAATTGAACAGGAACATCTCATTCACTGCTCTGACTGGCAGCAGCACTCTAGGGCAGGCATGTCCAAACTTTGGCCCTCCAGATGTTTTGGACCACAACTCGCACAGTCCTTTGCCATTGGAAATACAGGCTTGGAATCCTGGGAGTTGTGGTCCAAAACACCAGGAGGGCCGAAGTTGGGCATCTTGCTCTAGGGCCTCCGGCCTTTCCTAGCATCTGGTACTGAATAACACAGGATTTTTCTTTTTTTCTTTTTTCTTTTTGGCTGCCCCAAGCCCACGCTACAGCTGATTGGTGTGAGGGGTGGCAAAAAAAAGTTTACAAATCTTGCCTTTTCCTGCCCCTATCAGAGTGGGAAGTTACACAAGCACCACACACACTCACACACATGAAACAAAATGAAAAATGAAATGTTTTTTTTAAAGTCATTTCAAATGAAACGAAACTAAACAGAAGGGAACTAGATGAAAAATGAAACAAAATGCTATTTTATTGTTTCGTGCCCATCTCTACTTTTGAGCTATGTCTGATAACTTCTCAGGTATTTATGTCAAGATATGTAAAAGTTGACAAAATATATGTTATGTATATTTAACAGATAAGGGAAAGAGAATTGTAAAATGGAGGCAGTTAGATTCTGCAGTCTCATGATGTTATCCACAAGTGTAAGGGATAAGTAATCACAGGCATGTTACGTGATGAAGCACAGGTGGAATAATTTATAACACCATGGTTGCATCAGATTGCATCAGATTGTAATTAGTGATGAGTCATATCTGATGGGTGCTAAATTGTATATAAGCACTAGCTTGTCATATGTTAGATTGGGACTGTTATGGTGAGAACAGTACCCCACACTCTGTTTGTTTGTTGTATTGTAAATATTGCTTGGTTGTTATGCTCTTTGTATATTTGATGTATATATGAATATATGAGTTTTTACTCCACCCATTGTCATTGTTTTTCCGTTTACCTATCTCTGCAATACTTTATATCATTACTAACACTTTATCTACACGCAATGGCAGCGCGCTCTGTGCCACATTTATTTGTTTATTGTTGACAATTTATGTATGTCCTTCCAGGATCACATGGTCCCACATCTTCTAAAATTCCAAAATCAAACCAATGAATATTTCCAGGGTATTATGATGTTTCTGTCGATCAGTCTATCTATTTAGCCCTAAATCAAGTTTTCAGGATAGGGTTCACCTGAATATATCGCTTTCCTCCTCTGAAGAGACTGAAGACTGAAGGAAGTGGGGCTAGTTCCCTCATTCTTCACGAGTACATAGTAACTCTGTCTGTCTGTCTGTCTGTCTGTCTGTCTGGTACATCCAAAACCGTATTGGGTACTGTATGAATCAATATTGTATTAACAATTTTCCTAGTGGGTCATATGTTACCACTTCTGCAGAGATGCTGCAGCAAATGTCATAATTAGAGATGGGCACGACTAGGGAAAATGACGTTTTCGAGTTGTCGTGTGTCGGAGGCGGCCCATGTCGGCTCGTTTCCGTTTTTCGCGAAATTTTGCAGAACTTTGTCGTTTTGTTTTTCGGTTTTTCGTCTGTCGTTATACTGGTTTGGGGGGGTAGTGGGCTCCTGGAGGCACCTCTCTGTGGGGTGGGTGCCTCCTCTGGCCCACTATGAAGGGAAAGTGGGCTCCTGGAGGCACCTCTCTGGGTTGGGTGCCTCCTATCCTCACCCGCCGGCGCTGCTACAAAAGGGCATGCATAGCCAATTGGATATGCATACCAAGTTGCAGACGGAGCAGACTGGCAGAGGCACCCTTCTTTTTGGGGTGCCTTCCCTGCATCAGTCAGTGAGAGACACACACTCGCGGGCAGGGTTTGCATGGCACACAAATACTGCTGCAGGAGTCAGCCAGAGCCACAAGTGACGGACTGGCAGACTCTCCCTGCGTCCGCTGTGTCTCACTAAGAAGGGACGCGTACTTGCGTACCGTGCAATGCAAGTACAGATCTGGCTTAGGGGGACAGAGGGTTAGCACAAGGGCTAGGGTTAGGGTTACAGGTAAGGTTACGGTGAGTATTGGGGTGCACCTCTGGATGCCTCTCTGACCCACTTAGAAGGACAGTGTACTGGCGTATGGGTTAGGCTTAGGCTTCAGGTTCGGGTTCAGGCTACGGTTAGTGGGCTTTTTATGCCCGATTGGCACATCCCAGAAGTCTCTGTGGTCAAAACCTGGCCAAGTGGCCATGCGATTGGTGGAATGGCTCCAAAAATTTGCATGGTCCACTCCCATGGCCAGCCCATCATTGTGCAGGTGTAAATAAAATAAAATAAAATAAAATAAAATAAAATCAATGGAGAGGAGGACAGGAGACATTTTGTTGCAAGAAAAACCCACTGCTACTGTAAAAAATCTGGCAGTTTTAAAATAGCAATTTTCGCATGTTTCTGAGGTGCTTGTGTGTGTTTTTGGACCACGATTTCAAAAAAAAAGATTGCGGTCGCCGCGCCGCCCCATTTTCGATCCCCCGCCCGCACCGCATGGCATGGCGAGGCGAGTCCGGCTTGCTGCTTGCGAAGTTGCGAGTCCCCACCAGAGCAGCTCAGGACAGGAGGGGGGGAAGGCCAGGGAACCCCCCCAGAAACCACCCCTCTAGTAGGTGCCCTCTCAGACAGGCAGGCATATTTTCGCCTGCTTTTTTTGGCCGGGAACCGGGTTTTTTTTACTTTTTAAACTTGTTTTCTGTGCCGCCGCTTGGCGAGTTGGCAATGGCGAGACAACGAGGATGCCCCCTCCCAGCCTGGTGCAAGCAGCCCAGGACAGGAGAGGGGGGGAGGCCGGGGACCCTCCCCCCCAGAAACCACCCCTCTGGTAGGTGCACTCACTCAGGCAGGCATATTTTCGCCTGCTTTTTGGCCGGGAATCAGGTTTTTTTTTACTTTTAAAAACTTTTTTTCTGTGCCGCTTGGCATCGCGGGATCGCCGCGATGCCAGGAACGACAACGAAAAATCAGACCCAATTTTTCTTTTGTCGGTTCGAGTTCGAGTTCTGGGGGAGTAATTGTCGTTACCGTTTCCATTCCATAACGGAAACGAGTAACGGAAACGGAAACGAGAATTTCGTCAGGTCGTGCCCATGTCTAGTCATTATCCATGGCCAACACAGCAGGTTCTGGTGGTTACATCTGCAAAATCCTATCCCACCCAGCTTGTGGAAGAACCCTGGTGTCATGTCTTAGTTTAAGCCTTCATATGTCTGTTGATCCAGTCAGAGGGAGGGTGGAAGCCTGGAGAATCACACTTGCTAGAAGAAGGCAGCTCATTGTCAGAACCTAATCACATAAGCAGTGGAAAGGAGACCACCTGCCATGGACCAGCTGTATTTTAGTGCAATTTTGCTCTTAAGAGAAAATCCCTTTGTGGAATTGGGCCTCTCAATTTCTTCTTGTAAGCATCCTTGTCTGTTTTTATTCACTTCTAGTTTCCTTCCATTCAATTTGTACTTCTATTATTTTTTTAATGGAGAAAACATTATATAACTGCAGAGCTGTCAGGAAGCTGTAATTTCCAATGCAATGATCCAGAACCATGTGCAATGCATTGCACAGCGCTTTTCAGACTATGCAGGAAATGAATGGGCAAAGTTTAGTGTGTTGGTTGTTGGCCAGAAAGCAAGGCTTTGCACAGTCATAGTGGGGGAAGCTGGATGATGCCTTAAAGTTCTTATGACAAAACTGCAGCCTTGATGCTTTAAAGTTTTCCTCTTCTAGGACTGGCCTCTTATTGAGACAAACAGTATTATTGACTCAGTGCTGGACATGGCACAGCTGCATTGATTTCTCAGTACAGTACTTTAATCCAGGTGGCTCTACTAGTTTTCTATGTATATCTGATATATAATCATTGCTGTGCCATTCAATCCACCATCTCAGGGGTATCCAGCAGAATTCTAGGAAGGAATGGCATTTTGTAGTACAACTGACCTGTTCTCCTCAGCTTTGCAAGTTAATCTGCACTTTGCAACATACATCAGTTGCTCATTTTTCAGAAGACATACTCCCTAGATATTTGAGACTTCAAGCTAGCTAACCAATTTAAATATTATTAAAACATGATCAGTAACTAATATATACAGTAAGACCCCCATATCCACTGATTCATTAACCCCTGATTCTGTTATCCATAAACAGCAACTGTAAAGCAAACTACTGTCGCAAAACAGCAGCCGTAAAGCAATCTACTGTCACAAAACAGCAGTTTTTTGGGGGTGGTGATGTTCACTTATCCATGGTTTTCATTATTCATTGGAAGGCCTGGAACCAATCCCCAGCCGATACTGGTTTGCAGAACAATACAGCGAGCACACGGCTAAGGGGGGGGGCTTCTGACTACTTCCTGTGACTACACTGATTGAGGGGTGGAGTTTATGACCACTTCCTGTGATTGAACTAATTGAGGGGGTGGAATTTTAGCTTTAAATAACTGCTGCCAGCAGCACACACCTCATGGTGCATGAAAACAAAACAAAAAAAGGCATTTGATCATACTTTGAGTCTGGGAGTGTTTCGAAGCAGAGCTGCTGCTGAGGAGAGCCCCCCCCCCCCCAAAAAAAAAACAAAAAAAACCCAGGAGGAAGTAAGCACTGGTAAGTTTCTGGAATGCTTACAGTTGGAGTAGCAGCCTCCAATGCTTTTGAGACTTCAAATAAACAAAAAAGGAAGGAAATATTCTTACTAGATAGAAAGGTAGTAAGGCCCAGAATACTGCACTTGTTAAAATGGATTCTGAGGGAGCAGCTGTAGTTACCTGCAATACTTGTGCCATATTTGTGATCTTGCCAAAGCACATGGAGAGCTACATTTACAGCAAGTGCAACCTGGTTGCACTACTAGAAGCGAAGGTCCAGCAGCTGGAGGGCCACATATCTAACTAGCAAAAAATAAAAGAGCTTTTGCTTTTCTTGGACAGAGCAGAGCACACTAACCTGGACAAAGAAGAGACATGGCACAGTTCTGAAGAAGAAGTCAGTTAACTAACTCAGGAGGTAGATACATGGAGGAATGTGACTTGAAAAAGTAGAAGGGCAAGGGATCACTCTGAGAGTCTGAAATTACAGAATAAATTTGGAGCTCTTGCCCTCATCACACCTATTGAGGAATGCACAGAAGAACAACTGGTTCCACTTGAGGATCTCTCCTTCATCACGCTTGATGAGATACAGGAAGACAAACAAAAGGAACAAACTGAAGACCTCTCCCTTACTATGAGGTACATGCAGATGAACAGAATGCAGGAGAGAAGCTCCTTGTACTAGGGGATTCAACTAAGAAATACAGAGAGATGGATATGTGATGCACAGGATAATCGTATGGTGACTTTCCTGTCAGGTGCAAAGGTTGCAGACATCATGAGAAATCTAGATAGTTTGTTAGAGAGAATTGGTACCAATAATGTTGGGAAGGCAATGAGGTCAGTCCTGGAAGCCAAATTCAGGATGTTAGGAAGAAGATTGAAGTTCCGGACTTCTAAGGTAGCATTTTCAGAAATGCTGCCTGTTCCTCATGCAGGACCTAGCAGGCAGGCAGAGCTCAGAAGCCTCAATGTGTGGATGAGGTGATGGTGTTGGGAGGAGGACTTCAGATTTGTAAGGAACAGGATAACCTTTTGGGACAAGACAAACTTGTTCAGGAGGGATAGGTTGCACTTGAACAAATATGGGACCAGATTGTTGGCATTCTACATCAAAAAAGCTGCAGAGCAGCTTTTAAACTGTAACTGGGGGAAAGCCTACAGGAGCTAGGCAGCATCTGGTTCGGGAAAGTGTCTACTTGAGTAGTGAGGAGGATGCAAAAATTACTGAGCAGAGTGAGGAGCCAGTCACCAGCACTCCAGCAGAAGGATGCAAGAGGCAGGTTAATGATGCAACTGGAATCAAAAGACTGCATCAAAAAGCACAATAAATGTTTTTATTCAAATACCAGAAGCTTCCAGAACAAATAGGGGAGCTGGAATGGACAAAAATATTGATATTATTGGCATTACTGAAAGCTGGTGGACGGATGATAACCAATGGGATATAGTTATCCCAGGCTACAAACTGTACAGGTAGGACAGGAATGGGCAAACGGGAGATGGTATAGCCTTGTATGTCAAAGAAGTGATAAAATTGTACAAATTAGAATACCTAGGTGAGTCACCATTAGAAATTCTGTGGGAAATCAGGCCACAAGGAGGGTTTAACCGTAGGTATATGCTATCAGCCTCCGAACCAAGCCCCTGAGGGAAACTGGCAGTTGGAGAATGTTGTAAAGAAGGCATCCAAGAAGGGAACCCTAGTTACAATGGGGGGATTCAATTACCTTCACATAGACTGGGTGAACATGATAAAGCAGTGGTTTCCAACCTGGGGTCAGGACCATTTTCCAGGGGTCACCATGAGCCAGTGAAGAAAAAGACACAAACGGCTTGGGTCTGGAGCTGGAGGGAGAGGAAAGGGGGGAAACAGTGAGTTACAGCTGGATAGGTTGTAGGGGATGTCAGTTGGCACTGGAGGCTGTGATTGGCTGAGGGTTCCTGTAGAGGGAAGTTCTCTATGGTACCTGTAGCAGTGACCTGCCAAAGGGGACTTCTGGCCTCTTCCAAGCAGGACAAGGGGTCACCACAACATGAAGAACTGTATTAAAGGGACATTGAGTTAGGAAGGTTAAGAACCACTATGATAAAGAGATAAAGTTCCTAGTTATGCTAAATGATTGTTCCCTGGAACAGATGGTTGAAGAACCAACTAGAGCAGTGGTTCTCAACCTTCCTAATTTATAAACTGATGGGGTTTGAACTCTCTTCAACAAACCACAAAATAGACCTTGGTGTCCTGGTGGACAGCTCAATGAAGGTGTCAATCCAGTGTGCCGCAGTAGTGAAAAAAGCAAACTCAATGCTAGGGATCACTAGGAAGGATATAGAACATAAGTCAGCAAGTGTCATTTTGCCTCTTTATAAATATATAGTGAGGCTCCATCTGGAGTATTGTGTACAATTCTGGTCACCATACCTCCAGAACGATATTATGGTACCGAGGAGGGCAACCAGAATGATTAGGGGAATGGAATGCCTTTCTTACCATCTGAGGCTGCAATGGCTGGGCATCTTCACTCTTGAATGATGGTGTGTAAGAGGTGACCTGACTGATGTTTATAAAATCATACACGGTATGGACAAAGTAGATAAGGAACAACTGTTTTCCCTATTGCACAACACTAGAACTAGGGAACATTTTATGAAACTTCTAGGTGCTAGATCTCAGACAAATAAGAGAAAGCTCTTTTTCACCCAGAGGATCACTGGTCTCTGGAACTCCCTGCCAGAAGAAGTGGTGACAGCTGTCAGTCTTGACAGCTTTAAAAAGGGATTAGACAAGTTCATGGAGAACAAGGCTATCAATGGCTATCATTATGGATGCCTAAGGACAACCTCTGTGTTGGGGAGGTAGGCAGGATGTCTCTCAATGGCATTTGCAGGGACTCTTAAGCAGATGAAGACATCTGCTTGGGAATACTCTGAAGCAAATGGTGAGCCACTGTGTCAGACAGAATGCTGGACTAAATGGGCTGTGGCCTGTTCCAGCAAGGCTGTTCATGGTCTGATCCATGGAGGCCGTACCTTGCAACTTGCAGGACTTAAAGTATCTATTGCTAATGTCTTGGCACTGAGTATCTCAGGACCCTTCAGACGACTTGTGAAATTCATACCATCAGAGTTATTTTGGCAGCATGAGGGGTCATATACAGTTTTAGGCAAGCAATTTTTATGTTGTAGCTGATCAGTGTATGGGTCATATTCAGCTTTTTTTTAACAACCCTTAGAATGCCCCAAGCTCGCAGGCTTTTTAATGCTTACTAAATGTAATGTTCTGCATAAGCACTGCTGAAGGGTAAGTTTCTGGGAAATCCCTTCAGGAGAGATTTTGCCCATGCATAGGTGGAGCTGCTGAATTTTTGTCTCGTGTTCTTCTGTACTCTGAGTTTTATGAACAAATCAGGAGTGATTTAATGCAAAAATTTCAGGGCTATCCTGATAGTTGGTAATACTGTACCTTCCTAACAGTTAAAGCAGTATAATAATGGAGCCAATTACCTCAGGAGGTGATGAGGGCTCCAGTGCTGGAAGCATTCAAGAGAAAAATAGACAACCATCTGTCAGCTAAACTTCGATTTGGATTTCTGCATTGATCATTGAGTAGGTGGGTTGTATTCCAGGGCCGTATAAGCCCTTTCCAACTCAATTTTTCTATGATTCTATGATTTACCGAAAGAGAATCGTGTTCAAAACAAATCTTTCCTGTCCAAAAAAGGTACATCATGTAATATTTTGTTCCTAAATGGTATTATATGGTTGAATCACTAGCATTAATCCACCAGGTGGCTTTTCAGAATGGCCAGCATGATTTGTGGCCATTTTAAGCCATCTCACAAAGCTTAACGACATCAAATGACTATATAAAGATTTTAGAAATGGAAATTCTCTTTCATGCAAAATTTATTCATTACTTTGCTGAAATATCTCTTGGTCTTTTCAACAGTAATGATGCAATAGCGTTTCAGGATGCACAGTATATATGGAAAAGAAGTATGTATTCATAAATCTAAAGAATATTGAAAATACATAGATGGACACAATTGGACCATTTTCTGTTAACATGGACAAATATATGAGGTATTGCAATCCTACCATCTCATTAGCATGTCCTTTTCTGAATGCCTTTGAACAGAGCACTGATTCAAATATCATTCATTTAAATGTTAAGTATTCAAAACACGGCCCCTTGTGTGTGCCCCCCTGTTTTCTTTTCTTGCTAGGTTTATGCTTCTAGGGAATTTTTTTACTATCCTTGAAACACCAATCAGGAATAGGACTTTTTAAATACTTGAAATATTGCCATATAGGGAAGGGGCAAGTTCTGTTCTTGATCATCTCAGAGGGCTCAAGTTACAGGAAGCCATATTTCTGTTAGGTTTTGGGGAAGAACTTCCTGTTAAAATCAGTGTGGCAACTTTCAAAAATGTCCTGCAACTTTTACTGCCTTTGTAACTATAAGATCCCTGTTTAAACAGCCCTGTTAATAATAATTATTATATTATATTATATTATATTATATTTATTATATTATATTATATTATATTATATTATATTATATTATATTATATTATATTATATTATATTATAATGTATTTTAATCATAATTACAATTTAATTTCGTTCAGACAAAATAATTTGAGGGCCCTAACTGTTGTATGTATTCCCAGTCAGAAAGGTTTCCAAACTTCCTTCAAGTGGATTCCAATTTACAGTGACCACTACTGTGTACAGAGTACTTTGAGATGGTTTACCATCCTCTTTTTCTGGTGGCACTCTTACCTTGGGAACAACTTTGGGAGTTTGTGAAGATTGTCACTCATCCATGTGAGTTTATCTGGAAGCTGAATCATGGCAACTGGACTTCTTTTCCTGAGTTTCTTAACTTTGGAAGTTAAGTAAACATATAACTGAGGCCAGGAACCATCTGGCTATTCTTTGCTAAACCTAGCATCTCATAACAATTCCTGACCTGAGTGCCAGACAGCTGATTTGCACAGCTTAAGGTAGGCAGCTGCCTTGGTGTATGGTTGAAGATAATGCCCCATTGTTAGTCTTGAAGAAAGAATCATCTTCTACCTGATGATCAGTATGCTTAGAGATCCTTACTGTGCCTAAAGGCATATTTCAAAGCTGGGGAGTTATAAATAATTACCATTTACTAGTCGGAAGAAGGGAGGTGAATTATGCATCCTCTTGATCTCTTAAAAAATCTTTATGTGAGGGATATTATTTGTTTCTCCTTGCAGCAAGATTTCTCTGTGTGAGATTCCCCCTTCTCTTAAGAAATCTTGCAATAAGTCTTATGGCATAAAATAAAGAGGGAGACTAGATTTGGGACTCATTTGTGCAGGTAGCCAGGGAAATCTTGCTGGTGCTTTCAGGAAAAGACCTCTATACTGCATCTAACGCTTCCAGTTCACATAACATCCTGAGCCATTAAAAGGAGTTTTCCCTAATAAAGGATGTGGATATAGAGATAAATCTGGTGCTCACACATAGGAAACTCATGATGTCATTCAATAAGGAATTTTGTATCGCCAAATTTTAGAATTTAGAACAACATATATTTTCCCCTCAGCCATATTAAATTCTTGAAGGGTTATGGCTGGCTGTATTAACTTATAGAATTATGTATGACAGCATCAGCAGCAAGGAACAATCTTAGCTTCTTGTTTTTGTGGTTGGCCAATCACCCTTGGAACAAAAACAAACTAAACAAAAATTGTTGCTGACAATAACAATAGACACTGAATTCAAGGATGCTTTGCTACCACAAAAGGGAACACTTCTTAAATCTTTGAAAACAGTCATTGAGTGGTATCTGTCTGATGCTACTGCTCTGTTTACGTCCTCCTTCCTTGATACTGTTGCCTTGAGATATGTGTTGATATTTTTAAAGAATTCATTCATAAGTATAAAGTTCCTGAGTGGGTGCATGTTCAGCCTACTACTCTATTTTTTTTCCTTTGCATACTAAACATTCATTGAGCAAGGGAAATGGATGGTCTCTTAAAACACATGCTGTTGGTTTTAAGAAATGCAGTAAGAACAGCAGTATTTTCTATCAGGAACACCAAATGTGGAAGGTGTCTGATTTATTACAAGCTATAAAACAAAATAAGCTTTTTAATGTTTAAAAAAGGACCTGTATTATGTTTCCTGCTGTTATGAATAATGCAGCTTTTACTCCCTTGAAATTGTCATGGAAATTTCACAGAGCTGGCACTGAATTTAGTGAGCACTGCTGCAGAAATTAGCCCCGAAGAGCTGTGGATTCCTGCCTCCCTGAAAACAGTCGGAATGTAAATGCAATATACATTTTTATTCCCCCAGCTGTTTTGCTTAACCAAATGGTCTTGTGTAAGTTAATGAGAGCCAGGTTTCAAATGAGAATGCTTATCATTCAGAAGTGTGATGGGGAATCTTAGTATAAGCATGCAGAAAATAATTGGAAAATTAATTTAGGATTTCCTTGCCTAGTAAATATGCTCTGTATTCTCCCTCTTCATCCCTGTCTATCTCTGACTCCCCACCCCAAAGAGGTCAGTTTTATTCTGATGTGCCATAGTTTCACAGGATTGTGATGATATACATTTACCTATGCATTGTTTTTCCCAAAGACAATGTGATATAAGAAAAAAAGGTAAATGGGATGTGACATCAAGCACCATCTATCTGCTGATCTGGAAATCCCATTGGGCAAGGGATGGTGAAGGTGCTCCAACAATGACCTGTTTTACTAGCTGCTTCATTGTGACTCTTCTTGGTAACTGAGCAAGGCCATGTTTTGGGAAGAAAATCTGTATTGCTGTTTGTCTCCCAGTGTGGATCTTCTGGGAAGACCACAAATACAGCCTTCTCCTTTAGATTCACCTTGGGCCCATAGATAGGAGACCTAGCTTAAAGCTTCATCATGAAGGGAACTCAACTCAAGAGTGTCTTTCTATTGAGGAAGTATGCTGAGGTGATTCCATCACGACCTCACTTTGCTCTTCAGATCCATGAATGCACAGGTTTGGAGATGCTCTGAAGCAGCATAGGAGGTGGAGGTCACACTGCCGAGTGAGGGTGGGACTGCCAAAAACACCTCCCTCACGTCGTTCCCACAGAAGAATCCTCACCAGAGCCTGTTTCCTTTTGTGACTGCAAAGTCCTAACATGCACGGAAAGGACACTGTGAATCGAAGCCATATGGATTATGCCATCACACTCATTAATTGAGAAATGGTGCCTAATTCTTGTAGCAGGATGTCCAGGACAAAGTCCTATTCCACCATTCTGCTTGATCAAAAATCCACTGTAAGAGTGGCTTAATATTTTAGAAAGTTGTGCCTTATTCAGCTGGAGTCCTTGTGAGTTGAACAGGGAGCTCAGCATGGTCTCCATTTCTGCAATGGAGATCAAACAAAGGCCCCCATGAGGCTAGGTGGCCCCCTCTTTCCTCTCTTTTTTGGCAGCAATTGAAAACATTCTTTAATGAGGGGAACACATGCTTTTAGTGTTTGATAACTAATTTTAACACAGCTAGTAGCCTTAAAGCCATTATACCCCTTTTAAATGTATTTCTAAATGCTTTTATACTTAATTTTCTCTCTCTATTTTAATATTTCCATGTTTGATCTTTTTTTAAAAAAATATATTAGATGTTGTTTTAACTCCTATTCTCTTTTACCAACCTATGAACAACCTTGAGTCGAATTGCTAGGAGGAAGGTGACACAGAAGTGCAGTAAATAATTAAGTTAATAAGGTGTACAAGCATAGTAGAGATGGGCACGACTTGGAAAAAAAACTTTCGAGTTGTCGTTTTTCGGGACGGGTCCGTTTCGTCTCGTTTCCGTTTTTCGCGAAATTTTTCAAAAATTTGTCGTTTCATTTTTCGTTTTTTCGTTTGTCGTTACCGCTGCGATTTAGCGCGATTTGACTTCCCAGAGCATGGGGTAGGGGGTAAGGGCTAGGCTTAGGGTAACGGTTAAGGTTAGGGTGGGTTAGTGGGCTGTACCTCTGGGTGCCTCTGGCCCACTAAGAACACAGTGTACTAGCATATGGGTTAGGGTTAGGGTTAGGGTTAGGGTTTAAGGTTCGGGTTTGTGGGCTTTTAATGCCCTCTCTGGCACACCCAGAAGTCTCAGCAAAACCTGGCCATGCGATTGGTGGAATGGCTCCAAAAATTTGCATGGTCCCATCCCATGGCCACCCCATCATTGCGCGTGCACAGGTGTAAAAAAATAAAAATAAAATAAAATAAAATAAAATTAACGGAGATGTTTTGTTGCAAGAAAAACCCACTGCTGCTACTGTAAAAATTCAAGCATTTAAAATATCTAATTTTCACATGTTTCTGTGGTGCTTTGGTGTGTTTTTGGACCACGATTTCAAAAAAAATATTGCGGTCACCATTTTGGACCCCCCCGACCGCACACTGCATGGCAAAGGCAGACGAGACGATGCCCCCCCTGCCTGGTACCAGCAGCGCAGCAGTAGCACCAGCCAAGGAGAAGGGGGGAACCCCCCCAAATAAAACACCCTTCTGGCCTGGTAGGTGCCCTCAGACAGTTTTCGCCTGCCTTTAGGGCCGGGAATCGGGTTTTTTTTTTAACTTTTAAAAACTTTTTTCTGTGCCACTTGGCATCACGGGATCGCCGCGATGCCAGGAACGACCACGACAAATCAGACCCAATTATTCTTTAGTCGGTTCGAGTTCGAGTTCTGGCGGAGTAATTCCCGTTACCGTTTCCGTTCCGTAACGGAAACGAGTAACGGAAACGGAAATGGGAATTCCGCTAAGTCGTGCCCATCTCTAATGCATAGCATTATACTCCATCAGTATTCAGCTGGATTCTGCCCTGAAGATATGTATTTGTTATATCCCAAGATAAACCAAGGGAAAGTTTATCTTTTTTCAGTATCTTGAAACATGCTATTTTGTAGATTGCCACTAGTAGAATGCTGTCCAGTTTTCTTCATATTCATTTTTAAATACATATCAGTGTTTCAAAAATAAGCACAGTTTTAGGGTGGGTTGGAGCAGCATGATTTCAGTGTCACCTTTTAATGATACAATCACCCCTTGCCATTTCACGGTTCAGGTACTGCGGTCCCACTATATCGTGGGATCGCAGTACCTGCCCCTTGGGGCCATGTGGGGGGCAGCGGGAGGGAGATCCCATCACCCCGCGCCGCCCCCGGGACCCTCCGAGAAGCCTCGGAGCCACATGCGGGGAGGCGGGGGGATTGCATCGCCCCATGCCGCCCCCAGGCCCCACCTGACCCACTTCTGCATATCACGGATTTTCAAGCATTGCGGGTCAGGTGGGTCCCTAACCCCCACAATAGGTGGGGGGGTTACTGTAGCTAACTCTATAAAGATCTGTCTTCATTAACTTCAAAGTTCACTTTGGGGTGTGATCTGTATATTGTTCTTCCTATACTTTGGATTTATGTTTTTAATTTATATTGTTGTTTCCATAAATGGCATAAAAATGTTACAATAAAATTACTGCAATAAAAGAGTAATACACATATGAGTTCATAAGATTTTACTCAACTAAACTATAGTGAATCTGCAATGCCACCTCACAAGGCTGTCATCAAGCTGGTAGGGCTAAGTCAATTTCCCTCCACCCACTGGATAATTTTATTTATTCCCCAGCTATAGTTACATTTGGATACTGATGATCTTCTTCCTGGTATTGCCTCAACCATGTGTTATAGCTTTTTGCTCTTGGCAGGATCCTGAAACCTCTAAGTATATATTGAAATAAAATATATGTGAAAAATGAGTTTCACTTATTTGTTCATTATTCTTCTCCATTATTGTTTAAACCTGGCCCCACCAGACGTTAGGCACCTTGAGCCATTAGAGCACAATAGCATGTGATTAATTTTAGGCATGAAAGCAGCTTCATTGAAATCAATGGCATTATGAATTTGCCTATTAGACGTTTCCTGTGAAAAATAAACCCCACCAAAAGGCAGAGACTCCAGGCTGTTAGGGAAGTGCCAATAACCTGCACTCAATCACAAGAATCAAATATAGCTAGAAAATTCAGCACAAGAAACGTTCTCTATTGCTTCACGTCATTATTTAAACAGAGCACATGTTATGTAGCTAAAAGGCAAAATGAATAATTTAGAAATCTTTTATTTTACAAATAATGTGGCCATTGTTGTCCAAATCTGAACTTTTACAAGGATTTGCAGCATAAAAGCTAGCCCTTGTGCAAAGATGCCCAGCATCAAGTATTACAACATCCAGAATGTATTTAGTTTATGTAGCCATGAACTGCCCTACAACACAATGTCCAACATGTGTGGTGAAGGAAGATTAAATGTATGTGAGACAGAAAAAGTAGGTCCATGTGGTTGCCATGGAAGATGTGGGAAACAGATTCAAAATGGCATCCAAAAAATAACTGTGATGTCAACATGAGGTGGAAGTACTCAGCAGTTGGGGTATCATCAGAGGATGATATTTGTTATGGTAATTCAGAGACGATCTAGCTGTAGAGACTTTGAATAGGCAGGAGCTTCTTGTACTGGCAAAAATGCTCCTAGGGCTCCTATTGGAAGAAGTTCCCTGCACACAGCATGAAGCTGCTATGGTGAGAAAGCTTTGCCTGCCTATTAGGAAGAGCAAGTGCAAACAAATATCACCAGAGGGCACAGCATAGAGAGCCGCCCGGGACTGAGAGCTCCAGGGAGGCAGGGCACTGGCAGCTGGGTCCTTTGGCTAGGGGCTGGAGGCTCATTTGTATACAGGGTTCCCAGAATCCCTTGCAGTGGCTTCAAAATGCTCACTGTGACCTAGGTGTCTCAGCTTTCTAGGGGATATTTATACTAATCCGGAAATCTGGTGGAGTGTGGGTTAGGGGTTGCTCAGGGAGAAGTGCTCTCTGGCGTGCCACCTGGAGGCCAGCCGCACTGCTGCCCAGCAGCATCCAAAGCTCAGCTGCCTGCTGCCAGAAATACGGGACATTTCAGGGAAAAGTAATTCTTCGGGAAGATGGCGGAAAAGATTGATCAGTGAATGTCCCCCCCCCCAAAAAAACGTGACACTTGACACATTTCTGCCAAAGGGGAGAGGGACATGAGCCTATATAAGGCTGCACATACCCTGCCTCAGCCTCTTCCCATGCCGGGAACTGAAGGGAAGGGCACTGCAGGTGCAGTAGCCAGTTTCACTTCTGCCATGTGTGGCACAGTGAGACCTGACTTTTCTGGTTTGATGGGGGTCTAGAGGGGCTTTGTAAGAAGTTTGGAAAAGAGCAAGGGGGTGCAGCAAATTTGGAGGCATTATTGATTTTAAAAAGATCATTTGGGGTTGCACTCTAGAATTGGAATCATCTAGAGGGCTGTGGGGTGTAGTGCTTTGTTGGGCATAGGGCCCAAAAGTAAAAGGAGTTTTGTGGGGTAAGTTTACTTACGTACCAGCTTTGGACAGTTACTTCATTCACTTTGAAGTCTTCTATCTGCTAAGTAGAGATGGGCATGAAATGAACAATTTTTCGTTTCCATTTTCGGTTTTTCATTTTGTTACATAATGAAATGACAAACAAATTTTGTCTCTAAACTGAAACGAAATGAACAGAAACACCGGAAATTTGTCGTGCGTTTCGCTTCCATTACTGCAATATGAGTGAGTTGCTTAAAATCCTAAACACACACACACACACACACACACACACAACCTGAAATAAATGGTAATGAAATGGTAATAAAACGAACGAAAACGAAAACGAATTTTTTGCAAAAATTTGTGAAAAACGGAAACGAACCGAAACGGACCCTCCAAACGACAAACGACAAATGACAAACGACAAACGACATGCGATTTTTTTTTTTATTTGTGCCCATCTCTACTGCTAAGGTTCATTTGCCCCAGGGAGAGATGTAGCTGATAAAAATTAGATCAAATTACAGCCAACATGCCAAGGAACTTTTTATTCACAAGTCTAAGTATATTTCAAGATATACTCTGTGGGATAAAATTAGATTGTATTAGATCTTCCTTTATTTAGTGAGCCATCTTTGTCAGTGGCTGGCATTTCCCCTTTTCTTTCCTAAGAGGGTTCCTTAGTTGTCACCAGTGACTATTGACTGAAGTTTATGTCATTTCAAAGACTATGCATCTGACTGGCACTCTTGATTCAAAATCCCCATTCCCTTTTCAGCGGCTTTGTTTGCCAAGCTTTGTATTACTGAAACATGAATATATATATAGCTTCATAGCTACATCACATTATATATATAGCTGTATAGCTACATAACATTTAAGTCATTCCGTTTTGATCAATTGTTCATAAACTTCCATTTTCATTGTATCTTTCAGTTTGTAGATGTCCCACATTGAGAGTGGGGAGTTTATTGTACGGCGAGATGTTTTTTTAATTATAAGAGCTTCCTGAAGTTTGGAATGCTTTTGACTTGTGCCCTTACCATCACAAACAGGTCTATAGCATCCCTAATCTGTCAGGTCCCTGGAGTGATTACCTCATTCTAGGAATTTCCCGTGGCTGTGCTTGTGAGGAAACACTAGCATGGCCTATGAACAGGTGAAGAATCAGGGGATTCAGAAAATGGAAGTGGTCGATTTTATTAGAAGACATTGTAGTTTGCAGATGAAAAGGCCCCCAAAGGAGGTGAAGCTGTAAGAAAGAAAGGAGAAATTGTGATGGTTGGAGCAAACATAGGGTGGCAGAAATATCCGACAGTTCACCACAAAGGGGGTCCAAAAGTGATAAACAACTGGGGCAGAAGTGGGTTCTGCCCAGTAACAGCCAAGGACTGCCCTTGCACCAAGAAAATTTGTAAGAAGGAGTGAAGCCCGAGACATGTGTGATTCTTGCTCCTGGCAGCTGCTGTGTCCCTGTTTCACCAAGGACTCTTTCAGAGACTATCCATCTCTGGGAATGTTCCTAGGTAAGTCTACGTGTTGGCATGAAAGGGAATGAGTGTCAGTCCCTTCTGATTCTTAAAACTGTATTCAATAGGTAAATAAAATAGGATCTTGATTTAGTATAGTCGTTCTTTGCCTCTTTGTGGGGTAGCCTATCTGTGGCTGATATCCCAAAAAGAACCCCATGGTCCACAGTGACAGGAGCAATTTCACCTAGCAAGCCACAACCCCAGGCACTGGCAGATTTCTAACAATGCAGTAGGACAGGCATGCCCAAAGTCAGGCCCGGGGGCCAAATACGGCCCGTTTTGAAATTTCGAACGGCCTGCAGCCTCTTCTGCCCACCGGCTCAGCCTGTCACTCATCCCCGCCAGCTGGTCCCTCCCCATACTGGATGGAGACATCAGCTTGACGTTTTATGGTTTGATTGCCCTCCCTGCCTCTGTCCATCCACCCGTCTAGCCTACCGTTGCTGCAGCATCCTCCCTGCCTCCTTGCATGTTATAGAGACTTGTCCAAAGTCCGGCCCGGAGGCCAAATGTGGCTGAATGGTCGGCCCCCACACATTTTCACCTCACCAAATCTGGCCCTCCTTGCAAATAGTTTGGACACCCCAGCAGTAGGACATCCCCCACCGCTGTGTTCATAGGATCCCTATTTGTGGATTCATTTTGGAAGTGGTCCAGTTCCAAAACAAAATGCAGGAGCCCACCTGGTGTTCAGAACCAGTCCAGCCTCCGGAACGAATTCAGCCAATCCCTTACCTTGGGTTGGGCTTGTGCAGGGTTAAACTTCAACAAGGAATAAGCCTCCAGAGTCATCGTTCCTTCTCTCTAGCACTGGCCAATCAGACAGGGAGGTGGGATGATGCATTTCCCTGCAGAGCCTGATTGGCCAGTGCCAGGGAGAAGGAACGATGATGTTGAAGGCTTATTCCTCATTGGAGTTTAATCCTGTGTGAGCCCAACACAGAGTGAGGTACTGACTGAATTTGTTCCAGACGGTTGGACCATTTCCGAATGCCAGGTAGACGCCTGAATTTCATTTCGGAACTGGACCACTTCCAAAATGAATTGCCCATGCCTAGTTGGAACAAATCACCTGCAGATATCTGAGGTCAAATTCACTTCACTTTTTCCAGCTGTAAGGCACTTAAGAGCTCGCCAATGTTTTAAAGTGTATGCTGAACAATGTTTAAAATAGGACAGCAGTATAAGAGAACACAGTTCTCAAATAACTTGAAGAAACATGTAGCCTTTTATTTGATACTATCCACTGATTTATAAACAGATATTGGCAGGTAGTGTATGACTTGGAAATGAAACAATATCTTTAAGAAACTCAAATATTAAAAGTGGTGTTATATCCCACTCCTATACATATTTACTCAGCTGGAAATCTCATGGAATGTAACAGGCCTTACATTTTCAACTAATGACATATATAGTGGTAACCTTAGTTAACAGCTGTTCCGGTATGTCAGGTGAGCACTCACAATGGCCTACAAGGATGCACTTCAGTTATATCCCAGTAGACAGGAAAAATAATCTCCCTATAAGGAATTCACTACTGCAAGGTTATGGTGGAAGAAAATCTCTATAGAATGCTACCTGGAAATTCAAGATAAAAATTAGATAACAGCAAATGCCACTTCTAGGGGTGGTTTTCATTTTTAAAAAAGTAGAATTTACCTTTTCTGGCACTTTTTTTTCTACCAATGTTTTAGGACAACAGAATTTTTACTCTGTGTTTGTGCCTTTCTCAACAGGCAGGCTTTTCTTTAAAAGCTGGTTGACCAAAGGGGCTTTGAAGTGAGGATTTTATTCTGTTCTAATTTTAAAAAACATGTTCTTTTTATGAGTTTTTAATATGATACTTGTTTAAAATTGTGTAATAATATTGTAATAATGTATTATTTGGCTTTTAACATTGTTTATTTGAAATACTTTAAACCACCTGGGATATTTCAGCAGAGTAGGAAATGGAAAGCCACTCCAGTATTCCTGCCAAGAAAACTCCATGGACATGAGGTCATGAGGAGTTGGTCACTACTGTAATGACATAACAAAAACAATGCTCAAACTAAAGAGAGAAATCCTACATATACTTAATGAGAACAATGTTCCATTGGACTCAGTGAATCTTGGAGGCCTATGTTTGATTTGGGACTTGACTAACAGTCCTACTCAAAAGTAAGTCTTACTGAATTCCAAATACAAAAGTAGAACAGATGATTCTTTTAGGCTACTGAATTCCATAAGAGTTATGTCGAGGGAAGTGGATATAGGATTGCATTTTAAATTCTAATTGAACCCTTTCCAAATGAGCAGTATGAACTGCTATTGTACTTTCTATTTGGAGAAATTCCCAATAAGCAGCACTAATTGTAGTTTTCCTGCTAAAGGAAATAGCTACACTGGAGAGGGAGGAGATTTTGCTTGAGACTGCACAATGGAAAGACACTCTTGTATCATTGTGTTGTCCTCCCAGACTGCTTTGGGAGAGGAGCTGTCATGAGCATTTCCATCTTTAAAAAAAGCGGAAGTGCAGTAAATAATGCACTGAATGTAACACTGACTTTGGAAGAGAATGGCGAATCTGATCCTGATCCTGAAATATATTCCCTACTTATCCTCTTCACAAAAAAACAAAACGAAAACAAACCCAAGTTATGAAGCATTGTAGAGTAACAAGGGAGGGCCAAAAATGCAGAATAATTCACTGGGCATGTAGACCGCTTGAGAATCCTTTGCGTTCAAGCAAATATGATGAGCATTTCTCAAAGTAAAATTATACCTAGTATTCTTTCATTATCACATTATCAACAGGGCACTGAAAAATGTTCCACATTAAATCTATGTTCATCCCAAATCAATGGGAATCTTGACTTACTAAAATGAATATATAGCATATCATCCTAGAACCACTCAGGGTACTACATAAATTATTTTATGCTATATATATATATATATATATATATATATATATAAGGGAATGCAAAACTTGTATCATTAATGCCCTCTACATTTGAATAGGTTAATTAAATCTAAGCCATAAATTTTCACTGACTTAAATACTATTCCCAGTTTTATAGATTTTAGAATTACAGAAACAGTTGCCATTAGCAACAGACCCCATTTTAAGCCATAACAAGCATCTTAGAAACATTTCAAGGCTGAAGTCAATTGAAAAAGAAGCCAAAAATCCTATCTAGCTTTCTAAATATGTCTTCCCATAATGGTATTTACTAAATCTCTTCACAACATACATAGTCATATGCCATCATTCATCATTTGATTTAGAAAAATGGTAGCTGCATTTGCATAATAAATGGCATAAACATTCAAAAGTGAAATAAGAACAGCCAGTAAGTAAGAACACCCACAGCCAAATGTACCTGATTCAAATATACTGTATACCATGTTCATCAGTCAGGCAGTTCCTCATAATTTCAAGGTCGAAGTCCATAAAATGTAGGGCTCATTATACTCAATCATACAAAATGCTCCAAAACATATTTAGATAAAAAAATCAATGTGTTCCAACTGACTTCTCAAAGTGTTTTAATTTTCTTTTTCATTTTTTTTTCTTATCAAGGAGGACATGCTGGTCCACAAGACTGGGTGAGGCCAGAACAAATTCTGAGACTAGCTCAGAGTCAGAACCAAAGGTGACATCCCAGCCTACAATTATGTTGATCACCACTTGGAAAAGCCCCACATGGCCCCACTGGTTCCTGATTCCAGTACTTGGCTTCTGACAAACCTCACAGGGAAACCTGTTTGGCTGAGTGTCTTTATGAGCTTCTTGAGTGTGTCTCTCTAAAAGGGGTGACGTGAAAGTAGATTATGACATTTTCATTTTCATTTCTACTTCACTCACCCAAACTCTTCAAAGCAGCTTA
This sequence comes from Phrynocephalus versicolor, assembly GCA_023846285.1. Taxonomy (NCBI): domain Eukaryota; kingdom Metazoa; phylum Chordata; class Lepidosauria; order Squamata; family Agamidae; genus Phrynocephalus; species Phrynocephalus versicolor. The sequence goes on from JAHTLZ010003526.1 coordinate 54,338,560, forward strand.
AGCCAACTGTGCCGCTTATATATTATCTCTGTCTCCTAATGAGCAGTAACAGTCCTTATTCCATAGAAGGAATACAGGAAATGAAAGAGTCATGTCTTGCTGACCAAATCCATAAATATGATAAGAATCTTTTCCATTTGTCAGTTTGCATTAGAGAGCTTAAAACCTTTGTCTTCCTTTTGGGGGCTGACACAAATTCCTTACAGGAATTTTTTAAAGGTGGTTACTTCACGTCCTTCTTTGTTCCATGACTAGTTTTGTACCGTGACAGCGTTGGTCGCGATCACGTGGTTTTGTCCCTATTTCAGTGTTCCCATGGTCATGATAACTTGTCTCGTGACAAGTGTTACCTCACGGTCTTGTACCATGACAAACGCTGAATTTGTCTAGTTTCCTTTTTCCTTTTTCCCTTTTTTTGGGGGGTGGTGGTATAAAAATTTCTTTTTCAATATTTCGGTTTACTAATATTCTGTTTTTCATATGCCAATGTGGTAGCATTGATAATGTTTTCTTTCTTATACATTTGAGTTGCATGTTTTTTCCCATAGGGAAATTAATGACATATGTCACTTCACCCACTAACCACTAGATGGACACAAAAGATGTGCTAACAATGCCCACCAGGTTACCAGTACAGTTGTTACTTCACTTCCTCTTAACTGGGACAAGAAGCAGAAGAGAAGAGGGACAAGAGAAAACCCAACCTCAGTGCAAGGTACAGATTTGTCTCGCTTAGCACCCATTCCGGGGGCGTGGTTGAGACAAATTTCAGTTGTTGTGAGATGGATATGAAGTAACGTTTTTTGTACCGCTTGTAAACGCAAGAACTACAGAGACAAAATGGACGTGAAGTAACAGCCAAAGGCAACATTCAGATTCCTAAAGTTTCTGTCACACACGCCAGACCTATGTAAGATGCCCCTCTATTCCCTGTTCTTAAACTTGAATATGTCTTAAATATACTGTGCTGTATATTGCCTCTCATTATTGTAAGCCACCTTGGGTCTTTTTCTAAAGAGAAAGATGGGATAAAAGTACTCAAAAATAAATAAATAAAATAAAAAGTCCCCTCTCCCCCTCTCTCTTTCTTTTGGTCATGTTTTTGTAGCCTGGTTTGAGAGTCTGAGGACCTTTTCACAGGCTGGCAGCTTCCCACTTCCAGTTTTCAGCCCAGAGGAAAAGAACTTGAATCAGTCGTACCTAAAGTGAAAATCAGTACTACAGAAGAACAACACAGCTCAAAAGTTGACAATGAAGAAAATAACAATGTTGTGTACCCTTGGTTCAATCATCAATCCAAAGGAGACTTCAGCCAAGAAATCAGAAGAAGCCTGAGACTTCAAAGGGAGCAAAGAAGGAATTGGAAAGCAATCAACTGTAAGGGTGTATCACTGAAGACTGAGGGTGTGTGAAATCTAGACAGTAAAGAAAGTTGACAGCGGGGTGGGGATGATTTGTCTGAAAGGTACTGCTGGAGGAGAGCTTTGAGGATACCCTGGATTGCCAAAATAAAGTGGGTCCTAGATCAAATTCTTGAGGGAAAATAAAGAACCTGATAGTAACTGCCCTACTATGGGTATGTTATGAGAAAGCAGGATTCAGTGGAAAAGACAGTAAGCTGGGAAAAGCTAAAGGTTGCAGGAAAAGAGAAAATGAAATGAATGATGAATAGTCTCTCTAAAGGAAGATTCATTGTTGAATTTATAAGAGATGAGCAAAAGCTGCAGAGGACAAGAAATCACACATTCTTAGAGGCACCACAGATCAGAGACAACTTGATGGCTCATAATAACACCAACAAAGAGAGAGATATTTAAAAGTCCTTCAGTTAGCATTGATCTGAATCTAAAGGTGCCTTTGGTAGGTGTGAGGAGCAGTTTCAGTATTCTAGATTCCATTGTGGCTACACTCCATTGTGCATCCACAACATTCACCAGAGCAACAGTAACCCAAAGTTCAGCAATCCAATTTCTGGATGCATAAAATTACCTTCTTGTGCGATAACGAGAGGTGGACACGAAATGCCAAAATGGTGCTTTGTTTCATTTTTCGTTTTGTTTTTTAATGTTTTGATTCATTTAGAATGAAATATTTTTTTTAAAAAAATCATTTCATTGTTTGTTTGTTTCATTTTTCATTTTTAAATATATTTTTAAACGCCTGCCAACCAGCTAGCCTGGAGTACGGGTCGGTGTGTTTTTTATTTTTATTTTTTAATGTTATTTTTAATTAAAACTCGCACTGACCAGCTGGCTCGCGGGCCGGGTGGCACTTTTTAAAAATTTGTAATCTTTTAAAACTCGCACCAACCAGCTGGCCTGCAGGCCAGGTTGCACATTTTTATTATTATTATTTCTTTTTCTACTCATGTCGACCAGCTGGCCCACAGGCCACCACATTTTAAATTTTTTTAAACAATTGTTATTTTATTTTATTATATATATATATATATTTAAAAAAATTAAACTCTTTTTAAAAAAATCATGTCAACCAGCTGGCCCACGGGCCAGGTTGGCATGTATTTTTATTTTTATTACTTTTATTCCCCACTTGATGGAGCCTGATTGGGTGGAGGACAGGGTAGACTTTTCCCGCCGAAGCCCCACACTACAGCTGATCGGCGGTGGCTTCTGTGGAGAAACAAAAGCCCATGGTTTCCCTGTGCCTGGGTGTGTTGGGGGGGGGGGCAGCGGCTGGATTTCAGAAGGATGGAAGGCTGAGTCAACCATGAGCTGGCACCTGGGATTGAACCCCAGGTTGTGAGTGCAGTTATCGATGCAGTACAGACATTTAACCACTGTGCCATGGGGCTCTTACTTCTAACAATATCTTAAATTCTACTTCTAACAATTTATTTAACACTGGTAGAAAAATATTAATCCAGATTTTAGAATTCAATTCTTGCAACATTTGATAAATAGGGATCACATATCTGATCCTGCTATGTCATCTACATAATCAAGTAACAAGAAAATGGATATTTTGAGAGAAGCAACTAAACCAGTGTTGTAGAGACGCTCCTATTCTAAATGGAATGTTACTTTTTCCTCTCCACACCAGGAAATAAAGAGGTGAGACAGATCTGCAGAATGGGAAAAGGTCCTATGATTTTAATAATAATTCCCCAAGGGGCCTCCCTGTGATGAGGATTCTTGCCCCAGGAATAGAGGTCCAATTGTCTAACTGTGTCAGCCCCTAGAAGGTGGAGCCCTAGCATGGAAGCCATTCTGTAAGCTGCAAATGTACCTGAGTGGGCTGCCACAGTTGACACCCACCAGAACACTCAGATCCCATGATCTAAAACACCTCAGCAAGGGCATCCGGTCACCAATTGGTTCACGGTGGAGCTTGCCACTAGCAGCTCTCTTCCACACCACCAACCACAGTAAGGAATTAACATGATCCTAACCACCGTTTACCCAGGCCACAATGGCCTTAAGGCCCTATTATAGGCTACCTGAGAACAGATTGGACCCAGGGTGGATAAATGGGCTCCATCACCTTGAAACAGCTCAGGACATTCAAACTTGATTTCCCAATGTTCAGAAAAATGACCCCCAACTAATGGAAACCCATTCCTAAGAGCCCTTTAAATCCTCCACCTCAAAACAACAGATTAAACCACTTATGTCTCAGGCATCATCTTAAGATTTCCAACAAATCACTCTAACCCCAGTGATAAGCCATAGCTTTTTGTTTACAGCTTGCAGCATGGCCTGCAACTGTCCAGGCAGCATTCCTTCCTCTCTGCTCAGACCAGCCAGTGGGCAAGAACAAAAGGAAGCCATGTGCGGTCTCTCTGTGGGGCTGGGCCGCTCCGGCAGGGCCATGTGGAGACTCCGTGGCTGGGGAAACCCCACCGGCCTGAGGGGAGGGAAGGAAGGCAGGAAGGAGGGTGGGGTGAGGTGGAGCGGGGAGGATGATGCAGCATGGTGTCCAGCAGCAGTGGTGTCAGCGGCAGTGGGAGCCTGGATGGGGGCACAGGCACGCTGGGAGCCAACAGCATTCAGCATGAGAAGTGCCTGTGCTTGCTCACTACCAAGTTTGTGTGCTCCTGCAGGAGGCCAAGGACGGTGTGCTAGACCTGCATGAAAGTGGTGTGTGGGGTGATGGGGGGGAAGGGGGTGTGGTCTGCTTCCCAGGAAATGCAGCAATGCTGGTGCTGGAGGGCTGGAGGGGGTGCAGGAGAATGGGAAGAATGGGTTTGGGGTGGGCTTAAGGACCTGCAAGGGAAGAAGGTGATTCACAGCTGGAGACTCCCCAGGTGAAGGGGAGCAGGAGGAGGGCTGGATCACACCCTCACTTGTGGGGAAATTCAGAAGAGTCAAGCCCTCCTCTTCTTCACTGGAATCTCTGTCGAAACTCGGGTGAAGAGGAGAGTGGTGGGGCAAGGCTGGGGAAGAGCTGGGGGAGGCGAGCCTGTGAGGCAGCAGCACTATCCCTGCCTCCCCCACCCCACCCGCTGCTTGTAAGTAGAGGTACCACTGTATGGTGTATCAATGCTGTGAGAAAATGTGGGAGGGTGTTAGCACCCAGAAAGAAATGGCAGTACCCCCTAGCCTAGTCCAATCACTGTGTGACTTCCCCAGACTGCTAAAGCTGGAGCCATATAAGGACAGGTGGTATGACATCAGTTTAGCAGCATGCATAGAGGTCTCCCCACTAGGCCTTGTCCATGCCTATAGGCCAAGAACATGGCAGCCTACAATAAAGTCCATGGCCCTGGTTGCCAGAAACAAGAAACCCTGTAAAAAGTAGCCTTCCTGCTCCGAGTCCTGCCCACAAATCTGGCCCCATGTTGCTCAAGCCTGGCAAAGCCAGAAACACCCAAGCCCGACCATCTCAATCTGGCTTTAGGCCTGAAGCCCAATTAACCGAGTGCTCCCCAGTCCCCAAATGGCTCCCAGCCATGTCACCCACTGCAATGGCCCAGGCAAAGTTTGGTCCGAGTTTGGCCAGTAGGCTGTAGCATGAGACTGTGTGTAGGTGAATCAACCAGGTCCAACCGTGACCTGTAGGCATCTAAGTCTGTTTAAAGACCTTCAGGGACCCCATCCCTGGTGCTTGCAAACCATGCTATGCAAACCATGTAGCTGCACCACACCTACAGGCCACTGCTTCTTCCTGCTTGCCAAGCTGAAGTATTAGTGTTCATTACAGGCCTCATTAGATTAAATTTGGTGGAGTGGGGTGAGAGAGCATTGTTAAATTAGCATACTTCCCTCTCTGTTGAGGGCTTACACATTTTCAGAAATAGATGCCAGATTGAAATAATAATAAAAACCATCCACTTGAGAATGCATATAAATTACACTGGCAGAAACTTTACAGATGTACTCAGTAATTTGCTAAAAGGATTCTTGTTTAGAAGCAGTCTATAAATCAACTATACAGGATTTGGTATCTTTGCCCACAGAGGCCTGATTGTATGGAAACAAATATAAAAATGAAATAGTCTAGGTCATTTTGTATCTGCTGTATTCTCTGACAACCATTTTGGAGAGAAGAATATGAATTTGTAAGAAAACAAGGTGAACTAAAATAATTAATCTGTTGTCGTTTGTTTTGTAAGAATTTTCTGACAATCACCGTTTCTGGTGTATTGCATCCCACCCATCCACCCATCCAAATCAGCATACATTGCCTGTTTCTTGCATATTTATCAGTCATTTACAGAATGCAACAGTATTGATTATGCATATTGGTGCACGATTCTCATGTTTTATAAAGATCTGCAAAGTGTTTTTTTAAAGATAAAATAAAAAATCTTCAGGCAGGAATGGAATGGTTACTTGCTCTGCACACACCTTTGGAAAAGAAAATTGTGAAGAAGATATAGATACCACTGGTAAAAATTGGATATATGCTTACGGCTGAGAAACAGCTGTTAAACTGTGCCTCTTATAGGTAATGAAAAAGAAAGGTTTAAAGTCAAGAGAATTTCTGACATATATAGATCCTTTGTGATCGATGTATAAGTTAAATAAATAAGTATACCGAGGAAAGACATCCAAATGGGTAAAATCTGATTGAGCGTAAGAGCAATATTTCATGAGTTTCTATTGGTTTTTGATTTAGAACAGGATGGAGGATTTCTGCACCTTATGAATCTGATTGGGTTAAGTCTAGAGAGGATATAATGCCAGGAAGTGTGGAGAATATGGTGGTTGCTAAAGAGAGAACACGTAGGAAGAGCAGAAAAAGAAATTATGAGAAGAGGCAAAGTCTGAAAGTTTTGTGAACACAAGAGATTCTGAGAGTAGGAGACCAAATGGCAAGGTTCCGCTCTTGCAAGAGGGCAGCTAGAGAACTAATGGTGTGCAAATAAGAATGAAATTTAGGGCAGATCTAAAATCAGAACAAAGACCAGAGTGTAAGCTGAGCTGGAGACAATGCCCGGTCCCATATACTACCTTAACTAGATACAAAATTATTATCAAACGGCTTTCTAATAGGCATGTGCTTTTTGTTGGACATTTATTTGGATTACAAAGTGGATCCAGAGTACCTACCCATTTTGGTAGTGATCCAAATAGAAGCAAGGGTACTTGCTCCAGTGCTTTCAAAAGCTGGTTTCAAAAACCTGCCTTGTTTAGCACACACACAGAGAAACAGCATGGTGCCAAGGTGGTGACAGAGAAACCTCTGGTTCAAGGTGGAACATATATGAGTGGACCTCTTGCACGTTCCAGTGACATCTTTGTGTAACCCAATCAGAGCAGCTATGGCAAGAAGCAAAACTATATGGTGAAGAAGGCACGTTTATCCCAAAGAACTGATTTGCCATTGACGCACAAAGATGGCACCAATAGTCAGAATGATACTGTCACCTAGGGAAGCAGCAGAGTTACTGCTTTTGTAATTGGGAAAGAGACTGATGAAATGCAACTGAGCTTGGGAACGTGGGGGGGGGGGGCAGAGAAAAGGGTCACTCTTTTTCTGCCCATGTGATCAGTGTCTGTTTTGTGAGGACAGTCATGTTGAAGGATAGAGATTGCTGTTTATCTCACTTCCGTTTTCTAGAGGTAGAGTGTAGGGATGGGCATGAAATGAAATATATGAAAATATTACATTTCGTTTTGTTTCCTTTCCTTCCCCCCACATTTTGTTTTCATTTCATTTCATATGACTTTTTTAAAAACAAATCATACAAAACAAACCACTAACAAAGTGGTTCATCGGGGCAGGCTGGAAAGTGGTTGGGAAAATGTCCCCCACCCCACCCCAGTGCCAATCACCTGGCAGGCGGGGCTTGGGGGGAGGGGAAAAGTTTTTTTAAAAAAGTCTGGGGCATTAAAAAAAAACTTTTTCCCCTCCCCCCAAGCTCCACCTGCCAGCTGATCAGTACTGGAGTGGGGGAGTTTCCCCCCCCACCCAGCCTGTCGATCAGCTGGCAGGGTTCTAGGGCTTTTTTTTAAAAAACTTTTTCCCCTCCCCCAAACCCCACCTGCCAGGTGATCAGCACTGGGGTGGGGAGGAAAAACATTTTCCCCGCCACTTTCCAGCCCCCCAAAGAACCACTTCGTTAGTGGTTTATTTTGTACAATTTGTTTAAAAAAATTCATATGAAACAAAATCAGGTTGCAGACAGAACAAAATGGTTCATTTCAACAACAAAAAATACCATTTCGTTTAATCTCTAATGAAATGCTGCTTCCTCGTGTCATTTTGTTTCGTTTCATTTCTTACTTAATGACACGATGAAACATCATTTCATTTTTTTTTCTGTGCCCCTCCCTAGTAGAGTGTACTAAAATTTCTTGTCTCTTTCTCTTGTGTGTGTGTGTGTGTGTGTGTTGTGTCATTATAGTCATGACCTACTCTTTGTGACCCCATGTCCATGGAGTTTTCTTGGCAGGAATGCTGGAGTGGTTTGCCAGTTCCTACTCCAGGCACCTACAGCACCTGGGATTCCCTGGTGGTTGCCCATCCAAGTACTAACCAGGGCCGACCCTGCTTAGCTTCCGAAATGTAGGCAGTTGCAAATCTCATTCCAAGCTATTGAGTATTTCTGAGTGTGAAATTTGTGCCACTATGCAGGGTCTGAAAAGAGAGTAGGTCAGAGGATTATTAGCAAGGGGGCCTAAGAAATCTAAATTGCAGAAGGAGGTTATGAGGAGTTAAAATGGAGGGAAATTTGCTTACACACTGAAGACTGAATAGTAGTTGATGGCATTCAGTTTTGCCCCCGTGCCATCCCAGGTTATAGCCCTTTATTTTCCTCCCTTTCTTGGTTACATTTCACTAAAGAGAAAACAAAAGTAGACAAATAGAGGTGACATCAAGCTCCAAGCCATAAATATTCATCTAAGAGAGGAGGTATAGAAATGCAAAAATAAAATAAAATAAATAAAGTGGAAGATTGCATAGAATGTGCGTCAAAAACTAGCTATAGCAGAACAAAGCATAACTGAAATCTGCCTCCCTCTTATCTTTGTTGGTTTTGTGTAGGTGCTTTACTCTTCTGTTTGCCATACATGATAAATCCGCATAGTTTCCTCCTAGCTTTCAGATAAAGAGCTGTGCATAATGCGTATTCTCTTCAGCATCTTATTATCTCCTCCCTTTCATTGGTCCTTTGAATCAATGCAATGGAAGCAATATTAAGCGGGTCTTGGTGAATGTTAATGGATTTAGGAACACAGTGAAA
>JAHTLZ010003526.1:54347219-54376092 GCA_023846285.1 Phrynocephalus versicolor
AGAGGGGAGGGTGTTCCAAGGCTTTTTGAAAAGCCTGGATTTAGATGTAACCTACATATGATAAAACAGCTCAGCTTATTAATATAAAATATTGAGGAACAGATTTTATTGCCAGCAGCTCAGTTCTGGAAACTGGGCTTATTAAGGCTGATACACAAAGGAAAACACCAGTGTATCATTCCTACCCATAGGCCCAGTTTGGTCAGTTCTGTAAGAGAATTGAGAGGGAAATACTGCAGGTATTTTTGGAAGTGCTCCTGATGGACATATTTATACTGCAGCCAGGGATAAAATAGACCTTTCTAGTTCATAAATAACATTCATTATACAATCATATAGAGCAGAACAAGTACATCCTCCCTTTCATAAAAAAGTGGGAAAATTCCATATGCAAACAACTCAGATCTGGCTCAGTTCCTGGAGGCTGTAACTTCTACACTCTCTCATTTCTTCTCCTAAAAAGCTGATTTGATCTACTACTTTTGGAGCAACCACATAGCTCTTGAGTTCTCTGATGTGTTAAACTGCTTCCTAATCAGGGCTCTACCACTTCAGAATGACTCCCTATTCTATTGTCAAAACATGCAAATTGTTCCTATGATGAATCCAAGGTCTATTCCAATGATCTTTAGGGAACTCTTCTCCCTCATCGAATCGCTAGCACAATAGTTCTCAACCTTGGGTCCTCAGATGTTCATGGATGACAACATTCAGGGGTCCTGGCAAACATAGGGTCCTGGCACCAAATCATTGTGGAGGCTTGTGGGAGTCCAGTAACATATGGGGAGCCAAGGTCAGGCAACACTGCCCTATCACAAAAGGAGGGAAAACACTTATGAGATGTATTCTTTCTAAACCCATTTCCATGGCTGAAAGTAACTTTCCTCAAATTCATGTCTTCTGGATGTGTATCACTGCCATTCTTATCTTTTCTGGGGCGCTGTTCCAATCCAAAACATCTGGACTCTGGAGATTTATCAGGGCAGGGAAGGCTAGACCAGTGGTGTCCAAACTTTGACCCTCTAGATGTTTTGGACCACAACTCCCACAGTTCTTTGACATTGGCAATACAGACTTGGAATTCTGGGAGTTGTGGTCCAAAACATCTGGAGGGCTGAAGTTTGGACAGCCCTGGGCTAGACTAAACAAAGGTGTCATCAATGTGCATCCACAAGCTCTTAGATCACTGGTGGCCAAGCTTTGGCCCTCTAGAAGATTTGGACCACAACTCCCACAGTCCTTTGTCATTAGCAATACAGGCTTGGAATTCTGGGAGTTGTGGTCCAAAACATCTAGAGGGCCAAAGTTTGACCACTACTGTCTTAGATACATCAGACTTCTACTTGATTGCATGGACACATGTCATTGTCCTATCTTGGGAGATCATGTTAAAATGAGTTAGTCCTTTGTTTTCTTTTGTTGTCCCTTGCTTCCTTAGGGAATCTTCTAATCTCTGTCACAAACAGGTCCCCTGTTGTCTGGAAGAAAGCTGATGTTCTTTTTGTAGTGCAGGTTTGTCCCAAACATACTCTGGGCACACAGCCTGAGGGATGCTGAAGGTTGTTGTCCAAAACAATGTTTCCAAACTATGGAAAAGTCACTTTCAAGTAAGAGTTCCCTAGCCAATGATTGTCTGCTTTTCTTGTCAGTTCAGTTTTTGATATTTCCCTTAAGTTCAGCATTAGAGATGGGTGTGGAACGAACATTTTTTCATTTCCGTTACCATTTGTCGTTTCCGTTATGTAACGAAACAACAAATGGAAATTGTGATAAAAATGCAACAAAACGAACAGAACCACGAAAATTGTGGTCGTACGTTTCGTTTCCGTTAATGGCGATGCACAATGAAATTAGCTGTTTTAAATGTTAAAAAATGCCCTGGACATCTGTAAAAACGCAGCGATAATTATTTATATTGTCTGATAATACCTACCAGGGGGGTTGGGGTCCTTAAAATGTTTGTTTTTGTCTTCTCCAATCGTGATGTATTTTTATTTTTCCTTTAAAATGGATGTCGCACCAGCCACAAAATGGAGGCAAACCATGTGATGTGGGATCATGTTCAACCAATAGCATGCCCAGGTTGCAGACTGGGTGGGCAGGTCTGGCAGCCACAGAGAGCATAAAAAGGTCTGGCAGCCCTTGTCCTCCTTGCAGTCTCTGGTGGGAGTTAGGGTGGGATTGCTGTCTCTGCGACTCTAGCTTTAGTCCTGCAGCCTCCCTGTGTGCGTGCATGCTGCGTACCTCTCGGTGAGTACCCTCCCTTGCCCCACAGTGCAGTCACTCTGCGGCTGCCTTGCACCCTGGGCAATGTCCGCCGCTGCCTTTGCAGCCTCCCTGCATACCTAGTCTATACTGTGTCTCTGCCAGCATCCATTTTTTTTAGTGCTTTCCCTCTGGTTTGGGGCGTTGAGGGATGCCTGCACACGGAAATGCTTTAAAAATCACGCAAAAAGCAGGTAGAAATGACAAACGAAAAAATGAAATACGGTAACAACATTTTCCCAAAAATTCACGACAAACGGAAACGAACCGAAACAGACCTCTCAACGACAAACGAAAAACAGGAACACCATTTTTTGTTTCATGCCCATCTCTATTCAGCATTTTAAAGGGGGGAAAAATGAAACCCTCTCAAATTAGAAACTAAAATGTTCAGCAATGTGCTTCAGGTGGAACACAGTCTTATCCCTGAGCTGGCTGCTCTGTTTCATTTCTGAAGGAAGCTATCTCAATTCTGTTTCATTCCCCTTAAGATACTGCAGTTCTAGACGTCAAGTATACAGTACATAGAAAAATTAACACAGTGCACAGTGGAGAAGCTGTTGATTATTAAAGACAAAACCATATCCTGACCCACTCAGCCTTCAAAGGGGAATGTAGACAAGCCAAGAAGGTTGGGAATCACCAGGGTCATGCCTCCTGCCAAAATCCAATTATTTTGCATTTCTATCCCAACCTAGTGGGGAGTTCTGGTTCGCCTCCACTGGCTCCCAGTTATTTTCTGCACTAGGTTCAGGTGCAGTCTGGTCTATAAAGCTCTTAACAGTTTTGGGCCCTTTTATTTGTAGGAGCATCTTTCCATCCCATCAGTTCCTCAAAGGCCTTACTTCTCCAGGCTGCCACACTGGGGGGGGGGGAACGTAAACAGTCATCAGAAATCATGCCTTCTTGGCCGTGGCCCCTACTTTATGGAATGGGTTCCCAGCAGTAGCCTGTTAGGCCTCAATGCTAGAGTCTCTTAAGTCTCTCTCCATATGTGTTTCCCCGAGTCAGCCATCTTCTGGGCTTTATTTTATAGAAGTATTTATTTTATTTTATTTGTTGACTGGTTGGACTTATATTTGTAAACTGCTTAGAGTAGTGTCCCATGCTACATATCACAGCTGTTTGTGTTCTGGTTGTGATGGAACCTGCAGGTTGGGGAGCCACACTCATGTGCTTGCACAGAACAGAGCCCCACAAAATGGGGACAAAAATTAGAGGGTATTTTGATGTGCATATGTTGCAAAATGACATGTGAGGAGTTGTGTAAAATGCTATTATTCTGCAGCATTCAAATGAAAGTTTCTGTATAGTTTTTTTTAAAAATATATATATGGAGAAGTAACTTTCTATAATTCAGATCACCTCCTCTGGTTATGATAAGATGGCAATCTAGGACAGAGCTCATGGCTGAAGGCTACAGTACAGAAAGATGAATTAAAACAGTATAGACTGCAAAAATTATGGTATACATAGCAGGGGTGAAATTTCTGCATCACTTTTGTGTGCACCAATAGATTTTTCCATAAACAACTCCAGTGAGATTTAGTGGAATTTTGACAGAAGCCAGATGGTGATGTGGCTCTCAACCTCTCCATATGATTACAGCTGTCCAATGTACAGCTTTAAGTGGTTGCCTCATGGGGAGCAATTAGCTGATTCTATTCAGACTGAGTCCTTTCCTCAGTGTTTTTGAGATGGATATTCAGTAGGGATGGGCATGAAATGCCAAAATGGTGTTTTGTTTTGTTTTTCATTTCCCAACCTCTCATTTCGTTTCGTTTATTATGAAATGATTTTTTTAAAAAAAAATTGGTTCGTATCGTTTGTTTCATTTTGCTTTTTTTTTTCCCCCTCATGCCAACCGTGGCCCGGTCAGCATGTTGTTATTATTTTTTTTACTTATCTCACACTGACCAGCTGGCCTGTGGGCCGGTTGTTGCAGTTTTTTTACACACACCCTTATCTCGTGCTGACCAGCTGGCCCATGGGCCCAATCGGCACAGGTTTTTTTTTTTTTTTACTCCTGTTGGGCCAGTTGCATTTTATAGAGGAATGAAATGGTTCATTTTAATGGGAAAAAAACGACCATTTTGTTTTGTCTGTAACAAAATGCTTCTTCATTGTTTCATTTCATTTCATTTTGTTTCATTACATAATGAAACAATGAAACAGCATTTTGTTTTTCATTTTGTGCCCATCCCTAATATTCAGGTCTGTGGGAGACTGTATGTATTTCATTTGCAATGGTCCATATCAGCCTATCACTTCTGGTATATATTAAAAGCACCAAGTACAGCAAGTGATTTCTTTATTAGGGAGTCCAACCCAAAGAGACAGGTGCAGTCACTTTGATGGATCCAGAGTATGACTTCTACACTTCCTCTGGATCCAGGTTACGACTTGCACTCATCTTCAGAAGAGGCAGAAGACCTTGTGCAGCCAGAGGAGGCCAATGCGGGCAGGGAGTTTTGTGTCCCAAAGTCTGTGTTGTTCCAGGAGCACAGCTGATAAGAAAGCATTACAGGATGAAGACAGCATAATAAATGTGAGGCCCTTTTGTCCCAGAGAGTGACGTAGATTGAACAGATTAGAGAAGAAGGACAGCCAGCAATTCAAGGCTCTCTGAGTGCTAATTAGAAAAAGTCGGATGCCAAGGAAGGGGGCTAACTGGAAGCTATACATTCTATGTCAGCCAGGCTTGTGTGGGAGATGATGTGAAAGTGGAGGTTGCTTGCTGTCTTGAATCTCTGATGACCAAACTGACCGTTGCCCAGGAAGGGAACATTGGCTATAGGATGATAATTGGACATACCATCTACAGCCAAACCAGGTCTTTTAAAAATGGGCTTAATCACTGTCTCCTTCAGCCGACAGGGAAAATCCCATCCCTGAGGGAGGCAGTGGCAATCAGTGAAGCCCATTTTGGCATCCTCTCTCCGTCGGTCTTTATTAACCAAGACAGGCATGGGTCAAATGGAGAGGCTGCTGGTCTGCAGTGTGCCAGCGCCCTGGAGGCCTCATCTGGAGTAACAGGCCCAAACTCAACAAACTGAGGAGACCAAGGAGGCATGGCATTGGTCAGGCACGGGGTTAAATCAGTGCAACCAGAATCCAGTTCAGAACGGATGGCCTCTGTTTTGGATTTTTTAAAGGCTGTGAATGACTCACTAGTGAAATCACTAGAAGGAGGCCCTGGCAGACCAGGATTGATGAGGTCTCGAACCACCCAGAATAATTCTGCTTGGTGGTTCAAGGCCTCACCAATTCTCAGGGAGGCAAAAGATCTTTTAGTGTTCATGATCACTCGTACATAGTGCCTGGTCGATGCACAAACTGCAGCCCATTTCAAAACCATCAAATCCTTCCTCCAACTACTCTCAAGCCTCCTCCACTCTTGCTTCATCACCTGCAGCTCCGTCGTAAACCACAGGAAGGAGCGGGCTCTGCATTGGATGAAGCACTTGGGGGCGATCAGGTCAGTAACCCCAGTGATATCCTCATACCACCTGTCCACCAGGGAGTTGACCAGATTGTCAACCAGACCATCCAGAACACCCCCAAAGGGCTCCGAAAACTGCACAGGGTCCAGGAGCCTTTGGGGGTGGGCTCAGATGGAAGGGCCTAGCTCCCCATGGGGTGGGGCAGCAGCCAACAGGGAAAAGGTTAGCAAATAATGATCTGACCATGACACAAGCTGGGAACACAAATTGCCAACACCCAGATCAAAGCCCACAGATGTGGAGGCAGACACAAGGTCCAGGGTATGACCACCCCTGTGAGTGGGGCCGATAACAAACTGGGACAGTTTCATGGAGGTCATGGAATCCATGAATTCCAGAACTACTCTCAAAAACCCATGCCTGGCATGAATGTTGAAATCCCCAACCACCAGAAGGCGGTGGGACCTCAGCAGTGCCACCAAGATGAACTCAGAGAGCTCTGGAAGGGAAAGTGCAGGCTCATGGGGAGCACAGTATGCAAGCAGAATCCTAAACCTGTCCCTCTGTCCCACCACAAGGTGTAGACATTCTAACCCCAGACACACCAACACTGCGGATCTGCTAATATAAAAAGATTCCCTATAAACAACGAACACCCCACCCCACAACTCTCCAACCTGCCCAGATGCTGAACACAGAACCCTTGGGGATGCAGCTGAGGGAGGGAAGCTCCACCCTCTGTGTCCACCCAGGTGTCTGTGATGAAAGCCAGGTCGACCCGCTCATCCACAATGAAACTGTGGATGACTGAGATCTTGTTATGAATCGACCTGAAATTAATAAGCAAATGGGACAGGTCAGAGGTGGACGGAGTGGTTGCCTGGTATGTGACAATGGACCAGGGGGTCAGAACAGGGGACGGGCACCTGAATTCTCCTTACCCAATTTCATCTTTACTATTTATTCACTCATTTATCTGAACCGATAAACACTCTCTTTAATAAGCTGTTTCATCAATATTGATGACTTCTGCTTATGTTTGCATTTGTAGCACACTGTTGGAAAAAAAACCCTGACATGTCAAATTCTGTAACTTGCACTTATTTCCATTGTAACAGGAACCAAATATTGTCCGAGATCTCCAATTATTTAATATTTATTGACAAATATCACTTAAAGCTGTCAAAAGCATTATGACCATGACTATATACTTCATCCATTTCCTGTAATATTTCTGCATTTTGTTAGCATATCTAAAGACATGTTCCTAAGTTATATTCCAGGAATGGTGGCTAAGCTAAATAAAATATTTATGGTTTCTGAAATGAGATGTCAGCTGCTCAATTACTGTAATGATTGAAACAAACTTGTATTACTTTGCATTTGCTACCATTTACATATGTATAAGTTAATGGAGACAGATAGTTACAGTCATCTGAAATTGGCAAAGAGTGAAGACCTTAAGGGTCATTCAACAATAAATTCTGAAATTATGGAAATTGACTATGGAATATTTTACTCAACATATCAAAAGTTCTGTCATGACTAAATTGCTAGTGACATTTGAAATGAATTAACCAAATATATGCTGTGTGACCCCTGGTAGGAGCCATTCAGATTTCCCTGAAGCTTCTCACAACCCACAAAGGACAATATTACTTACTGTCCTTTATTCTGATAGTAATCTTATCACCTGTCTTTAACTGGTGACATTAAATACTCAAGGAAAACATAAACACAATGGTAGCCCCAAAGTGGGCATCAGCCTCAAAGCCAATGTATTGTTGGAGGACCTGAGACCAATTTGCATTGGCTGTTCAATACCACCAACACCATCTAACAAATCAGGCAATAAAACCAAGAGGACAACCCAAAAGTTGTCAGTATACATTCCGTTACATTACATTACACACATTATTTTCATACCACATTACAAAAGCATACCCAAGGAAGAAAAGCTAAAAGTTTAGCCCCCATCATTTCGTCTCTATAATGAGCAGATGAATAACTGCTTTTGGAATGTAGCTACATATTTAGTACAGTATTTTCTTCCCCTCTAGTTCCAATCAAAGATTGCCTATAGTAAGCCAAGTGAGGTTACTTCACTTCTAAATAATGTCTTTTAGTTCAATGTTATCATACAACTTTTTCATTGAATCAACTGGCGTGCCCTCAAGATACCACTGAACTGTGAATCTTTCAGACTTCTAAGGCTCTCTGAGGGGAAAAAATGTCATGGCTCTGAGACTACTATCTACCAATGGCTCACCTCTTATCTGTTGACCATAAATATATAAATCAAAGCGGTAACCCTGAATGGATGGACATTTTACTCTGTATGGCACATACTCCAATCGCTTTCTCTCCCCTATTCGTTATTTTCCCTTTATATCTTGCTATACCAGACCAATGTTCTTCCTCTCGCTTACCCTTTGATATGAGTCATTGAAAAGAACAATGCCAAATAAAAAAGTGAGAAGAACAGAGACTTTGCTTCTCAACTCCACAAAAAGGGGGACATGGATTTTACCTTGGCCGTGATTATGAAACCCATGATTAGAGATTAATCTCAAGAGCAGAAAGGTGTTATCTCTATTCATAGTACTTATGAGATGCTTTTAATTTTTGAATATTAAATTCCATCAAATATAAAACCTCTGCACCTATAATAGTACTAATGGTCAATTAGCTAAGGAAGAATGAAACTTTCTAATATAACATTCCTTTAAAAATCTCATTAAAATATAGAGATGAAAGCTGAAGAAAAGAAATAAGCCCCAATGTACTCTGATGATTTTTCTTTAACTTGAGAAGGGTAAGGAAGAGCCAACTAAAAGATCATATATCAACGGTCCCTCGGAAAGCAAAAGATGTGTGGCCAGGAACGTGTGTTGCAAAAGTCAGTGATACTACAAAACCAATAGGGAATTTTCATTCCAAAAGAAAGCATTAGATCTAACTAAGGGCATTTTTGAGTATTCAATACTGTGCCCTTATTCTACATTCTCAAGTTCACAGCTATGCTTTCTTTATTGGTCTAATATTCAAACATGACTGTAAAACAAATCCACACATTGTCTTCCTTGAAGTTTAGAGGGGAAAGGTTCCCACAATGACATCATCCATGTAGAAACAGAAGATTTCAGCAGGCTGAGGACTCAGGGAAATTCTCCAGGTTTTCAGAAGCATGAGGAAAATATTTGGGGGAAGGACCCTAAAGGGATATTTTAAAGACTCTAAAGGAAGGACCTCAAAAACAGCTCAGTAAACATTGAACATGTTCAGTGACTATTGCATGTTGACTAATTGTTAGATGGCAGGGACATAGGATACTTTATTTATTTATTTATTTATTTATTTATTTATTTATTTATTTATTTAAGTATGGGGGAAATGGAGCATCTTAGATGGGGAAGTAGCTGACTGAGAACCTCACTAGATGAGGTGCTAAGTCCATATCTTGAAGCAGTGCACTTGTAAGAGAGAGAAAAAAGCTATCTACTTATTCTGAGCATTTGACTAGTGAGCTTGCTTTTGTTTCATAATTGCTCAGCTGGGAGATACCATGGCTTTTATTCCACACTAGAGATGGGCACGACTCAAAAAAATAATTTTTCGTTTTTGTTTGTCGTTTTGGGGTCCGTTTCGGTTCATTTTCATTTTTTTGGGTTTTTTTGCGCATTTTTCATTTTCGTTTTCATTACGAAATGAAACAAAAAAACAAAACAAAAATGAAAATTTTTTGTTTTTGTTAGCATTCTTTTCGTTGGGATGTGTCTGCCATAATGAAAACGAAAAATGGGGCAAAATTTTTGTTTCGTTTTTGTTTTCGTTTTTTCCTGGAAAATTTTTGTTTTCATTTTCGTTGCATAACGGAAACAAAAAACAAAAACAAAAACAAAAATTTTGCTGAGTCGTGCCCATCTCTATTCCACACCTCAGATCTAGAGCACAAAGTATTGGAAGATCTTTGTTGTCTGGAGTGACCACACTGCATGAGGGTGGAGGAAAGCGTTTTCTCTTTAATGTGTGATTTGATATGCACGCCATGATGCAATGTTTTGATATGGTTTCCTCTTTTCCTCTGTCAGTACATAAGTAACAAAGAAAACAGCTTACAATTAGTGCAGTATCTCTGTTCTCCTGGAAGAGAAGTAGATATCATGTAGCCTTCCAGAATCTGCTGGACTTCAACTGATATCAGCTGAACTCAAGATATCTAATGGTAAATGATGGAAGTTGTGGCTCCAGAACACCTTTATCACCAGCTCGGATTGCATTGGGTTGCTGGTGTATGATACCACCTCATTCATATCACAGGGCGTTAGGAAGTGCATATTCACCTACTGAGACCAGAGATGAAAGATGGGCATACAAAGTACAGATGAAACCAGAGTGTGCCACAGTATATGTGTGACTGCACCGCCATTAAAGAAAATGCACAAATAAGTTGCTTCCAGGTGCTTCCCAAATGACAAACTGTCTAATACTATCCACAAGGAAATCAGTGTGATAAATGTATTTGAAAACATAATTATCAGGATGGTGGCACCTTTTAACACTGTTTGAAGACTTAAATGGAAAACGCTTCTCTCAACAGACCTGACAGAATATTGAACAGCAAAGAGCATAATTTTCCCTCCAGGAACACATGTCATAATCTGCTGAAGAGTAAAAATCATTTAATCATCCTTGTCAATGTTGTTCTAGACAAAAATCCATCAAGTGTGTCAGAACTTCAGTATAGCAGATAAAGTTGGTAGGTGCATTGCAGGCTTGCCATCCACATCATTCTAAGGTAAGATTCCCTGCAATCATTAATTTCCCACTTGGAAAAGATATTTTTGTCAGGTTTGCTTTTTCCCACATTTGTCATTTACAATTACAAATCATGGTAGAAGTCTGATTTAAAAAATAAACTGAAATGAAATGAAATATATTCCTGGGAGGGACAGGCAAATTGATCAAGTGTGCTTTCTCCCACATACAGAACAATTGGTTATGGACAATTCTGGTTTAAAAGGGAAAAATGTGGCAAAATTCTGACCCATCTTTAATCAATACGAATGACAGAAGGTTCTGCATGAGGGGAGATACAAGGAACAATTGGTGCCCATCTTTTACTATTCAGATTATCAGTACATATAATTAAGGATTTTCTGCTCTCCATTGAAAAGCAGTATAAAACTCCTGAGTTCTGGACTGAACCCAAGACTAACATTGCACAGACAATATGGTCTCCCATGAAGTCACTGCTCTTCTTCCAATCTAGGCCAGTCAGTATCCATAACCCCATAGAAGAGCCTCTGCTTTGGGATGCTAATGCTGGAATATAATGGCTTGATTAGGCTCATCTGGGAAGTTCAAATCTGAGGAGAGATTAAGATGAGAATTTTCAGCTTCCCAACATTCCGGGAAACTGGCACAGATGTACTTTAGGATATAGAGTTGGGCACAAAGTAGTACAATGTCAGTTCGTCTCCATGAACCATGATGCACAAACTTCTGAACTTTTCCTAAACAAACCCCAAAATGTTTAGAGGATTCTGTCCAAAAGGTTTGTTTGTTTGTTTGTTTGTTTGTTTGTTTGTTTGTTTAGGCTAGTGGACTTCTTTTTAAAGCCCAGCCTCTTTTTTTAGAGGCAGGCACCAGGCTCTCTTGATTTTATTTATTTTATACATACATCTATTAGGGGCAATCCAGTTGGCTTCTAACCAGCTGCCTCTTAAAAACAAGCAAACAAACCACCGCCACCTCCAACACCCCACCAAAAAGGAGCCTGCTAGCATCAGAGGCAGTGGCAGCAAAAAAGTACGTAAGTGATGGGAGCAGTGGAAAGGGGATGGGAGAACAAACCAGAAAGTTCTGAAATAACTTTAAAAGTTCATTGATTCTGGAAAGCTCTGGTTCTCTGGTGTGGAAAAAACTGAACCAACTTGAACCAATAAACCATAAATCTTCCACAAATTTCCTGTATCATTTTATGGCTCATGCCCATCTCGATAATACAGTGGTACCTCAACTTACAATTGCTTTGACAACCGAAAAATTCAACTTACAAATGCTCTCCGCAGCTCCACAAGACAGCTGACTTTGACTGGTCCAACCTGTCAAAATAGTCTCTCTGTCAGGGCTGCAGAGAGCAGCATTCACTGCTGATCGCCGCAGCTCCACAAGACAGCTGACTTTGACAGATCAGACTTTGACAGCTCTGCAAGATGCATCAGTCCAGCTGGGATGGTTTGAAAGGGAAGTGCACCTCCCTTCCAAAATGCCCGGGCTGGCCAAAGATGCATAGGTTTCTGCTCTGCCAAAGGCCAGCCCGGAAGTAAGTGAAGGTAAGTGCTTACCCAGAGATATACCTTTCCTTTGCCAGGTGCCAGGGATTGCCGAAGATCAATGGGCAACCTCTCTCAATCAAGGGCAGCCAAAGGCTGTTCTCCACAGCCCTGCCAGACAGCTGATTTTGACAGGTTGGACCTGTCAAAATCAGCTGACTGGTGAGGCTGCGAAAAGCAGCCTTCAGCTGCCCTTGATTGAGGGAGATTGGTACAGGCTTCCCATGGGAATGTACTGAAAACCAATTAATCTGTTTCCCTTTCTGTCTTTTGTACAACTTCCGGAATGGATTAATTGATTTTTAATGCATTCCTATGGGAAACTGCTGTTTGACTTATGAAAAATTTGACTTCTGAAGATGTATTCAGAACAGATTAATTTCGTAAGTTGAGGTATGACTTTATATAAAATCCAAGGGAAATTGTTAAATGCCCAAAGATCTAATGTTGTCCAAAGGAAATCTGTCTGCTTATGACACCAGGATAAATAAATTATCACAATACACATCTTTTAGAAGGTTGATGAATATATTGTCTGTATCTGCCTCAGTAAAGAACTTTTATACCACTAGGTGCTTAAATCTGAATTTCAAAAAGTTCTAGTTATTCACATCACCTAAAGAATCTGAAGTGTTTGCTCAGCTGAAACTCAAAAGGCAGAATACTGTATCATCTTTGTGTAAGTCAAATAGATTCATATTAATTAAGAGCTTCAGGTGTACTTTTTAGAAAAGGACATTCAGAGTGGTTGGCCTGTGTGAAAACTATTAATGACAGGACTGTTCAAACTACCGAATGTTCAATTTATCATATAAATAACCTGAGTTTCTTTACCCTGAAGAAAAAGAGAGAGAGAGAGAACAAACTTCCCTCAAATCTTAATGAAATGTTGAAATACTTCTACAAGGCAATTTTCAGTAGTACACTTAGAAAATTCAAACCTACATTTTTAGTCATTTTGAAGGGATGGAAATGAAAAATGCATCATGCAGGAATAATTAGGTGAATTATTTATAAAGATGTTTTCTGAGACCCACGTGACCTTTGGCATACACCTTCCTTTATTTTTGATCATCATCGGTCTGCAGTGAAAGTACAGTTGGTACACAGTAATGTTTCTTAGCTACAGGTGAAGTCTTGTTCAAAATGAATTATGTTTAGCAGCACCAACGAAAATAGATCTTAAATCAGTATTGGAAGTGGTGAGTCAAACACAAGCCTGGGCACTATAATTCTCATTGCTAATTTATACTTGTTCTACCACTGGTAACATTTAAAAATATGTAAAATTAATCAAGTATGGAAAGAGGGTTATTGCAAGAATGAGGTTGCACACAAAAGCGAGTTGTATTGCCAGAAACCCAATGGAGAGTAAAATCAAGTCAATTCCAAGCTTGATTCTAATTTTACATTAAATATTGAAGCAAACAAAAACTTAATAATTTCCGAAAAATTGAAATAATCTGTATTAGAGATGGGTGGAGGCAGCATGACGGCTCCCCTGCCCGCCTCCTCTAGCCACTACCTTTGAATGGGCACTTGCTGGAGGAGGCTGGGCTCAGAACTGTATCATAATCACAGAATACCTGTTGAGCCAACTGCTGAGCCAGAACGAACCACTGAACAAGAGGTTCATGTCCATCTCAAATCTAAACTCATTTTAATTAGTTCATGCCTAAGACCATTTTTAAAAAAACTTTTGTCTCAACTAGTTCTTTTATTTATTCATTAAATAGGCTTTGTTGCCTGCTTCAGGTTGTTAATTTGTATCATACTTGCTGAAATCCAGTGGTAATTCAATGCATAGCCTGCATAAATAGATTGTAAACCACCCAGATAGTACTTTAAGCACGATGGGTCAGTATATAAGCAAAACACTTTGCTTTGCTTTTATTTTTGTAAGTTGCAATCAGAGTACTTCCATTGAACTGGTTGGGATTTTGTGAATCAACTGTTCTGTAGGTTTTGTTGATTCAGTGGGACTACTCTCATTGCAAATTACTATTGGTTTTCAATCACTGTTACACATGTGGATCCTTATTATCGCTAGTATTGTAAAATATTTTTTTTTATATTTTCAAAAACTTCATTACTGAAAGAACTCTGGTATCCCATATCTATAGTTTTTTTTCTGTGAATAAGACTATATTTTTTAATAAAATTGTTAGACTAAAATTGAGGATAGTCTTATGCATGGAAGTAAGCTGAGGGGAGAACTGCCTGGTTGCAAAACTGTAATTTTGGCTTGGAAAAGTGGAAGTCATCTTATACATGGGCATGTCTTATAAATGGGAAAATACAGTAATGCCAGTTTAATTCTGATAAATTTGATTCCCTCTATTGCTGGTGTTCAAAGTGGATCAGTGGTAGTGATGTTTCCAAAATACAGTGGTACCTTGTATAAAGGAATTAATTCGTTCCGAATGAAATTATGTTAAGCAAATTTTCCTTTATACAAATTCCCATAGGAATGCATTGAAAACGGAGTGATCCCATTTTTATGTTGTACGGATTTTCCCCATAGGCGATTATGTTAAGCAAATTTCCCCTATCTCCAGAATATTTTATGTTGTACAAATTTTGCAGGAGGGAGAAGCAAAAGAATGTGCTCAGAAGCCCATTTACATAGACTGTAGGATCGAAACCTGAGATCCGAAAGCAAACCCTTGCAATGGCACAAGGCCCTTTAGAGATGACAAGGCAAGCAAGGGAGACAAGCACCGTTCACACAGCTTCTAGGCCAGCTAATGTCACAGGCCTCATAGGCATGAGGGCAACCAAGCAAGTGGCAAAATGTACCTTGCAGCTGCAGCTGTTGCTTCTAAGCTTTGTATCCCATTAGCTTTGCCTGCACCACACATCGCACATCTCGAATTATTCTGGGTTTGCACTTCTCAGACCCTGGGCTACTGCCACCAGGACTTGTGAAACTGCAGGGGTAAGACTGGCCCTCCATTCCTTGTCTTGCTCTAAGTAACACGTTAGGCCCACATGTGGAACCCCAGTGGCTCTGTCACTAGTCCTCTTCCCCCTCCCCCCTTTGCTGGATTTTTGATGTGCTGATGCTCAACCCGCACAACATGCACATGGGCACTCACTGTGCTGAGTCAGTGAAGTGGAAATAGGTGCAAACAGGCTCTGATGTACCAAAACCCATACAAAAACCAAACAAACAAACAAATAAAAAAAACCCACCCAAGCAAATTATTTCACATGAACAAATCAAACGTTCTTGTCCTTGACTTTCCTTCTCCCCTGGAGAACCAGAGAAGGAGAACAGTTCCCCAAGACTTCAACTGCTGCCCTCATCCTTGGCAGCTATGGTTCCAAGACATGATCCAGATTAGAGATGGGCACAAATAGTAAAAATGGCATTTCGGTTTTTCGTTTGTTATTGCAGGTCAGTTTTGGTTCGTTTCCATTTTTGTGAATTTTTTTTAAAAAAATTGTTTTGTTGGTTTGGGAGTTTGTTAGTTGTTTTTACCGCTTTGCTGCATGTGGCCGTCCCACCCCCCCCCAGACTAGACAGAAAACATTAAAAATATTAAAAATTGACAACTTGACAACTGCACAGACTGGACTGGCAGCATCAAGGCGTCAGCAGAGTCAGCCAGCAGTGGCAGCAGGGGCTTTTTCAGGCACTGTCTTGGGGCCAGCACCTGGGGTTTTTTAGAGCACCGATGGGCTGGAGGAGGAGGAGGATGTGGCTGCTTGAAGCCGGGCATGGATTCCTCTTTGTGCTATTGAGGCTGAGGTGCGCAACAGGGGCGATCCTCTGCCTCACACACACACCCTCTGGTGGTTTTCCTGCACTTTTTCCAGCCTTGGATTCTCCCCTGAAGCAGGGAAACACGACCAGCCAGGAGCCTTTGCCAATCGCCAACGCGCCTACAAGGCGGGCGGCGGCTCCTCTGATGGGGGTGACCCCTCTCACGCTCCTGGTCCTGGGGAGGGGTGGGTGCCTTGTTGTCGACCGTCCTCACCTCAAGCCAGCCGGATGCATCCAAGGCATCCTAAAGGGCAAGCTGCGCCAAGTCCGCCAGTTGTACTTGCACTTCCAGAACCAGCCAGTCACCTTCTGAGGAGGAGCAGAAAGCCAAGAAGTCCTTCCTGCAGCAGTCCCTCCTCCTCGAGTGCCTCTGCCAGAACTTTTTTTTTACTTCCAGGTTTCCTGGCCCCGTGCTCCAGCTGTAGTGTGGGGCTTTTATTTTGTTTTTGTTTTTTTTCAGCACCTACATTGCGGCCCCTGGGGCCCTGTTGGCACTGGGGTTTTTTAAATCATTTTTTTTCAGATTTTAGGGTGCCAACCAGGCCACTCCTGGGTCCCAGTTGGCGCTCCTTTATATTTTTTATTTTTTTATTTTTATTTATTTTTTTACTGTTGCCAACCACGTGGCTGGAGCGCAGCAGTCGGCTTTTCCCTGGACCAGCACCAGGCAGGCAGGTAGGAAACATCGCCGCTCCACCCCTCCCCATTAACGAACCGAACCTAACCAGAACATTTTTCGTGGTTCTGTTCTGTTCGTTCCAATTTCATCACAATTTCCATTATTCATTTCGTTACGTAATGGAACGAATAATGGAAAACGGAACAAACAACTTCATTTCGTGCCCATCTCTGTTCCAGAGTGTAACAGATAATACTTAATATGGATGATAAATGTGAAGAATGTGAATGTGAGGGAATGTGTTTCATGTGTCTTATGTTTCATGTGTTTTTATAATGTGCACTGGAGATGGCATTTAATTTTGTTGTATGGAAGTACAATGACAATAGAGTTATTAATTAATTTATTCAAATCTTTGCACGCATTTCAGTACCTATGAATTTGTCTGGTTTAACAAAGCCCCAGTTCCTTGGATGTGACCAATAGCTGACACCTTGGCACCACAAATCTAAAAGAGTTCATATTATATTAAGTGGAAACTCTGCAGTATTAATGCGAACAGCTTCTAAGCCTACTTACATGGCTTTCTGAACACATTAATGTGAAACAAAGCCATTCATTTTACCTTAACAGCAATGTTGCTGCTGCTGTTGAGTTTCATTAAATTTTGGCTGAAGCAGAAAATGGTCTATAGTTTGAAGTGAATAATTTACGATTGAAATACACAGAATTCACAGCCCATAATTAAATTATTAGTGCTCTCCCAAGTATTCTGAAAAATATGCATCTGATAGATCTGGTATCCCACAGTTCATGAGAAATGTATAATGAGGCTCCCCCCCCCCATACCCACTCAGTTTTACCACAACAGTGGCAATTTTTCTCTTTTTCATTGTGATTCTTAAGAGCTTGGTAGTCAATAATATTTAGAAGAATTAAACATTGATAATGCATAGCATTCAGTGTAGCAACAGTGGAGTACAGGAAGCCAACCAACCATGTCTTAAAAGGAATTAAAGATTTAGCTGTCAGTGAAATAGGCACACACACTTTTACTTCTTGCTTCTTTTTACTGGCCTGTATATTCAGTGACTTAGGATTGAGTAATGAAATGCTAATTTAATGAAAAACACTCATTATATTGGGTGACCTGTGGGCAAACCAAGTCCATATCAAAAGTGGGTTCTCATCGCACAGATGACATCTTTAACAGAGGATTGGGAGGGGGGGCTATTGATCATATCACAGAAACCTCTTCAAAAATGTCAGGTAATTGGCTATTAATATGCTGCCGCAAGAGCTGTCCCTATCAAAGAATTTGTGATTTTTTTCCTTTGAAATGAAAAAAAAATGAAATACATTGTCAGAATGGATTTGTTCATTATAATAGAAAGCTATAATGTTTGGTGTCTTTGTTCTGTACTTCTGCAGTATCATGCAGTATGGAAGTTTGAAGACCTTTCCTATGGTTACAGCCAAACATTACTCAGACTATGTACTGGATTTGTCGTGTTTATTCATTCTCTTATTCATTGGATATTTATAAATCACCCAACATCTAGAAATAGTAGGGTGGAAAATGATAAATATAATTTTAAATTGGTCAGGCAGGAATGGAACCATAAAATGCAGTAAAAGTAATAAAATGCAATGATACAGCAGCATTTGTAGGCAGTAAAATATACACTAGAATGGACTGACAGGCTCACAATACCATGGACAAAAGGAAAGCTTGGACCTGGCACAGATCTTATTGTAAAATCAGAACTGCCTGAACCTCTACAGGGCAGAGGGTGTTCTACAAAAAGTATGGTAAGAGAGAAATTTATTTATAATTTAGGTTACAAAAGAAGTTTGTTAGACTCACTTTTGCATCTCCCAGGGCATGGGATACAATTTGGGCACTGTAAAGAAGGATAATGCATACAAAACACATGTAATTGAAAAGGTTTACATTTGAGGGCAGGGGAGGGAACAGGCATGTTTTAATAAAGACAAGGACACCTAAAAATGTGTAGAGTTGCTTTGTTGTGGTTGTGGTTGTTGTTGGGTTTTATTTGTTTGTTTCTTTGTTTTACTGTGCATAAAATATACATGACATCCTGCAACCCTGGATAGAAACAGGATGGAATCAGTGTCATAGCGGAAAACATTATTATTGCTTCATGTCTCCGAATCAATTCTGACTTATGGTGACTGATGTTCCCTTTATTTTTCTGCCAGATCTGGGCTGGGGCTCTGTCCCTATGGCATAGAGTTCTTGCCATGATCACATGGCTGGCAACATTGGTCACTAGAGAAGGCACAAAATGATTTTTTTTAATTGGTTGAGTTATTCATTATTCATTTCATTATGTAACGAAATGAACAACGAACCACCCCCTTAAAGAAAAATGAAACAAAATGAAATGGAAATTTTTGTTTGATTTCAATTTGTTTTTCATCCCCTCATCCGGCATCTTCTCCTACCTGATGTTTCCGGCTGCTGCCGAACCTGGGACTTGACCAGCCCCCACGGTGAAGGCTTCAAAGAAGGAAGGGAGGCCTCCCTTCAGCACACACACAAAAGTGTTGATCAGCCCATGCTACAGAAGATTGTTGCTTGAGTAAAATAATAATAATAATAATTTTTAAAAAGCGCCAAATTCATCTCATTCTAAATGAAATGAAACCATTAAAAAAAAGATGACAAATGAAATGAAACACCATTTTGCCCATCTGTATTGGCCACAGATGCATGGAATCAATTCAGCATTGTGAGGCCACACACTCATCCAGCTTAGAGGGAACTCTAATGGTGATCCTTGTATAATTTCACAATGTCTAACAGCCATTACTCCTGGGCTGATCAATACATTAGAAGTGTTTATTGGTAGCATCTAGAGATGGGCACCAAACAAAACTTGAAATGCTGTTTTGTCATTTTATTATGTAACAAATCAATTTGTTATGAAATGAATTGAAATGGTAGAAGCTGTTTGTGACAAAACAAAACACACCTCAATTTTTTGCTCTAAAATTGAAACAATTTATCCTAAAGGCTCCAAATTTGGTGGGTAGGTTCATTGGACTCTTCCCTTTAAGCCCTCCAAATTTAAAGTGGTTTGGGGATCGGGGTGCTATATTCATTTCCAAAGCGGGTCCCCCCGGGAATCCATTTGTAACTCTAAAAGTGCTGCTTTTTAATTTTTTAAGGAGAGTTTTCCTTACAAAATCAATTGTTTCCTTTTGTAATTGAAAAAATTCATGTACTGAAAATTAGTGACCCCAGGCATCCAGCAGCATGGAAATTATAACAGAGCTTCCTCAAACTCTTCCCTGTAATTCCCCCAAATTTGTAGATGTTTGGTGTTCAAGGGGCTGAGGTATTCAACTCCAAATTTGGTCCCCCCACCCAGGAATCCATTTGTAATTGGAAAAGCACCTCCAAATGTTGGTGGGAAGGAATGGGGAAGGAAGGAAGGAAAATATATTCAATACTGTTGCTGACTATTTGTTGCTTCCCATCTCAGGAAGGAAGGGTGTTGTGTTCTATTTCATATCACACTGCTGAGATGATTCTAATTAATTTTTCAAACAATTCAGTCTCACAAGCTTTGCTTAATCAGATCTTATCTTCAGGCCTGACAGCCAAGCCCACTTGAGTGAAGATGGCCTGGTAAGGGAATGTCCCCACCCAGTGGCACAATTCACTTGTGGTGTTAGGTTTCCTATGCCTCTAGTTTCCCAGCTTTTTCACTACACCAACACAAGATGGTTGTATAATGCCAGCAGTATCAAATGATGCTTGGTCTCCTTCCAGGTTTAGTTTGTCAGGATAAGACAACAGAACTCAGACACAGAATCATATTCTAAAACTAATCATAGGAAGAAAACTCAGGTCTGAAATTAAGATCTGGTATCCTGAAGGAATGGCAATAGTTGTGAACTTACTGGAAATTACACCAGGCAAAGCAAGGGAAAAGATGCCTGGAAGGCATGATTCTAGCTTTCTGGGGTGAACGGGCAAAATGACAAATTGAGATAGCTAAAGAAGATAGGGTCACCGGGCCAAACAAGGATGGAAGATCATAGACTTACCTAGAGTGATAAATCAGCTGCAAAATCAACTTAGATGGGACAAGTAAAACAGTCTCATAAGTTGATTGAGCTGCACCTGGTTAACAAGAAAAAGATACACCAGAAACAGTGAAAGAAACAGGTCCACAAATGTAAAGGTCAAAGATTCAATTTGACCCTAAGTAGTGGAGGAACACAGGATAGGAAAGCGACATAGGAACATGTTTTCACCTTATCAGTGATGAATGACCCTGAGTGCTTCTTGGGTCAAAATCTCAGTGTACCTCTGTAGAAAAAAAAGGAGTGCTGTATCCACATAGCATTGCTGCAGTGACAAATGGTGATGACACAACTGCCCCCACATAACACTCCATCACTCAGACACACAAAACTCCCACTTCACCTGACTGCAAAAAGCACTCTTTGGTAACTGCACATACAGGGTCATTGGAAATGTCTGCCAACGGCAGAAAACAGAAGCTACATTAGTTTGTGTAACAGGCAAGAGCTGATGTCCCATTCCTGTATTCTTCATGAATGTGGATAACTAGAAGCCAGAACTGTGTCTCCACTGCTTTCTAAAAGAAGGCAAAATTAATAACACTTATCTGAAGGTGCTGGAATAAAATGCCAGCCAGCAGCCATTATATAAGTGCTATTTCTCTTTGCAGGGAGCATACAGTTGCTTGGGAAAGCAGCTGGTGACATTGTACTCAGTGCTTTCCAAAAGCTAATTGAGAATGATAGGGGGAGAAATTCGAGTCTAATATATAGCTGCACACATTTCTATTTCACCCCAGATGCTCATCATCCACATCTGTTCTTTGGTTGCAATAAACAACCCAGTTCTTCGGAGCTCCTTCCTCCTCCAAAATCCGTCAACAGCCAAGAAGACAAAGAGGCACAAGGGAGGTACAAGTTGAGCCTTGTTGCTTCAATTAGGAGCTCCTTCCCTTACAATTTGAAACACATCATTAGAGGTTATTCACTTTACAATTCCCACAAGGACTTTGTTTCACCATCTGCGTCGTATTGTGCCATTCACATTGTACAAAGTATTATGCTATCTATGGTATGGCTTTACTGGAGCAGTGTTTCTGAGTCCAAGGAAGCTTTAATTGTAGAAATATCCATGTCTTGGATAAACGTTTGAAAATAAGCAAATTTCTAGATGGCAATTATTTTATCAATCAATAAAAGAAGGAAAATAATAACATAACATGGCCATTCTTTATTCGTGTCAGAAGCACCAACAAATCATACTGACAGATAACACGGGATATCATGATTTTATGTTCTCTGTCTAATACAAACACTTCTACGAAGATCTAAAGGAAAGTAAGCCCATTGAATCAGTGGGGTTTGGTCAGTCAACTCCTGTGAAAGTTCTGTTAGGAGGATGCAACTAGATGGTCCAGTTTTCCTGGCCAGGATTGGTCTAGAATCTAGATCATGCTAAACACAGTTGCTTTGTTCAAGTTATCCACATGCAAGTATGGGCCACACTACACCTCAAATGATCCTGTCTTGATCAATCTTCTTTCCCTTTAAAGGCCAGCAGGGAGAGAAGGAAAATCCATCTCTTGTTTCCTCCTCCATGTTTTCCGTAAACTGCTTAATGATCTTGAGAAATCAAAAGCTTCCTTCACATTCATCCATGGAGGAATGGGAGATGAACCCTTCCGTTTCTTTTTAATTGTTGCTAACTGGTAAACCATTCCAGTATTCCTGCCAAGAAAACTCCATGGCCATGGAGTCATGAAGAGACGGTCATGACGGTAAACACACACACACACACACACACACACACACACACACACCTCACAAACTGCATCAATGATACATTTAAAAAGCCCTTTCAAAGCATCACTGATGCATTACAAGAATTGAAAAGAAATAGAAAACTTCCTCTCCCTTTCTTTCTGCAGGTATGTGGCAAGGAAGCTTCCCATTTTGTAAGTCTATCAAGTAGTTTAAGCAAAGGGACTAAATAAGCCATTTACCTGGGCTTGATACCAGTGATTACACATGTTGGAACTGAACAAAAATAGAACAATACTGCCTACTCCAAAACAAAAACAAATTAGGAGCCCCTGAAAGGGACCCAGAAAGGTGAGAATGGGAAAAGATGGGCTGGTTCATAATGGAATGTGTGTTGTGTGCTCACCAAGAAAAGGTTTAAATTAGCCTGACTCCAATTGGACCAAATTGCAAGAGAAATGCCCAGCTCATTGCACCTTCACTTCAGAATTTCGGTCAATATGTGCCTTAAATGGACTATTTGCTCTTCCCCATTTTGTGTCATTTAGTGCCAAATGGGAGCAGAACCTACCAGTGAGTGTGTCCACATAAATTCCTAACTCCACTTCTCATCTCTTTAAGAAATCATCCTCCTTTTAAAAATAACTGTTCAAAAGGATTTCAGAAAGCTTCAAGAAATTCTTTAAACATTATTTTGCTTTACAGTTCAGTTATTTTAGCAATTAGGAGTGAGACTGAAAATGTCCATTTTGAGCACTTTGTGATGGCAATCTGTGCTGTAAAGCCACTGTCCTCCTAAGCCGTTCTTTCAGGAATGTTAAATAAAAACATTTCTTTGCTAGAGTTGTTTGTTCTTGGTTTTGATAGATTAGTGCTATAACCAAAAGCTCTCAGTCTGAGGTTTCTGCAGTGGCAGCTCGCTCCACAGTTCAAGCAGCACTTTCGAAAATGTCAAGGGAAGACTTTAAAAATGATCTTTGTGATTAGTGCCCACCCCTCCCCAAAGAATAAATCCCTATATTGAAAATTTCCAACCTAAGGGGTCTTGCTGTCCAAACTCTATGAAGCCAGCCAAACATAGAAGGTGATAGTGTATAAACAGTACATAACAATGGAAAATACACATTAGTGGAATTTGAGTAATAGCTCTGTATTTATTGTTCAGAATTCACAGGTGATAAATTCAAAACTGTTCAAGAAAGGTCTGAAATGGAAAGGAATTATTTAGCACCCTGTTGGTGCGGCCTTATCTTTTTTAGCAAAGGAAATATGAGTTCTTTAAACAACTAATTTTATGCCTGCTTAAATTCTTGTGCTGTGTTGATTTACTTCTACAAGGCAGATCAGTTAATTTATACAATATATCTTCAAGTTGACTTCCAGAAGTGCAAGCTGGATTTTGAAGGGGCAGAGGAACTAGATCAAATTGCCAACATGCGCTGGATTATGGAGAAAGCTAGAGAGTTGCAGAAAAACATCTATTTCTGCTTCATTGACTATGCCAAAGCCTTTGACTGTGTGGACCACAAGAAACCATGGCAAGTTCTTAAAGGAATGGGAGTGCCTGACTACCATAACTGTCTCCTAAGAAATCTATATGTTGGACAAGCATCAACATTCAGAAATGGATATGGAACAACTGATTAGAAGATGGATGGCTTGTCCAAATGAGGACAACAGGTAGAAACATAAATTCTGGCAGAACAAATGCAAGGCAACAATCAGGAAAGCAAAGCAAGACTTGGAGGAGCTGAAAACACTCAAAGTAATAACAAGGAGTTCATTGAGTGCATTAGAAGTAAGAACCCAACTAGGACGGCCATTGGGCCATTATATGACAATGGAAGGCAAGGGTTTATGAAAGAGGAAACAGAGATTGCAGAGAGACTCAGTGAATTATTTACTTCAGTATTCACTGAAGAAGACAGAGACCATATGCCCAAAACAGAGCCTATCTTTGTAGGGAGGGAAACTGGAGAATTAAGCCAGATAGAAATAACCAGAGAGGAGGTCCTTGAATGTCTTGTTAAATTAAATGCTAAAAAATCACCAGGACCAGATGACATCCATCCATGAGTTCTCAAGGACCTTAAAGTTGAAATTACTAAGGTCCTAGCCAAAATATATAATATTTCCCTCAAATCAGGTGTTGTGCCTGATGACTGAAAGGTAGTGAATGCAACACCAATCTTCAAAAAAGGATCCAAAGGTGATCCAGGAAATTACTGACTGGTCAGTTTGACATGTGTCCCAGGTAAAGTGATGGAAACCATCCTAAAAGATAAAATTAATAGGCAAATAGAAAAGAAGGCACTGCTGAAGGACAGCCAACATGGCTTTTGCAAGGGCAAATCATGCCTCACTAATCTGTTTGAATTTTTTGAGAGTGTCAACAAGAATGTGGATAAGGGAGATCCAGTTGACATTGTTTATCTGGACTTTCAGAAGGCTTGTGAGAAGGTCCCACACCAAAGGCTCTTGAATAAACTTGCCAGTCATGGAATTAAGAGACAGGTCTTGTCCTGGATCAACAACAGGCTAAGGGTCAGGAAACAGAGGTTAGCACTAAATAAACACTTCTCCAAGTGGAGGGTGGCAAAGAGTGGGGTCCCCCAAGGTTTAGTACTGGGACGCCTGCTTTTCAACCTCTTCATAAATGATCAGCAATAGGAGTAAATAGCAAGGTAGCCAATTTTGCCGACAACACACAATTTTACAGGTTAGAAGCTCAACATAATAAAACTAAGATAATGGCCACTTGTCCCATCACCTCCTGGCAAATAGAAGGGGAAGAAATGGAGGCAATGACAGAGTTTATTTTATTGGGCTCCTTGATCAATGCAGATGGTGACTGCAGCAATGAAATTAAAAGACACCTGCTTCTTGGGAGGAAAGTGATGACAAACCTAGGCAGCATCTTAAAGAGTAGATACATCACTTTGCCAACATAGTGATGCATCTACTCTTGCCGGATAGTCAAAGCTATGTTTTTTCCAGTAGTGAGGAGAGCTGGACTATAAAGAAGGCTGATTGTCTCAGAATTGACACTTTTGAGCTGTGGTGCTGGAGGAGACTCTTGAGAGTCCCCTGGACTGCAAGGAGATCACACCTATCCATCCTGAAAGAAATCAACCCTGAATGGTCACTGGAAGGACAGATTTTGAGGAGAGAGGTCTCCTTGGAAAAGTCCCTGACGTTGGGAAAGATTGAAGGAAAAAGGAAAAGGAGACAGCAGAGAATGAGATGGTTGGATGGTATCACTGATGCAATCAACATTGATTTGACCAAACCCCAGGAGGCAGTGAAAGCAGGAAAGCCTGATGTGCTCTGGTCCATGGGGTCACAAAGAGTTGGACATGACTTAACGACTGAACAACATCTTCAAGTTGCTTCTGAATGATGGTGCTTGGCTATGGAAATCAACTACAAATTAGCTTGGGGAAGATGTGTCCTCATTTGTGTAGAAATCAGATTACATGGTATTTACACATCCCTAGTTATTGCCTATATGTCCTTTTGGTTGGCTTCCTAGATATGTCTGATCTTTCACTATGAGAAACAGAGAAAAAAGAGGAGAAGAGGAAGAACCATGTTGCCTTTCTACACAATCCAAATACACAAGTGTGGTTTTTGGGAGGAACTAACTCAGTGTGCAAGAAAGCAGCATATTTATTGCAAGTAAAGAAGTGAACATGGATTTATATATAATATTGCAGAAGATTCTGCTTCAGCAATACACATAGCTCATTTCCCCCAAAACTGCTTCATTTAATTTCTAATATGAAGTCACTAAAAGGTGCTAATTGCAGTGAAGACCATCCAAGTGAAAAATTTGGATTCTGTACATTGTTCACCTTCAACTCTGTGCACAAATTGGTGCAGAGTGAGGTAAAAATAACACAAAAAGCACCTGGACCTACATGTGTAATTATCCATGCTTGCTCATCCATTGGTGTAATATTCTGCTAATTAGCCCGTAAGATTCTCAGCAGGAAATTGCCGTAAGCTAAAGTTGTGAAATGCCAGATTCAATGACACCAGTAAGGTTTCTGGCTGAGTTAAAAATTATCATATGAAAAACCAATGATATAGACCCACCAACAGAGTTGCACCATTATGATTACATTCCAGCATCCACAACCAAAAATACTGTTCAGTGTGAGGGAGTAGACCACTGCTCTAAACTAGAGATGGCACAAATTAACAAATGAATTGCAAAATTCATTCAAAAACAGCTAATTTGTGAATTTGTATTCATATTAATTCATACCACCAGTGAATAGAAATCAATGAATGTTTAGTTATTTTTGATTCATTGATTCATTGGGCTATAAAATGACCCCCAAGGCACCAAAAGACACCACATTTGCAGAGAAACGTCCCCTGGCTATTCCCTCCAGATTTTGTGAAGATTGCTCTAGCCACTTGCTAAATTGCAGTTTTCTTGGAGGGAGGCACTTAGTGGGTATATAACTCATATATCTGAAACCCAACTAGACTTGGAGGACTTGTAGAGGTTAATCATGAAAGGATTCCCTGCAAATGTGGTATCTTGAGGTGCCTGGGGGGAAAGTTTCTGAGAAAAGCCTCTTTAGGAGTTCATAACTCAGACATTAAGAACCCAAAGTTCACCAAAACTCTACAGAGGAGAGTCAGCGAAAGCTTCCCCCAGAATTTGTTTTCTTTAGATGCCTCAGAGGCCATTTTATGTGGTTTTAAAGTAAAAAATGAATTTACAAATTCTATTCATCCGTTCCTTTTTTGGTGATTCATTGACCTTGGTGTATCACAGTTCAAAATGAATCACCATTTTTCTGATTTACTGTATCTCCATCTCTTTTCTAAACAGTAGAGGACAGTGGTCCAGAAGGGATGATTCTCATCAAGCTCTTCATAATATTTCCACATTATCTGAGCAAAAGCATTGCCCTTTCTTCTTGAGAAGCACAGTACAGCACATGGACACAACAAGCACAGAATACCTGGCTGATGGAGACAACTGCTCTGTTGTATTTCAATCACAGAAAAGATGCTCCATGCAACAAAGCAGCAGCCCTCAATTTATGTTACTTTGGCAAAGCCTAGTTTTCATCATTTGCATGATTTGCACAAATCTTCTTTATTCATACTAAGAAAGGAAGAAGGAGTCTTATTCCCTTCTCTTGTTAATACACCAAAAATACATTTCATTTCTTTATCATCGCATACACAATTTGGTTTATCAACTGAGGCATTCAAACAAAATGCATAGTTCTAAAAAGAAGGGGGAGTGCAATTCTGAAATGAATAAGACATTATTCAGTGCCCTAGAGAACTAGAGAACAGAAAAGAACTCTCTCTCTCTCTCTGTATGAAGAACAGATAGAGAGTATAAATCAAGTAAATCTGCACAAATTATGGGTATGTATCCTGTTCATCTTCCCAGTGGGAAGATGGGCGGGATACAAAATAAATAAATAAATAAATAAATAAATAAATAAATAAATAAATAATATTATGTTTTTTTTTTCACTTTTCCAATATTGATAGCAATTGGATGGTTCACATTTGGCTACGGAGTCCAAGGGTAGGAGTTCAAATCCCCTCTGTGTTTCCTTGAAAGGGACTGGAGGATGATCATTTGGGACCCTTCCAGTTCTATAGTTGTAAGAATATTATCCAGCTCAGTTTGGTTGTGCTTTGTATTGTTCTGTTCTATCCTGTCCTGCTGTGTTTGCCCATGAGACGTCTCCTAAGTATAACTGAACAGAGAACCAAAAAAATAAAAAAATATTAAATTAAATTAAAGGCATCAGAAGCCACAAGAAAGAGCAAGGAAGGAGGGTCAGGGAGAAAAGCAAGGAGCTGATGCAAATATAAGATTTCAATACATATCATTCATGTGTGCATCCAGAAGCATCCCCTAGATATTGAAGCCACAATCCACAGACTGCTGACAACAATTAATGCAGCTCATTGTCTTCAGAAGAAAAAAAACTCTTTCTAGATAAGGCTATTGGTGGGTATAAGAAAAAACAGAAAAATATCTTGCTTTTGATATAAAGACTCAGAGTAAAAAAAGACATTAAATGTACTTCAGGGTCATTCAGAAAATGTCTGCTTCTTGTTCCGTTTATTTATAACTGAACCCTTGTTTGACGTAAAGAAATCCCAGATACCTATGCTTTCTGAATTGTAGGAACTAACTAGCGAGGAACAACTCAAATTCCAAGGGAAACTGTTGAGACATGCCTAAAGATGAACTACTCAATAGGTCAGTGGTGAAGGTTTCTAGCTTTGGAACCAGAGGTTGGAAGTTCAATTCCCTACTGTGCCTCTTTGAGAGGGACTGGACTCAATGATCCATGAAGGTCCCTTCGAGCTCTGCAGTTCTAAGGTTATCGTTATTATATCAGGCAGATGACTGCATAGCAGTTTCTACCTTGGCTTACTAAGAATTCCACTCTTACCTTTCACTGTCACCAAACAAGAAATGCTAGATGTTGATTCTTATAAAATGAATGTCTCTTATTCTTGAGATTCTTGGAGTGGGTGGGGAACATGCAGACTTCCAGAATTTATTGAACTACTGCTTATTATTATTATTATTATTATTATTATTATTATTATTATTATTATT
>JAHTLZ010003526.1:54404657-54416202 GCA_023846285.1 Phrynocephalus versicolor
TAGATAGATAGATAGATAGATAGATAGATAGATAGATAGATAGATAGATAGATAGATAGATAGATAGATAGATAGATAGATAGATAGATAGATGATATGTGTTTTACAAAACCATACATCAAACAACCCTAACAAAACATAAATTACAAATACAGTACAATCATAACTCAAATGCACAGTGTACTTGTCAACACCTTTTGGATTACATTGGATCACCTTTTCGATCAATGCATTTATCTTAATTTATATCATGTGCCCTGAATGATTGACAGCCACTTCAGTGCAGAAAGGTCCCTCTTGGCTAAGCCCACTAAAAGCAGCATGGTTTCCAAAAACCCCACTATTAACTGGGGATATGAAATCTGGGACTTTTTGCAAGCATGTGTTATACTATAAAACTGCATTTTGTAACTCAGACACTATGCTGTGCAGCTAAACACCAGTAACACTAGTCAAAAGCCCATTTGGGTTACATATTTTCTCATGCTAGGTAGGAAATGTTCCCCTATGTAATATCATGGGATTTTTCATGTCATGACCAAAATAACTCCAGCTAAAATCCTCAAAATCCCTAGAGGAATTTATTGCATCATCTGACTATTTATCATCACTCATTCACCGTAAAAGGGTTGAATTTCTCTAGGTTTTCAAAAAGCTGAACTTATTGTTTGTGAACCTGCTGCTCCCATTATCAAAGCAGAGTGTATTATCAGCATGTATTGTCTCTGAGGAAGATTCCAGTGTCTCTGATTAAGTGCATATTTGTATAAAGAAGAACGTGCAATAACTAGACAGATGCTTTAAGAGTCTGCTTCTTTTACTGTGTCATTTACACCTCTTTGAGGACAGTTCAACATTTTACCCTGGTCTGTGTTTTTACTTGCAGAACTTAAACAGGGAACATGCAATCTGTTCAGCTTCTCCTTGTCACTCTCCTTTCAGAGTTTTTAAGCAGCTCCGTGGTGGCCCTAAGGCTCTAAGCAGGGAGATATTTTTCTTGACTGGAGATGGGCATGAAAGGAATTATGAACTGAAAAATCAAAATTGAGCTGGTTTGTGTTTGGTTTGTGGTCCAGTTGGGAGATCCTGGTTTGGGAAAGCAAAATTAAGTGCTGAACATTTTTTACCCTTGGTGCTTTGTTTTGATTCAGCAAAATAAATGCCTGCTCCATTCCTCTTGTGCCCCCATCATTTCTACCTCCACCACCACTACTGCTGCCCCCACCATCATCAAATGACTGCATGCACAGAGGCAGTGGGCTTGACTCCTGTAAGGAGGCAGGTGGGTGGGTGCCCCCCCCCCAGCATGAACCAAAAAAAGGAATTGCAAAAGAAACCATCATGGACCAGTGATTTTTCAGTTTGTCCTCTTCTCTACTCAGGGCACAATCACCTGTTATCTAAAATATAGCCAAACCTCCATCCCTCCCTCCATCTCAGAGAATTCCTATTGCAGACCTATCTTACTAGGAAGAAGTTTCTAAAATTAAAACAAAACCCAACAAAACCAATGGGGGGAAATAGTCCAAAATTCAGATTTGTATCATACCGGTGAAAGCCATGATGGAGAAATAATTTCCCCTCGCCTTGCTTTTTATGTGAAAGACAAGTAAGTAATTGAACAATTTTCTGTCTTATTAAACATCCACATTGAAATGTGTTGAACAATACTGCTGTAACATCACCATAGAGAATGACAGAACAAGCTAGAATAAGATACTGTTAGCTCCTTACCTAAATAAGGGCAGAAAAAAATTCTACCCAACTGTGCTATCAAAGATAAAGACCTAGGGTTTCTGATTCTTACCTAGCCTCAAATGACACAGTGCGATTCAAATGCCCCATGTTTTGATGCATTATAAAATTTTCCCAAGGAGTAAAATTGTGTTGCTGACAGTCCAGAATGCTCTTGGAGTTTACCCCTCATTCAAGTATCCTCCAGTATGTCTTGAAGGTAGAGATGGGCACGACTTAGCGGTATTTTCGTTTTCGTTTTCGTTTTTCGTTTTCGTTACGGAAACGAAACGAAAACGAAAATCGGCACCAACCTGGACCGAAAACGGAAACGAAACGACTAATTTCGAGCCAATTTTCGTTTTTCGTTACTGGAAAAGCACTCAATTGAGCTAAATGGGGAGAAACGAAAAATTTTTCGTTTTCGTTTTCGTTTTTTCGTTTTCGTTACGTAACGAAACGAAAACGAAAAATTTTGAAATTAGCCCACGAAAACGGAAACGAAACGACTCAGACCCTAGCCGAAACCGAAAACGAAAACGAAACTTTTTTTCTGAGTCGTGCCCATCTCTACTTGAAGGTCAGGAACAATGGGGAAGCTTTGGAAGAAAACAACTCACCCCCTCTTCTTTGTGACCTTCAGAGCATCTTTGCTGAGAGCCAGTATAAAATCTTCACTTCACTGTTTTACTGGCTGGGGTTAGAGAAGCTAATTAACACTGAACAATCAAGATCAATGGGGGGAAATAATTGGTTCTCTCCCCCCCCCCAAGGCCACAGCATTAAGAAGCAGGATTCTTTGTGATATTTATGGAATATGGGGTGGAAACATAACAGAGAAAGATTGGTAGATTACTAGGCCTGAGAAAAAATGATGTTGCTGCCATTAAAATTATGAAATATGTACAAGAAAAGGACTGATACCCATGAGGGAATGTGAGCAAACCACCTAATAGAACCCAGCCAGTCTTGTTTTCATTGTGACTAGTGAATGCCTCATGGATTGCTTGATGCATCTGCTTACATTTTTACTCTCTATGGGCAATGTTAGACTGTGAAAGTGAATTGAGAAATAGATCTTTTTTTTTTTTGAAGTCAGTTTAGAATCTTACATTAGTCATATGGCTTTTTGGTCAGTGTGTGCATCATTTTCAGAAAACTTTTAACTCATTTTTAAACTGTGCTGTATATTGGTTGAAGGGCCCACACATATGTTTAGAATTGTTGCATTTGCACCTGCCCACCCTTGCACTGGCTGCCTCTTGCAGCTGCTGGCCACTGCTGCTGTAGTGTTTTTATTTATTTATTTATTTATTTATTTATTTATTTATTTATTTATTTATTTATTTAGACTGCACTGATTTCACAGAAGGGACTCTGGGAAGTTTACATAAATGCACATACAAAACAAACAACAATGCAAATTAAATAAATTGTAGAATAAACAAGTAAAATAAGCAAATAAACATATAATTTATGCAACAATCTGGCAAGAGGCAAAAAGAAAAAAGAAAAAAACCTAAAATCACTGAATAAATAACTAAATATGTATTTATTTATTTACCAAAAAAAAATAGCCAGCCCACTACCAAGTGGTCTCTGGGCAGCAAATAACCCCTCAGATTCTGTATGCCTCTCTGTCTGTCATTAAAGATCTATCTTTTTGCATACCACCAAACTGTCCTGTTGTTGTTGATGATGATGTTTTTATTATGTTTATATTATGTTATGTTTAATATTGTCTTATTTCTATCAAACTGGGATAGTGCTAGATCAGTATAAGTGCTAGATCAGTGTGTGAGAGAGAGTGTGTTTGTAAAATACATCACAGTTCATAAAAAAATCTAAAACCTCTCTTACAAGCCCCAAAATATATTTCCTGTGCACTGTGCAGTTGGAATTTTTAAGATTGATTTCAAGCATACTAGGTTCCCCCCCCCCCAATGTGTGAACACACCTGATATCACAGAGACAGATTCTGTTATTTTATTGCTTCCTTTTCATCACAATTAATTCACTGTCCTGGATAGGCTAGCAGGGAAATTAGGTGGAGGCTGAAAATTAAGGCATCTGACATAGCCTCTGAAATTCAGCAAACAGTTAAAATTATGTGGGGGTTTTTTTTGGGGGGGGGGGGCTTTAAAGCACTAAATCATGCAATGAATTTGGGCCTGAAAATGAAGTGGAAAAGCACATTCCTTTAAATACCACCAGCTATAGCCCTACTTTAGTCAAGCTCTAGGAATAGAAAGACTTATTTCTCCTCATTCAAGTCCATTAGT
Organism: Phrynocephalus versicolor; assembly: GCA_023846285.1. Classification (NCBI taxonomy): domain Eukaryota; kingdom Metazoa; phylum Chordata; class Lepidosauria; order Squamata; family Agamidae; genus Phrynocephalus; species Phrynocephalus versicolor. The sequence continues at coordinate 54,408,674 of JAHTLZ010003526.1, forward strand.
AGTTTCAGCCTTCCCATGTTTGGTTCAATAGCTTTTCTTCCCAGGGTCAAAATAATCATTTTGGCTTCTCTTAATTCTGGTAGTGACTCCCTTTCCTTGTATCCTTTCTGCTGCATTTATACCCACTACCTCAACTTACCCATCCAGTCTCTTAGCCAACGAGAAATGTTGTAGGGCTTTTGCAGTGTTTTAGATCTAGAATCTCTCCCCTTTCCCCAGGGCTGGCCCTACTGTTACCTGGAATGAAGCATCTGCCCTAGGCAGCACAATATGTGTGTTGTAAAAGAAGTGTCAATAATTGTTAGTAATGTTGTTTGTTACCCATTTTGCTGTTTTTCCTCAGATCTCTGCACACCCAGTCTTGCCCCTCCTGTTGGGTTTCTGCTGCCTGTCTCCAAACCCTCACTGCCCCACATCTGCTCACCTTTAAGAATGACTGGATTACTGAGGAGTAAGCAAATCCTCCCTCTCAGCAGCAACATACAACATCAATAAAGCAGAAGAAGACAGAGACCACTAGGTGAAGTTTCAAGGGGAAGGATCGTAGATAGCAGGTGTGGACTGGCTCCATGCTAGAATGCACACTCTGGTTTCACATAACTGTTTGTCTGTGATAGAACAACCACTTTTGCCTCAAAAACACTGAAAGGAGTAAGAATTGTCGCTCCTGTCACTTCTCTTACTGCCTTGTCCACCTTTTTCTTTCCGGTTTGGAGCACCCGGGTGGCCAGTATACATCATTCCTTGTCCCACGTGTTCCTCTAGTGTCACAATTAGAGATGGGCATGAAATGAATATTTAATTTGTTTCATGATTCATTATTTGTTTCATTAGGGAACGAAACAAATAACGAAGGGAGCCATCAAAGAAAAATGAAAGAAAACAAAACAGAAATTTCCATTTCACTCTATTTCGTTTTTCATTCAGGTGTCACTCACTTACCTTGTCCTCCTGCACCAGGCCAGTGGGGAAATTAAAACAAACAAACAAACAAACAAACAAAAACAAAACAGAGGCACTAGCACCTCTCAGCTGGAAAGCACTGGCCCCAAGCTAGAGCTTCTCAGCTGTAAAAATAAAAAAGAGGGGGTAAAGCCCTACAACATGGACTATTTAAAATAATACCCCCCCAAATAAATGTGTCCCTCCAGCTGCGTCTGGCCAGAAAAAATGAAATAAAAAGTTTTTTAAAAGAAATGAAACAAACAATATGAAATGATTTTTTAAAAAAAATTCATTTCGTATTAAATGAAACGAAATGGGGGCCGGGGCAATGAATAATGAAATGAAACACCATTTTGGCATTCCGTGCCCATCTCTAGTCAGAATGCATCCCTATGCCAAGGTTTTCCAAGCTGCTTACCTGGACCTCTGTAATTTTGCCCTAATCCACTGCCATGCAAAACCAAAATTCCATGAGAAAATATAATTGGGGAACACTGCTTGGAAAATAGCACAAAAAAGTTTTGTATGTATTAGAAGACACAAATAATCACTCTGTATTGTAAAAATCACTGTTTTGTTAAAATCAAAAGAGACTTATCTCAATGCAAGATGCTTTTTTCCTCCCTCTAAGAAAAAAAACAAAACAGAAACGTGATCAAAAGTGACATATTAGGCTAAATTCCACCATGAGAGGAAATAAAAATCAATTATATACTTGAATATAAGCTGACCTGAATATAAGCCAAGGGTGGTTTTTTTTAACCACAAAAACTGGTAAAACTTATTGACTTGAGTATAAGGTGAGGTGTTATATTCGGGTTGGCTTATATTCCTTGCCTGACACTGGGCTCAGGTGGTGGGCGACCCAGCGGGTGGGCCAGGGTCGTGGGCTGTACTCCTCTCACAACCAAGGCTGCCTCCAGCGGGCCCGGTGTAGCCTGAGCCTCCCAGTAAAGCACTTGGGAGGTGGTGGAACGGGCAGGATTTGCCCTCTGCCATCCTCTCCAAGCCAGCTGAGTATTCGGAAGGCAGCAGAAGGGGATTCCAAGGCCACAGGGAGGCCGCTGCAGCCACCACCTCACCCCCATGGAGGGGGGTTCCAGGGCTGCAGGGAGGCCTCCTGCTGCCCGATGCTGCTACCACTGACAAAACCACACAGAGGGGGCTTCCAGGGCCATGGGGAGGCTTCCCAGGGCCTGGCACCACCGGAGCCACCAATGACTCCCCACGGAGGAGGCTTCCAGGGCTGCGGGGAGGCCTCCCGGTGCCCGGCATGACCTCAGCCACAGATGAACCCCCACAGAGGGGGCTTCCGAGGCAGCAGAATGGGCATGACTAGCCCTCTGCTGCCCTTCCAAAGCCAGTTACAGTATTCACCCGAATATAAACCAAGGGCATTTTTAAAGCCAAAAATAAGGGCTGAAAAACTCATATTATATTTGAGTATATACGGTAAGTGTTGAAAATAGCAAGTGAATGCTTCAAGGAGAAATGATTATAGAGATAATTGTTTGTAAAATAACAGCCTTTACAAAAATAAACAGCGTTTTGCATATTCCACTGAAGAAATAATCTGCACGGTGAAATTCATTGCACTACGTTTCTTAATATCAAGCAGCTCAGTTCAAAATGAACTTTCTTTTTTCCTCTCTCCTTTCTATCTTGGAAGTGATGTCCCATCCCAACAGGAATTAAAACCACTGAGTACAGTTTTAAAAACACTCCTAAAAAGGAAAAAAATATATAATAGAACAGTGCGAGGAGGTACAGTATAACTATAATTAGTTCTTCAAGAATGATAATGACACTAAAATAACAGGATTACGGGGCAATCCTATTGTTTTGCCAGAGCACTGTGATATTTCCCAAGCCCTGCCAAATTACTGCTCTTATTCTGCTTATTTCTTTCTGGGGGTGGTAGGGGTGGTAGAACTGTTTCCCTCCCTGTGAAAGAAATTGGAGAGAAACATGCTGAAAGTATTTCGGATGGTTCTTACATTTTCCTCACACTCAAAACTTGATGGAATGCTGGGAAGGCTCTGAGCACCGTATCTTCAAACCTTTCCTCTTGCTCTGCCAATATCCTTGATCCAATTCACTTCATTTCCCCCTTGCTGCCTTTAATGATGGGGAGACAAGCCTACAACAGGATAACGATGGGGAATCAGTGAGAATGGCTCGCTTTCCAAATCCAGAGCTCTCTTTCTAACCCTGGAGGAAATACTATCCATTCTGTAGTTTCCAGGCCACCGTAGGAATGCAGGCTTAAAACACCCTCACAAATTGGGAGCAATGTCAAACAATTTCCTCGTGCAGTACTGGGAAATGTACCAACACTTTATTTATTTGTTTTTCCTTATTCCTACAAACTCAACCCCATGGATATTTTACATATTCTGGACGATGTGGGGAGCTGAGTAATTGAAAATAAATCTGAATGTTCTCTACCCCCTCTCACATTGAACAATCTAGCCTCTTGCACCAGATGAGTTGTCTCCAATGATAAAACCAAATGCCTGAGTTTGTGCTGATAGGATATAATATTGATATTCCTTCCTTTCTTGCTTCACAGCATTCTGGTGGATTAAAAATTTGTTTTAGCACATAAATGTGTGTGTTTTGTGCTGCTAAGTCAGAACCAGCTGATCAGCGACCCTAATAGGATTTTCAAGGTAAGTGAGATATCTAAGGAGTGCTTTTACCAGGTCCATATCCCTAATGAGTTTTCATTTTTGAGCAGGAATTTTATCTCTGGTCTCCAGAGTCCTTGTCTACCACTCTTTCCACTACACCATGCTGGGAATCATCTAGCAGAAGTTTTAGCACAGGAATCTCTGTAAATGCAAAATATCTGTATCATTGCATAATAAACCATGGATGGATCTTTAGGAGGCCTTGCCAAGTAGAAGTGATCTTTCCTCTCAAAAGTAAATCCAGGATTCTGCAATGGAGCTGCCAGTAAACACAGGGAAGCAAATTATGTTAATCCGCCTGTCATTGCAGCTTTCCTGCTTCAGACATGTCTCAAGGCAAAGGGCAAAATACCATATGTACTCAAGTATAAGCCAACCCAAGTATCAACCCAGGGCCTAATTTTACCCCACCCCCAAGCAGGGAAAACCTATTGACTTGAGTATAAGCCAGGGGCATCTTTCCATTATACTTGAGTATATACAGATTCCGTCCGAGCTCTAAAGTGGCTGGGGGTAGTAATTGGCTGGGAGTGTGGAGGCAATTAGGGTTTCCAAATGTTTCAAATTTCAGGGGGTTCCCTAAAATTGCTTTCTGAAGGTAAGCCTGCTACTCTGGAGTCCCAAGGTAAGTAAATTTTGATTGCATATTTTTAAAAATAATTTTGAGTGCATTTTTTTAAAAAAATGTATTCAAAACTACTTACCTTGGGGGCACCAAACTAGCAGTGGTACCTTAAGAAAGTGATTTTAGGGAACTCCCTGAAATTTGGAAACATTTAGGGGGTAAGGAGACTGATTTATTAAACTCCAAAGGGGGTGCCCCTAGGAAAAAAACTTCTAATTGCAATCATATGGAAAGTGGCAGCAGCCTTATCTCTCGCCCAATCAGCTTCAAAGTAGAACATTTTTCCCTAGGGGCACCCCCTTTGGAGCTTCATAACTCAGCCCCCTTACCCCCAAATGTTTCCAAATTTCAGGGGGTTCCCTAAAATCGCTTTCTGAAGGTACCCTTCTACCGGGTATATCCACAGGGTGATCGCCAAACTGCTCTCCCCACCATTTCCTGAAGGCTCCTGCTGCTCTGCCAATGTCTGAAGCCCTTGAAACCTGGCCCAGTCAGCACCAGGGGGGACCCCCCTGGTACCAACTGGACCAGTTTTAAAGGACTCCAGCTATTGCCATCTGGGCAGGAGCCCTCTGAAAATGGTTGGGTAGGCAGTTCTGCGGGATCGTGCTCCCTACCAGATCATTTTCTGAGGGCTCCTCTCGAGCTTTCAATGGCTGGATTCCTTTAAACCTGGCCCAGGCGGTACCAGAGGGTGGATGCTTGTTCAGTTTAGTCACTCACATTGCAAGCAGCATCATTCAACTCTACATGGTTGATAAGGATGAAATAGCTCTGGTATAGCTGCGATTTGCGCAAGCAAAGTGCCATCCCTGTATGATGTTCAAAAGTCAGGTGCTGGTGAAAATCAATGTAAACATGAAAAGGTTGTATTACTATCTTCATGTCCAGCTTGTGGATTTTTTCTAGAGGCATATTATGGGACATTTTTGGAAATAGTCTGGATCAGTGGTTCCCAACCTGGGATTCCCAGATGTTCTTAGACTAAATGTCCCACAAGCCTTCACCAGTAGTTGTAGTCCAAGAACATTTGGAGACACAAGGTTAGAAACTTCTCTATGTTCCTTTGATGTAAACCTTATACTTGTTCTGGTATTAGCTCCTATTATTGACAAATACTTACTCCATCCCCAATTTATTAAATCAGAGACAATCTAGCCTATTGCTTGGACTTCAATCCAGTAAAATGTACTATTTTTAATTGTCATTCTCCGGAAAAGGTTTCTGTCCTGCACAGTCATTTTTCAATATTTCAGTGGTTTGATTACTAGACACAAAATATTGTTTAAGAAAAAAAATATGTGTATATCATAATGAGTAAGGAAATTACTCTTCAGATATTTGTAATATCTATACACACTTGCATATTTATGAGTCTAAGAACCAGTACTCAAAATCTGTATTATTATATTCTCACATTTAGTGAATGACTGATTTCAGCAGAGGATTTGGACTGGTTGCTGCTTGGCTTTCATTGTGCCAAGTATCTCCAAGCGGTCTACTTGAAAACTGTACATCATGAACATGTGAGCTCAGTTTTCTGTGAGGCAGGAAACCTCTGTCAATTCATACACAGATTTCCTAATATGGACAAGGGGCAGAAGACTCATTTTCATATGGAGATTTCAAGGTTTGGTGGTGACTCACTCACCCAGTAATGAATTTTCTTTCATGGTGTGTCTTATGCAGTTGTATAAATGAAAGTGTGTGTGTGTGGGGGGGGGATTTAAGCCATTATGCATCTTATTAATGTTGGTGTTTCCATCCTATACATTTTATTGTACTTATATATATTTGTGCTCTATTTTGAGGCCAAATTTTAAGAAAAGTTTAACTCTGGAACTTTTAAAACTTGGAAAAGTTAAACTATATATAAATAGTGTCAGCCTACTTACCACAGCAGTACTGCTAGACAGAGAATAAGTGATACCGGTAGCAGTCTTTTTCCAGAGAGAGTTTTTAGCACACTGCTTCATGGCATTCCAAATCCAGTAATGAACATTTAAGCTGTAAAGTATTTTAGTACATTCTGATAGGCTATGTACCCAGAACTGCAGGCACTTTGGGGGCATAACGAGAAAAGGGCATTATCACATACAGCTGTTCAGTCACACTTGACCACATCTTTTTAATAGCTAGGTGCACCTCGCTCTTCACTTTAAAGTTTATAGGCTAAGGGAAAATGAATAGCACTATTCTGAGCCAGAGCTGACAGGAATGGCCAAACCTTCATCAAGAAGAAGTCATTGTCAAATCAAATGGGCAGGGGTGGCCCTTAGGAAGGGAAAACTCTGCCAAGTTAGATTTTGCTCTTTTCTCCTATTTTTAAACTTCAATTCTTTTCTGCCCCATATTGGCATTATTCTTTATGTGTTTTTGCGTGTGCTGTTTAATATCCTCACCGTTTGATACTGTGTGCATTTGGGAGTATATTGTAGACATTTCTAATGCACAAACACTGAGGGCAAGCTTTGGACAAGTGTTCTGTTCAAGTGTTTTTCAGGACTTGGTTGTATGTGTGCATAGGAAGGAAATAGTGGTTTTTTTTTAAATCCATCCTACTGGAACCCAATGTTGACAAGACCTTTGCCCCCTCCTTCTTTTTTGGTACTCACTTTGAAGATATAACTTAGAAATTTTCATGTTAAATTGTCACAGCGTTCTCAGACTGATTCTTTATTGACTGTTCCTGGACACAGTGTGGCATTTTTTAAAATGGTAACGAGAGATGGGGACAACATGCCAAACTGGTGGTTCATCGTGCATCGTGGTTCTTCAAGGGTGAAGAATCACAAAGCTCCCATTCCTGAACCAACAAACTGACAAATTGGTTCATTGTTCTGCAGGTTTGTGGGTGCCACTGTGTGAGACAGAATGCTGGACTGGATGGACTGTGACCCATTCCAGAAAAGCTGTTGTTATGTTCTTATATTCTTATGTTCTTATGTAAAAGAATTCATCCACACCTTACCTTTTCTGATGGGACCGCCCAGCAAAGCTCCCTCTGTGAATACCAGAGCATCTAAGCTGTGGGGTGGGTATTTTGCACAGAGGGAGGCAGTCCAGAGTTGGCCTCTGGGGTGGGGGTGGGGAATGCATTTTTTTAATTGTAGGAGCAGGCTCCTTGCCAGTTCACCCTCCAAAAGCACCAGCTTCACTGCTGAGACCACATCTTTTAAATAGGAAGATTTTGCAGGGTGAGCTGCACTAAAGCCTGCTTTATTATTATTATTATTATTATTATTATTATTATTATTATTATTATT
>JAHTLZ010003526.1:54427633-54457316 GCA_023846285.1 Phrynocephalus versicolor
ACACACACACACACACACACACACACACACACACACACACACACACAAGCATCCACACACAGGTGGAGGCATGCGAGCACCTTCCATTCTCTTCGCTCATTTGCTCCCTCTCTCCCTCCCTTGCATGCACCTCCCAAAGCGCAACTCCTCCGGCGCTTCCTCCTTCTTGCCTGCCTCACCCCCTGTGTGGCTTTTTGACTGGGCTCGGCCCAGCTTGGGTGTTCTCTCCCTTGGTGTTCATCCCTAACAGGCAGCCAAGGCTGGCTGGACGGAGGGGTGTGGATGGGGGGTGGGCAAGAAATGGGGCAAGAAAGAGCTGTAATGGTGGCCCTAGTGGTGCCTAGTGAGGATTAGATGCAAATGTGGCAGGAGGGACAGAAGATGCTGGTCTTGGGTTCCTGACTGACCCTGATGGGGTGGGGAGATAACCTGCCCAGGCCATGCCCAGTCTTCAGCCCTGAGGAGAGGAGGAGAAGGAACTGCCCCAGGAAATAGCTGCCCATCTGACTGTGGCTCCCTTTGCATGAAATTCAGCTTTCCTAATCCCCACTCCGCCGCACTCCATGTTTTCCTAACTTCCAGGAGTAGTAAGCTGACCTGCTCTGAGGTAACACAGAGGTGGACCCCCCTCCCCCCAAAACTAAACAAGATTGATTCCCCTCTTAGAGTTGGAAAAAGGTGCCTCACAAGGAGGGTGAGACATACAGTTATAAGGGTAAACGGATGGGGGGGCAGGAGGGGGTGTAAAAACTGACTTTGTCCCTGGGGTTTTCACAGGCCATTGGTGTGAAGGTAATATGCAATATAAAAGTGACTAGAGAGAGAAAAAAATGTCAAATGTTTCAGAAGGATTGGTGGCTTATTATGAAAGGGGCAGTATTCCTAATTGGGCATGGGGAATGATTTGTTTCACTTCAACAGATATGTGTTTGTTTTGTTCCTGTTGTGTTCATATTCATTGAGTTGTCCTTAGGCAAGAACACACACACCACACATGCACACACACACGCACTCACACGCGCACTCACCAACAATGACAGAGGGACAAGGATGAGAACTAAAGGGTTATGAGGAAGACAAAACAATTTGAGATGTGTTTGTTTCCTGCTCATTCACAGAAAATGCAATAACACGTGGGTGAATATTGGACACAGAAAGACATAAACATACAGCATTTTCTGATCAATCTCCCAGTCCTATCCCATGCCCTTCCATAGCCCTGAAGTTTCACCAGATAGGTAGAACCTGACAGAAATCGCCTTTCACTGGTATGACTTCTGAGAAACCGAGGGTGATCTCCACACTATGAGGGGCCAAGGAAGTAGGAATGTGCAGATCAAGAGTTCCACCAGTGAGTTAAAAATATAATCAAATGCCTGCATTTTAACATCTTTTTCTTCCAGTAAATTTTCAAACACACTTCGTGTTCTGAATGGCTAAGGGCGTTTATACACGACCCCTAAACTCCGGGGCAAATGGCTCCCAGCTCCGGAGCTTTAAAATGTTTCCCCACCAGCTCCGGAGTTTAGAGGAAATTAAGTGCGACCCCGCCCACCTAAGCGCGACCCAGCACACTTTTCTTGTACCTGCTCTTCCAGGGTGAAAATTGCTTGATGGACACTATCCTTGTAAGGATAGTGAGTGGGGGGCTCTCCTCGCTTCTGTTTGTTGTTTTTTTGGCTCCCGCCCCTTTAAGAGCTACTTTACAGAGACAGGAATGGGCAGAATGGAGGTGAGCCACGATCTTTTCTTCCGTTTTTTCTCCCTCCCCTCATGCAGCCAGCAGCCAGGGTGGGGACACAGGAAGAGCGACAAGCCCCTAAGATCTCTGGTCTGAATTTAAGTGGCCAGCGGATCTTAGGGGTGGTGTAAAAGTGCCCTAAGCTGCTGGATAGTATACAAATATCTCTGATTCTCCTTCTCAACCTTTCCCCTCTCAAGGGGACTTGAGTATGTAAATGTAGTGAATAGGATACAGAAGCCGTGCCTTGAAACTCTCCTGGGATGTGTTGTTTCTGGGGATAGATAACATTTTCCTAGTGCCTCATACTGGAGGTTTGCTGTTCTTCATACCAAAGCCTTACTTGCTCCTTAAATGCAAACACTGAAAGTGAGTATCAGAGTTAACCAGGAACATGTTGCCCATCATGAATAATTACTGAACAAACACGTTCACGCTCAGAAAGCATCATTTAGAAAACCCACAAAGCACATGTGTCAGTAAACACACGGAGCTTCATAGTGTTTGACATGAGGTTTCTTCAGCCCTCTGTATGTAGCCTCTTGAGAGCACTTGGATTGGAAATAGTATTGACTTGTGTAGGCAAAGTATAATTAATGAACACTTGACTGTTTGCTTTTGATTTACAGAAGACATTGCTAAACAGAAAGCCTGGTGCATTATAGAAATCAGTGCTTTCTAGGCAGCAAACAACTACAATCATGAATAACTCAAAAGAGGATTAAATAGTTTGTTTTGCTTTGTTTTATGACACCCTCTTTGGAATGGAGTGAGAAAATGCTAGGGAAACGGCAGTCTATCTCTCAGGAAAATTTTGATGATGTGATGTATATGAGCATAATGTGTAAACAAGATTGAATGGCTGTGTAGGAGTGCCACTGAAATACCAACCAAAACAAAACTGGAAACAATATCTCTTCTGGCTCAAATGAATCATTCAACAAATTCCAGGACATATGGAGCAAATTTTAGCAGAAGGAGCAACATGTACAAGTAAGATTTTACAAATACATAAACTACGGATTTCTGCACAAAAAAGTAATTATGACTGCATATTTTCATGGTGTTCAGAAACAGCACATGAATAAAAAGATGCATTCACTCTCATATCCTGCTTATGGATTTCTCCATCTGATTGACCTATGTGTGGACCCTGCAGATTGGTGGAATCTGGGACTTGTAGTCTAAAAGTGAGAGTTTCAAATATCTCTGTTGAACTACGCAGGAGGTATGGGTAAGGAAAACATTCTGAACACCCTATGGCTTCTTCCAGAAGCCAAAGATGACTAACTAAAACAATAATGTCATCCTGCATATAGAATTGGTGGAAATTATTCCACCAGGCAGAGTATTCTCATTTCTGAGCCTCTTCATTCTTAGTGGTTTACTCATCTCTCGCCAGAAATGCAAGCTACGTATTCACAACTAGTGTAAATAACTAAAAGAGACTAAATATCCAAAATACCTTAAGGTTGCTTGTCAGATCCAATCTTTACACATTTTGATGTGGAACGTCCTTATCCACATCTCTTGGCCATTAGGAACACAGGATCTTCTTGTAAACTGAATCAGAACATTAGTTCAGTTTTCTTAGAATTTTCTTCCTGACTGATAGTGGCTTGCAATACATGTGCTCTGGGCTGTATTATTCATAAGGCTGACTAGGCTGAATATTAGGGGCCTATCAGGGACTAGAGACCCAACAGTTTCTTTCCCTGAGGCACAATATTTTTTATTTTGCTTCATTTTTATTTTTATTATTTTTTGCCATAGTGGGGTGAAACACTGAAGTGCTGGAGGGCACCTGAAATACCTACAAGACTAGGGGACCAGGTCTGGGTTAATACAGTACTGCATGTGCCGTGTCACATGTTCTCTGCTACATTCCATTTCATCAAAGGTTCTGGCACAGATCTTGGCAAAGCCTGGAAATATTAGAAACACTTATTAGGCTGGGAGTTTGTGATTTACACTCAAGAAAAGTAACTTTTTGCTCTTGTTTTTGGCAGTTCAAACACATCAAACCCCGAGACAACACGTTTGAATATTAGCTCATGAGATTCAACAGGATTAAAATGCATCTTTTGCAGAAATTTAAGCACAAACAAACCCAGACTGACTGGGGTAGAAAATGCATAGAAGAGAATGATGGGCAAGATTTGTAAGGAGGTCATGAACCAGAAATAGATTCATCCACCTCTAGCACTAATGCCTTCTCCTTTCTTCCTATATAATGTACATTTGTGTCCCGATTTATGTCAGTAACACATATACACAGCCTTGACAGGGAACAAGTATATAGAGATACTCAACATTTGATGGCTTTCTGGGTTTAATCTTTGAAGAAGGCAGCTAAATGCTTTCCCCCAAAAAATATAAGAAAACTGCATATATTGTGAATACTTATCCATTACAGAAAGCCAATCAGCAAAGTAAAAAAATTCCCACTCGCTTTGCTAAAAATTTGGCCATATAAGAGGGTCCCTTCCACATAAAGATCCCATTCACTAGTTCTCCTCCCATCAGTAATTCATTCTACTTTCTTTGACTGGGGAATAAACGTGTCTCTGTAACTGATATATAGCCAGCCACCTTACTTTTAAATCTTTATTACTTTGCTCCTATACTGTTTGCTCAACCTAAAGTACTGATAGTCTGATTAGCTTTGACTCACACTAAAAAGAAAAGTAGCCACTATCTCCATTTCTCAGTAGCAGCTTCCTGCCTTTTGAATGCACACCCAGGTTGGTCCTCTCCCTCTTGCTCTTCTACCCCCAAGCAAAGACAGTCAAGTTAAATTTGTGTGTGTGTCTGGGCGCGCGCGCATGTTGTCTCAGGGGATTTATTGTATATTGTAATTATTGAGTAGCTTTAATTGCCTTAAGTCCCCTATGGCAGTGGTTCCCAACTTGTGAGTACTTGGACTGCAACTCCCAGAAGCGTTTATTACCAGTAGTGGTTTCTGGGAGTTGCAATCTCACCAATTGCACAAAGGACACATTCCCCATCACTTAAGGCAGGCATGACCAAACTTCGGCCCTCCAGTTGTTTTGGACCATAACTCCCACAGTCCTTTGCCATTGGAAACACAAGCTTGGAATTCTGAGAGTTGTGGTCCAAAACATCAGGAGGGCCGAAGTTTGGACATGCCTGACTTAAGGTATACATTTGCCAAATTTATTTCAGTTTCACTGTTCGGCAATATTATCTTTAAAAAAACATTCTGTACAGAAGCCACATTTGCTTGCTGATTACATAAATGTCTGCCATGTCTGTTTGGAAATGAAGGAAGGAAAAAAATCAGCCATATGCTACTTTAGAGCTGGAGACATATAAACAATGACACTTCAGTTCTGCAGTCTTTTCAGATTTCAGGAGTCAGGATGCCTTTTTTAACAGGAAAAACACAATTAATGTACCACAAAAACTTAAAAACTAGGGGTAACATTAATCCAGGCAGGACTTCTCATCACCAAGGCAAGGCCTTGGAACCTTCCACCATGCAGATTTCTTTGAGCATCAGCCCTCCACAATTTGTCATCATTGGTTATGCCTTTGGAATGCAGACATTGCCCTGTACCTAGCCAAACAAAGAGACAGACAGGCAGGCAGGCAGGCAGGCTGACAGACAGACAACCCCCACACACACCTCTGACCATGTCCCCTTAAGCACATCCCATTTGGTCTTCCAGCAACCACCTCTGAGAGTACTGTTTTTTTGGAGCTGCTTTCGATGTGTCTTTTAAGGCAATGCAAACTTAAGTGGGGACTCTGAAATACCGTTGTGTTTTTTTTTCTTGTCCCCATTGTGCTTACTTCCCATGTTGTTGTTTTAATTTTTGGTTTCAGGATATCATCACACCAGCAAGCCCATGTCATATCTGCTGGCCTGTATTTTACTGAAATTAATTTTAATAAGAGAGTCTGACACCAAGGTATATATTTTCAAAATAACAGTCACATCAATATTCATAAATAGCAATGCATATACATAAGCAACCCTTTTCACCACATATGGTGCCAAAACATCTGATTCAGAGGGTTTTCAAGTTTTCTAAAGCAGGCATATTATGCATGTTTCCAAAAGGTAGGAAGGAGTGGCAGATGGTACATCACTGGAATGTTTTTTTATTATTATTATTCTTATAGATAATTGTTATCACCTTGAGCTGCTAGCCACTTACCAGAGGGCATTTTTAAAATAATAGAATAATGGAGGTAAATAATAACAGAGGTAAAATAAAATAATAGAGGTACCGGTAATAGAAAATGATAAAATGCATGCATTTTGGACAGTGTGTCCCTGTACATGTCTACTGAGGAGTAAGTCCTAGTGAACACATTTTTTTTTGTAAGCAGGCATAGGATTGTGCTGTATATAGCAGATTGACAAGCAAGTCCATGAGAGTAAATATTTGAAAATATTATTCAAGTACTGCTATGAAAATAATATTCAAATTTTAATTATCTGGTAGCCTGAAGGAAAAGTAACATGCAAAATTATTTGAGGATAGAGACCATTTCTGTTTACTTATTGCAGCAGGCAAGGCATGGATCAGTTCAAAGCAAGCATCACTAAGAAATGCTGAGGCAAAATACTTCCCATCTGAGGATGTAAATGTAAATGTGGTGATACATAATTGTATTTTAGTGTGTGTATTTGTTATTGAAATCCTCCCAGAGAGCTTCATTAAGGGCGACACAAACATACTGTTAGCTAACCCATTCATAATAATTGCATATGCAAAAACATTGGGATTGCTACAGATGGCAATTTTGTAGAATATTAATTTTATGTCTTTTGCATTTCTTCAGAAATCTGATTAGCTTTTCATCCAGGCCAACATGTTTGCTGTTGGCCACACTGGGCTACAGTGAAATGACATGCCAGCCTGGTAGCAAGAGGAATGTGTGTGTATGGAGTGGGAATTTTGGGTAGGGACTAGGGAGATATACAGGTAAAACCCCCAAAATTAGAATATTGTGCAAAAGTTCATATATTTCAGTAATGCAACTTTAAAGGTGAAACTAACATATGAGATACACTCATTATGTGCAAAGTGAGATAGTCCAAGTCTTAATTTGTTATAATTGTGATGATTATGGCTTATAGTTTATGAAAACCCCAAATTCACAATCTGAGACAATTAGAATATTGTGAAAAGGTTCAATATTCTAGGCTCATAGTGTCTCATTCTATTCAGCTAATTAATCAATAAGATCTTCAATAGGTTCCTGAGCCTTTAAATGGTCTCTCAGGCTGGTTCAATAGGAATCACAATCATGGGGAAGACTGCTGACCTGACAGTTGTGCAGAAAACTATCATTGACACCCTCCATAAAGAAGGAAAGCCCCAAAACATAATTGCAAAAGAAGTGGGGTGCTCCCAAAGTGTTGTATCAAAACACATTAATAGAAAGTTATGTGGAAGGAAAAAGTGTGGAAGAAAAAGGCGCACAAGCATCAGGGATGACCGCAGCCTGGAGAGGACTGTCAGGGAAAGGCCATTCAGAAGTGTTGGGGACTTTCACAAGGAATGGACAAAAGCTTGAGTTAGTGCATCAAGAGCCACCACACAGAGATTAATACATGGGCTTCAAATGTCATATTCCTCTTGTCAAGCCGCTCCTGAACAACAAACATCAGAAGCGTCTTACCTGGGCTAAAGAAAAAAGAACTGGTCTATTCTCAGTGGTCCAAAGTCCTCTTTTCTGATGAGAGTAACTTTTGCATTTTATTTGGGAACCAAGAATGGAGGAAGAATGGAGAGGCACACAATGCAAGATGCTTGAAGTCTGGTGTGAAGTTTCCACTGTCTGTGTTGATTTGGGGAGCCATGTCATCTGCTGGTGGGTTGGTCCACTGTGCTTCATTAAGTCCAGGGTCAATGCAGCCGTCTACAGTATATTCTGGAGCACTTCATGATTCCTTCTGCAGACAAGCTTTATGGAGATGCTGACTTCATTTTCCAGCAGGACTTAGCACCTGCCCACACTGTCAAAAGTACCAAAACCTGGTTCAATGCCTATGGGATTACTGTGCTTGATTGGCCAGCAAACTCACCAGACCCGAACCCCATAGACAATCTATGGTACATTGCCAAGAGAAATATGAGAGGCATGAGAACAAACAATGCAGAAGAGCTGAAAGCTGCTATTGAAGCATCTTGGTCTTCCATAACATCTCAGCAGCGCCATAAATTGATAGCATCCATGTCATACCACATTAAGGCAGTAATTGATGCAAAAGGGGCCAAAACCAATTACTGAGTACATGTGCATACTTATACTTTTCAGAGGTCCAATATTGCTCTATTTACAATCCTTGTTTTATTGCTTTCATGTGATTTTCTAATTGTCTGAAATTGTGAATTTGGGGTTTTCATAAGCTGTAAACCATAATCATCACAATTATAGCAAATTAAGGCTTAAACTATCTTGCTTTGCATATAATAAGTTTATCTCATATATTAGTTTCACCTTTTGAGCTGACTTACTGAAATAAATTTTGTGAGTTTCACCTGTAATGTACAATTGCTCGTTGCCTCTCATTTGGCCCGAGACAGTAAATCATGCTCTGTGGATGTTAGAGGCAGGGATTGCAGGGAGATTATTGGATGAGATGGCTTTCTTCCTCTGTGTACAAGCCAAAGATGGAAATGGTTACTTCTTTGGACAATTTCCAGAATGTTCCAGCCAGTCTGGCTGGTGAGACCAGTAGTCTGGAATAATACATTTTCCCTGCCTCCATCATCACCACCATATGAAGCAAACAATTGTTTGAGAATATTCTAGTATTTTAAAAAAATAATAATCCTGAAGCAGATCTAGGAGCAGTGAGATTAGGTAAATTGTAATAGGCTTTTGTTGTGTAGTTCATGTGTAGGCCTCAAACCCAGAAAATCTATGCTTAAAATCCTTAATAGCTCCAGAGAGCCCAGGCTGATTTTAAACCACCTGCTAACTTTCAGCCTAACCTCTGTCACTGGGTTCTTCTCATTTATTTTGGAAGCCCTCCTGAGCAGAAAAGCAATAAAGAAATGCTAAAAATCAATATTGCGAGTATATAATTGTGCAGGATAAAAAGGAAGTATAATTTTCAGATGATTTAGTTTGCTTCCGTAAGTGGTGAAAAACACTATCCTTTTTCACAGTGGCCTCTTAAAGCAGGCCATTCCCCCTTTTCAAATGGTGAAAACTAGAGTGATGTTTCTACACGTTCTCCTTCCTTCTTCCAGGCTGGGTTTGGGCTCCGTGGCCATCCTCACTGCAGACAAATTTCAGCATTTGAAACACAAGGGAGCTGCTATCCAGTCCTAGAGGAAGTATTTAGGAATGCTCTCTGAGTAGGCTACCACAAAGCTTGGGTCATTTCCATGGATGCACTCTTTAGAACCTATTCCTATTCTGAATTTAAGAGAAATTAAGTTTTGGTTGGGTATCATCTACAGTATCTGTCTACAGTTACCACAAATAGGGCTCTAGCTCTATCCCCCCTGTTCCTGTTGTTCACACTTACCTAAATGTGCACAGAGAGCAACAAGTCTGAATGGAAGATACTCCACCACCATGGGGGACTTTCTACATGAGCTGGGACCTTGATTTGGGGGACAGGAGGGGTATTGGGGGAACAGAGATGAAGTGATAGGAGCATTCCCCTCTACCAGTCATGAACTGTGAATAGATTGATAACACCAGGCATATATATTCAGAAGTTGTTTCCATTGAGCCAACAGAGCTGACTCACAGGGAAGTATGCAAGGGATTGCAGCCTTCCCTTGCATACTTCCCTGTGAGTCAGCTCTGTTGTGATTCTGTCGGAGGAGGGGCCTCTTCCTGATTTATGCATATTTGGTCAAAAGATCCCTCCCAATACGTATTTGTAGGATGTCCTGATGAAGCAGTCAATTACTATGCCTTCATGCATTCTTCATTGATCTGCACAAGCTAGCTCTCCCCACCAATGGAGCCAAGCCGTTTCTTCTACCTGCATTTATAAACCACCCAGAGCGGCTTCGTGTCAGATGGGCAGTATATAAATTGAATAAATAAATAAATCAAAATGTTCTTGCATTCAGATACATATTTAGAGAAGCTCCCACACCTGACACAAGTAGGACACTCCCTTGTGTATAAGAAATGATATACACATGTATGCACAGATAATTCATTCTCATGAGTTTCTCATTAGGGAAGGTAACAGACGTTGCATAATTCTCAGAGTGATCCGTGCATTGTCTCAAAACATGGAGGTGTACGTCTGCTTAATAGACGAAACTGATATATTCCTAGGAAGTCTCATTCTCAGTTGCTTTTTCTGCTATAGAAGTCCTTCCAATCTACTCTTAATCATATACACATTATTTAATAGATATGTTTAGCTGTGTTTGTTTCATCATAGAATCATAGAATCATAGAGTTGGAAGAGACGTCAAGGGCCATCTAGTCCAACCCCCTGCCATGCAGGAACTCCATCACACTATTTCTGACAGATGGCCATCCAGCCTCTGCTTAAAAACCTCCAAAGAAGGAGACTCAACCACCCTCCGTGGTTGATCAAGATATGGGTATCATTTAGAGGAATCCATTCTATTGTAAAGGGGTTTTGTGGTAGGTGTTCTGATGTTTGCTTTCTAGTAGGGATGGGTCGTTTGTGTTTTAATAGGTTTTCTTTCATGTTCATGTTCGCCAGCTGACTCCTGAAACAAAGCCTCTTAAATAAGAATTAATCATTAACCAAATAGGAGTACATGTTCTTTCACATTTCCTCTTTCACTTAAACTTTCTTTCATACTTCTGTCAAATTGATTGGGATTTTTTCCCAATTGTGTGCTGATAGCGTATTTGATAGCACACAATTGGGAATTCCAATTGTGTGCTATTAGCACACAATTGGAATTCCCAGGAGAGAGGGAATTTTGAACCTCTAAAAGGGGATAGAGCCTCTGTGCTTCAGCTGCTGTTCAGGATGGGATTGCTGCTGAGCTCCTGTTGCCCTCCATGTTGAATTGTGCTGTCTGCCTGAAGTACCTGCAGGATTCAACAATGAGGACACAAAGCTGATGAGTGAAATCAATCTTCCAGTCTTCCAATAATCTTTCTTTCTTGTTTGCTTTCTTGCTTGCTTTCATGCTTATTTTCTGGGTTATGGAACTGCATTGTAATTTTGCTTGTTACTTTTGTTTTTTAGCTCTTTTTCTCTGTATGACTGTGGGAGATCCTTTTCTGTTTTTTTAAAAAACAATCTTGGATAATGTACTTTGTAATTCTGTTAAAGATATGTATCTATTTTGGTGTGTGTGTGTGTGTGTGTGTGTGTGTGTGTGTGTGAGAGAGAGAGAGAGAGAGAGAGAGAGAGACTGTTTTGGGTGCTACACTGCTTTTTGAATTGGTTGATTGGTGGGTGGATGAAGAATGTTTTACTGTGCCTGGCCATGGTGTTTCTTGCTTGTGCATTGCTGCTTGCTTTTGGACTAGACTGATTGCCATAATCCTCTCTATAGTTTGAAGCCGTTTTTAAGGGTTCTGTACTCATTTACAAAATGCTAGCATTTTTGCCCTGGTAGTAAAAGTAGCTGAAGGACCTTTTTCCTTCCATGTTAAACAAAAAGACTAGTATGCTGAGAAGTGGTTTTCCTCATCCAAAGAGTTGGGGGCCACAAGAGACACTATTCATCATACCAATGGACATTCAAAGACATCAGTAAACTATATATTTAGCTCCAGTCCTGAAAGTCATTTGTAGCAGGGATTTGTGGGTAAAATTAATCCCATTCAACTTGCAAATAATCCAACAAAAAACGAAGGTTTACAAATGTTCAGCCTCCTCTCTTTGATTATCTTGGCCAGTTGATACAGTCACTTAATCTGTCTTTGCTGTGGAAAAACCCATAACTATGTCAAGGTTTAATTCTGTCTATCAGAGATCTTTTTCCTACTTTCAAGTATGACCTTCAATTTGAAATGTGTTAGGTGTGTGTGTGGGGGGGGGTCTTCTCTTGGAGCCTAGCCAAGGTTGCCTTATCTATGTCATTGGCTTGTCTGGGCTCTGGAAAGCAATTTCTTCAACACCTACAATGTGGCAGCGGGGGTATCTCTTCCTGGGAATTTTTATACCACCCATCTTCCAGACAGAACTCTGGGTGGTTTACAATTAAATAAAACAAATAGTATATCACAAATTAAAAAGAGAGAGAGCAAGAGAAAACTAGTAGAATAAGGAGGGTGTATAATAGGCTGTATTTGCTGAAATATGACTTTTTGGGTTTATTTGTCAGAAATCAATCCTGAAATCCATGGATGTGCACACTTTGAGGCAAATTTCTAAAATGTACTGTACACGTTCTTGTATAGTTCATCTTTGCAGTTACAGAATGGACATTTTCATTTTGAATGCAACTCCTTCATATTTATTTCTATCCTACTAATCATAAAGAAATTTATTCTGATTGTGAAAGTCTGTTCTCACATTTTTGGCTTTGCTATGGCATGAATAAATTATCTCTCTAACTATCTATTGTCCGCAAGAAGCTGTGTGGCATTTGGATGTTGACCCTATCAGATCTTGGAAATATTGCTTTCTGAAGTACATCCGTAGAATCCCCTAATAGAAGGAAAAGATTGTAGTCAAACAACAACAACAACAACAACAACAACAACAAAATTGTGTATTTTCATGCTTTGAGACTAATATATGTCATTAACTTGAAAAGGCAACCTTTTCAAAAACCTTCTGTTGAATAGTTGCACAGTCCTTTTCCTCTAACTTTCACACAGTTGTAGAAACAAGCCAAGAATGCCTTCGGAAAGAGATAGAAACAGACACTCTGTCACCATTATTTCTTTTCAAGCTTGAAGCCTAATAGCACGGTTATTTAACAGCTGGTTGACTTCTTTAAAGGTATTGTGTCACATTTTCAGAAATGGAGTGAGCCTGGGCCTGATCCTTCCCTATGCGAGCACAAGGATATCACCTTGGTAGCATCCTAGAGAGCACCTGCCACCCCTTACATCTCTTCACATACATTCTAGGATTGTGTGTCCACTCACTCACCCATCCTCATATCTCTGTCTAATGGCCACTCCCGCAGGTTATATATGGCCCTTCCAGGACATTTTTCAGGGCTTGCCATTGAATAGCATATTATTTACCATTCTCTGTGTCTCTCTCCTTCAGGAAAGGAAAAGGACCTTCTGCCCACCCTGGTGATCTGCTTGTCACTTATCCTTTATGATGGTATGGAAGGAATAAATGTTGATACTGCCATAATTGGTACAAAAATAGAATTGGCTGAATAAAGTATGCATCCTGAATAAAATATACATAATGTGCGCAAAGAATACAGCCCTCCAGAATTCCCAGAGCAAAGCAAAAACATTTCCCCATTTTATCATTTTCATTGTACTTGTGTATCTCATGGGAAGCCTCTTTTATAAAACAAAATGTCTCTCCCCCCCCCCATCTTGTTTAGCAAATTATCTGTAAGTGGTTGTTCTGAAATGATGGGAGGTTGTCCCCCCCCCCTTAACTCATTTACAAGGGCTGGTGCAGACTCTCAGCTGGCTTCATGCCAGAGGGTCCTGAGATAATGCCCTGACTTTTCTCACACCTCACCTGCTTATTGGAGAGCACACAACAAGACCCAAATAACATGTCTGTTGACCAAATAAGAGAGTGTTACAAGCTGAGCATAGGCACAGGATTTTTGTTCCTGGTCTGGTGCAGTGTCTACATACCTGTGGCAAGACAGAGAAGGAAAACCAAAGGGGATTTAATGTCCTATGATAGTGTTGGCGAATCTATGGCATGGGTTCCGAAGGTGGCATGTGGAGCCATTTCTGTGGGCATGTGACATTGCCCCCTCACAACCATGGCACTGCCTCCTCCGCTCAGAGCATGCCACTGTGCTCCATGCAGAGAGCTGGGTAAAGGAGAGGCAGCAGCTAATGGGCTTGTTTGCAGCCCCAATTTACTCTCTAGCCACTCCAGTCTGGTCATCTCAAAAGCAGCATGACCAAGAGTAAACTGGGGCTATGAAGGAGCCCTCAAACCGCTACCTCCTTCTCCCAGCTCTCTGTACAGAGCAATTTTGAGACCACCAAAATGGTTCCATGAAGAGAGCCAGGCAAAGGGGAGTGGTGTTTTGTGGGTTCCTTCGTGGTCCCAATTTAATCTCCAGTCATGCTGCTTTCTGGATGCCCAAAGCCCAAGGCCTTCCGTAAAGCGTTAAAGACTCTGCTCTTTTGGGAGGCCTTTGGCGACTTTTTGTAGTTTTTTTCCCCTCCCGCCATTTATACCTTGCATCCCAGAGAAGTTTCCCTGCTGGGAATTGTACGCACTGTCAGGGCGCTAAGCCGGTTAGAATAGAATAGTTCGTTTATTTTATTTTATTTTGTTGTCCTATGTTATTGTGTTGTTGCTGTTTATCATTGTAAGCCGCCCAGAGTTCCCTCGGGAAGATGGGCAGGGTATAAATGCAATAAATAAATAAATAAATAAATAAATAAACTGGGGCTATGAAGGAGCCCACAAGCAGCTGCCACTCCCCTCTGGCTTTCCCAATGGTGTAGCCCAGGGCAGAGAAGTGGATGGGAAAGCAAGGATTAAAGAGCAGGTTTTTGAATCTCCAATGGCCCCAGCATCCTCACTGTGGCCACAGGAGATTCAAGAACCTGCTCTTCCATCCCCGCTTTCTCAAAGGGTAACACCCAAAGCATTTGTAACCCAGGGTACCACTGTATTCAGAATAAATTGCCATGTTGGCAGTTTGTGAAAAATAAGTGGGTTTTGAATCATAGTTTGGGCACGCGGTCTCTAAAATGTTTGCTATCCTTCTCCTATGAGTTTTCTTCATGTGGGAAAATGGTGCCTGTGGGGATGTTCTGCATGTTCTCTGTTTGTGTACACTTGAGTACACCTTGCCCATTTTGTATATGCGAAATAATCAGAAGCAATACATGCATAACTACTTTTCAAGAGTGTCATTCTTAGCTCTGCTGCATGGCAGCACTCCACAAACAGAACATTCTTTACTCTGGTTTATGAAACTACCAAGATTCTAAAGCCCTATCAAGTTTGGCAGGCAGGCTAAGCTATTTCCTTCTTTACAGGCAGTGCAAAAAAAAAATGTCAGTTGCCATCTCCCTTGCTAACAAGACATGCTTTACTTGACTGATTCCCAGGCACAAGTTTGTATCTTGCCACTCATGGGAGTCATTATGCTGCACAAGTAGCATGATTGGAGATGCACAGTGCTCTTCACCGTTGTGATAAGGTATGCTGATCGTAGACTAGATTGTTATTCCAGGGCAATCCCTGTAGCAGCATTTTCTAAAGTTGCAGTTTTCTAATATCTAGCAGCGCTCTTTAAACTGCCAGTTATAATTGCAAGCTAGTGTCACCCTTATAGTCAAAACATCATGCATATCTGCACATGCATGCACATGGAGAGAGTGAGCACCTACATGAAGGAGAAGACTTTGATTTTTGCAGTGATAGGAGGGGACAATGAACATTGTTTTCAGTCTGCTGTTGAAACAGAGCCCTTTTCTGGGGGCTAGGGACTCTGCTTTGAGGGGCTATAAACCATATGTCCCAAATCCAACCTTTGCTAAACTTCTATGGGCGGCCCCCAATTTCTGAATTGGTTTATTGCAGTGTTAATAAAGTGTGTTCCAATTTTACCCCAAACTCTGTGTCTTGGCCTCTTTAATCCTCTTTACTGGTGGGGGGGAGTCAAAGAGAAGGCATTAAAAGGGTAGCTGAAACAGCTTTGTTTTATTTAAATGCATTCCCCAGAGGAACACACCAGTCCCTTAACCCGCAATAAAAAACACACTGAAGCCAATATGGCAGAAATCCCTGGTGCATTTGACAATCCATCAGAAGCAGCACAGAATAAAGAGTTTTTATGGAAATTAAGACACATATTCTGTGTGGGAAATACGACGGGGTCTGCCCAACTCAGAGACCTGTTCTTCCTAAAATAAATACCAACCAAGCATGGATATAACATAATTTCAAATCTAATTGGATTGGTAGTAATATTCTCTGTGAGAGCAATGTTACTTATTTAACCCACTTAGCAGTTTACTGGACCACCATTAGGCTCATTGACAAATTGAATTAATGGAATGAAATGGCTGAAATCCTCAAGAGCAGCACTCAGTGATTCAGTGATTTGTCTCCAGGCACCTCATCTTCTCCTTTGTAAGAATGAAGGTGCCTGGAGATTCTGTGGGCCAGTACTAGCAAATCTTGTATAAACATAACAAATGTATGTGCCATTTAGTACTGCTCCCATGCCCCCAGCCAGAGCTGTAAAAAGTTACTTTTTTTTTCACAATCTCTTCCAGTTGCCTTGGGTTACTGACTCAGAGATTCAGGGAAATGAAGTCGAAACAAGAACTGTGTAATGAATCATGAGTTAGGCTGTGCATTTTTTACACCAAATTATGAAGAGCCACATCCGAGAATTGTTATAGAATGGTAAAATGATTATTTACTAGCTTGTAAAACCATTATTTTGTATTGCCTGAAATCTGTTTGCATTTCACAATAACTTCAATTCCCAAGAAGAAGGCTGTATCCCAAGACGATGCCATTAAGGTCCCAAAGAGAACTGGATCTATTACAAGGGAAATAATTATTATCAAACATGTAGATTCTACTGAAGCATGACTAATACACTTGGTGGAAGTGGGATGGATAAGCAAAGCTTTCTTATTTGCAAATATTTGTTTCTAACAGTCTATGCTGAGGGGAAACCAATATGCATTGTTTCTATTTGTACCCCAGACATATTAAATTAGAAAAAGAAAACAATTATAATTTTGCCTAGAGAAAGAAGCAGCTCAGTATTCATTTCAAAATGATACTGTATTTTTTCCCTTTTGGCTCAAGGTACAAAGCCTCAGCAGTCTGTAACAAAATGTTGGCAGTTTGTTACCAGTATGACATTCAACGTATTAGCACCTCTCTCTCTCTCTCTTTTGCTAGCTATAGCATACAATTGCGCAATCAAAAGCAAATCACTAAACTTGTGTCAATAATACCAAAAAACTCAGATCCTGTTATTGTGTTGTGCCTGTCATATGGTAATAAATGATACTGAAATTGAATAGTCATGTGGTGCAAGCAGTATCTCATTACGATTACATATATTTCATCTTTCGAGCGGGTGCAGAGGAGGGCGACCAGGATGGTTGAGGGTCTGGAGGAAATGTCTTATGAGGAATGGCTTAGGGAACTGGGAATATTTAGCCTTTCAAAAAGAAGACTGAGAGGGGATATGATAGTTATGTTTAAATATTTGAAAGGATGTCATATTGAAGAGGGAACAGGTTTGTTTTCCATGGCTTCCGAGACTAGGACTCGGGGCAATGGTTTCAAACCACAGGAAAAGAGATTCCATTTGAACATTAGGAAGAACTTCATGACAGTTAGAGCTATTCGGCAGTGGAATATGCTGCCGCGGAGGGTGGGCGAGTCTCCTTCTTTGGAGGTTTTTAAGCAGAGGTTGGATGGCCATCTGTCAAAAATATTGTGATGGGGGTTCCTGCATGGCAGGGGGTTGGACTAGATGGCCCTTGAGGTCTATTCCAACTCTTTGTGTCTATGATTCTATAATTCTATGCTTCTAGATCATGAAACTGAATGTCTGTTGCCAGACAGAGTGGTACAGTGTTCTGATATGGTTTGAGAACACAAGGTTGGAGTTAAGGGCACTGTTTTAGACATTTAAAGAGATGTCACAGACTTTGAATCCCTACCAGTGGGGCATCGTATTTGGTAGAAGGATGCCAAGGCTTTTATTGTTATTATTTTGTAATACTGTACATTGTATATGGTCTATTTTATGCTGTAAACCACCCAGAGTGGCTTTGTGTCAGATGGGTGTTATATAAATTGAATAAATAAGATAATAATATCAATAAGCAGTATTGATTACTGTATTTGTTCTGACTACTGTAGCATTTGATACTTATGCATCAACACAATTGTTTCCAAGGAGGATTAGTCAGAAACTAGAAAAGTTTCATATTTTATTTCATATCCCACTATCCCTCAGTTGCCAACAAGGTAAAGTTCAAAAAGTCATTTTTCCAAGCTCTGGTATTTCAAAGGAGAGCTTGAAAGTAAGGAATTATTTAAAAAAAACAATTCCTTAGGTAAGGACATAACCAAGTTGATTTTCCCAGTGCCACAGATTTCTTCTCTGTTGTTGTTACATGTCCTCAAATCACTCTCAACTTAGGGCAGTCCCATGAATGAGCCATCTCAAAAAATGCCCTGTCCCAAGCAGCCCAGCTCAGCTCTCTACCCTGTGGCTTGCAGAGCCCTTTCTGTGGGCATACAACATCTCCTCCTCACATCCACAGCACTTCCCTATCCACTCAGACCACACCATGGTTCTCTGTGCACAGAGCCGGTGAAAGGGAGGCAGGGGCTTGTGGGCCCATTCGTAGCCCCAGTTTACTCTCCAGCCACACCATTCTGGGCATCGCAAAATCAGCGTGGCTGGTGAATAAACTGGGGCTACAGAAGAACCCACAAACCACTGCCTCCCCCTCACCCAGCTCTCCTCACTGAGCCATTTCAGTGGTCCGATAATGATACCAGGAAGAGAGACAAGTGAAGGGGAAGCAGCAGGTTGTGGGCTCCTTCGCAGCCCGTTTACTCTCCAGCCATGCCAATCTGGGCATCCCAAAAGTGGTGTGGCTGGAGATTAAACTGGGGCTATGAAGGAACCCACAAACCACTGCCTCCACTTTACCCGGCTCTCTGCACTAAGCCCTTTTGACGGTCTCAATCAAAACGGTTCCACACAGAGAGCCGGGCGAAGGGCAGTGTTTTGTGGGCTCCTTCGTAGCCCCAGTTTACTCTCCAGCCACGCTGCTTTTGAGATGCTAGTAAGATGGTACCATCTGCATATCGTAAATTATTGCTGTTTTTTTCCACACGTCTTCACTTCACCTTCATGTGAATCTGGTCGGATATGTTCTACATAGATACTGAACTGATTGGGGTATAAAATGTAACTTTTTCTGATACCTTTGCCTTAAAGAAACCACACCACCTCTCCTTATCCTGTCCTCATGGCAGCTTCTTGACCGCAAAACAAGTTACACATCAGGACGATCAAATGCTGATGCACACCCATTTCTTTCAGAACAGCCTATAGTTTTTCATGATCTACACAGTCAAACACTTTGCTGTAGTCTGTAAATATAAAGCACAGAGTGATCTTCTGAAACTCTTTGGTGTGCTCCAATAGCCAATGCAGACTGCATAACTTTTCGGAGGCAACTTGCTCTCAGTATTATTATTTTTTAAACCATGCCCCTCAAAACACCATATTCTTTATTGGCTGCATGCTGAATCACACAGCACAGTTTACAACAAAAAAAGATTCCTTCAGATAAGGTAATTTTTCTCCAAAGGTTATGCCATTTCTGTTACATCAACTGGGCAAGAAAATATGAGCCAATAGGCTGGTACAAGATACTTTATTTGTGTAATGAGTAATGTTTTCTGGTTACTTCTTAAAATTACTTTTCTTGATATTTTCCCCAGTTTTATGTCATTCTTTTATTGATCCATAGGTTTATTTTTATTTTAGGACAAAAGAAAATTAGAAAGGTATTAAAGAATACAACAGGCAGTGCAACAAATTATCTCTTTTACCAATGCAACAAGCAAACACAATAAATTACTTTAAAAATACTAATAAATTACTCTTTAAGAAAAACTTTGCAAAACTCTATCCCCAACTTTGCCCAACACTGACAGAGAAGAGTGGAAGGAAGAAGATGGCTAGCACAATTGCTGCTCAAGTGGAAATATCCCTTTTCACTCACCAGTTTGTGCGGTTGTAGTACAGCCCTTTAACACCAGCCTGCACTTTATTACGCATACCACTTCAGAAACGGAGGGCCACTGTATGCAATTGCTATGCTGAGGTTAAATCAAATAGAAAGGAAACAAAGTTTA
Source organism: Phrynocephalus versicolor (assembly GCA_023846285.1). Taxonomy (NCBI): domain Eukaryota; kingdom Metazoa; phylum Chordata; class Lepidosauria; order Squamata; family Agamidae; genus Phrynocephalus; species Phrynocephalus versicolor. The sequence goes on from JAHTLZ010003526.1 coordinate 54,447,367, forward strand.
TAATAGTAACCTTCGGACTACAGAGCTGGCTCATTGAGTCCAACCCCTGTTAAGGAGACAAAATGGGGAACCAAATTCCCACCCTCTGGCTCCGCAGCCAGATACCGAAACCAACGAGCTATTATTACTGCATCTAGAAGAGCACTCGCTCTGTGATCAGAGAAGTTTTGAAGATTGACTGGCTGACAATCTGGATGCTGGCCACTCTGTCAGATGGACTGCACTCCATCAACTACATATGTCTTTGGAGACAATAAAAGCCCTACCTGCTGAAGCGTTGCAATGATTAGTGAGGTTACCGCTCTAAATACCAAAGGGAAAGAAATGACATTACAGATCTGATTTTAATTGCTGCAGCCAGTATCCTGCTGTGGTGTGCAATCACAGAAGGGCAATACCATCAGCATTTCCACTGCTCTACAATGCCTGGACACACACTGTTTGTGCATTCCCTTGTGTGATCAGTTGTGCAATAGGCACCCTCCAAAGCATGAAACGGCTTATGTGGTTGCTATTATGCTTTTAGTAGGATACTGTCATTTCTCTTTCCTTACACCTGATCTTGTGAAAATAGCTAGGTACTCCTCATATCCAGAAATACTTTTTCCTCTCACTTTATACAGTATTCAAATCCGTAATATGGAAGTTATTGAATAACTAATAGTTGCTTCTTCATATTGGTAATTAAAATACAAATCTAGACTGGGCTGTGTCAGCTATTCTTGTGCTTGTTAGTTTTATATTCCCAGCATTTCCCAGCCAGTACGATAGCTGGGGGTTTCTGGGAAATGTATTAGCATATACACAGAAGCAAAACACTTATATCTCAATTTTTACGGTATCCTCCCTCCCCTGTTTCTCCTTGCCTTGTTTGAATCAGTATTATTGGTATACATGCATTGTGGATACTGGTCATTGACTGTAATAAAGCTTCCATTCATTCACACTTCCAGTCTCTATAATACAAAGGAATGGCCCAGTTAATGTTCTAAGTCATAGAGTTTTCCCTCTTCCCACCACCGTAGTTAATATTCTGTTGTGCTTTTGCATGCTGGAGTGCAGCTGTAGTTGATTTGAATTAACCTAAATACTTCTTATAAAAGATAATTACTTAAGATGATTGGCTCCTTACTATGAAAATGAAATCAGATAAATGAAATTGTGCCAAGTAGATTTTCTACAGCACTTCTCTAGAAGTCTACAGCACTCATCTAGAAGTCAAAGAGCATGACTCTTGGATGCAGTATAGAACACTGGTTCTTAGCCAATATCAAGAGGGCTGGTGCAGAGCAAAGCCTTTTTAAGGTTGCGGTAACCTAGTCAAAGTGCAATTGGAAGCTACATGTCTGATTGCACCCAAAAGGGTCATGACCCATCTTTCTGCTATGGAATTGCTCCAGGACAAGCAGTAGCCGTCCTATTGGACTAAAAAGGTCTAGCTTGGGAATACATTTGGATCAGGCCAGAGCTCAGTGCCGTATTTGTTGGGGGATCATTGAAAAATAGATTGTGCCAGACTGTTCCATGAGTGGCTCAAATTGTCATCTTTCCCCCCATACAATCAAATTCACACTTACCTGGAAAAAGCCCCATTCAAATCAGCTTGCCATGCTCCTAAATGGACATTTACTCTAAGCATATGTTTTCTAAATTCTTCTAACCATAGATTTAACGTTTTTTTTTAATTGTACATTCTCATTCTGAGTGATGCTTTGTAGGAGAGACATGTGCTTCACATGTGAGTCAGTTTTTTTTAAATATCTTGTGGTAGAAATGATGGGCATATCTTAGCTGAAAATCATTGACCAGACTGCTGTTGGAGTTCTCAGACCCAAACCACTCATAAAGGACATGGAAACCTCCCTTTCCATTATGATATATGTTTATCTGTAAGATTAGTACTGCTTTCATGGCTGTGCTCAATTAAATTTTTGGTTCATTAGTCAACTGAGTGTCTTCCCACTTGGGCTGTTATGTAGCTTCACAGCTGTACAGGTCATAATTAAAAATGCTAGTCAAATATTTCCTTTCAAACTGTATTCTAAGCACTGGGTGGAGTTTTTCAACTCTGAAAACTTTGGTGTTGAGGCCCTTCTTAGCTTCATCCAGCACGACCAGGTTTGGGATTTGTCCATTTTGCTTAGTACATTTATCTGCCCGGTAGGGTTGGAACTAGCGTAGAACAAATGGGGAATTGCCCCCAAGGAATCAAAAAATATAGAGCATCAGAATCCAAAGGTGAAACTAAAGTTGAATGTCAGGAAAAAAACACTTTCTTCTAAATCATCATCATCATCATCCTCTCTTTATGGGAGGAGGTGGGAGGAAAACCTTCTAGGGATGGGCACCATACAAAAATGACACACTGTTTCATTGTGTTGTAAGGTTTCAAATTGTTTCAGAATGAAATGAAATGGCAGCTAGCATTTTTTTTATGGAATGAAACACCATCTTCCGCTCTCGAACGAAATAATTCATTTTAGAGGAAATGGCAGGGGAGCTTTCTCAAGCTCTTCCCTACAAGCCCCATGAAATTTGGAAAGGTTTGGGGTTCAGGGAGATGGGTTTCTAGAGTAATTTCATTACAAAATGAATTTTAAAGTAGTTTTGTTATGAAATGAAATGAAAGAACCCAGGGGAGCTAACAATTTTAGGTAAACCCCTGAAATTTGGAAAGGTTTGTGGGTCATAGAGCTGAATTATGAAGCTCCAAAGGAGATGCCCCTAGGAAAAAAAATCTAATTGGAATCAATGGAAAGTGGCAGCAGCACTATCGCTCGCCCAATCAGCTTCCGATTCCAATTAGAAAGGGTCTTTTTTTTTCCATCATGAAACTGCTTTAAAATTCATTTTGTAATGAAACAAAATGAAACTACTCTGGAAACAAAATGAAATGAAATGAAACACTATGTTCCTGTTTTGTGCCCATCCCTACAACATTCTCTTCCTTATTTTCTGGATATTACTGCATCCCACAGTTCATACTCTGCTACATGATCCCCTCCTGAGCATATGTGAGGCCCAGGTGAACTAGAGTACAGTCTGCAGAGGCCCCCCCCCCCCCCGCCAGCATCCAGTATACCAGTCTAGCTATAACTCAGCTGTGCCTCCTAGGAAGCAAAAGGCTGCAAAGTTGTTCAGCCTGAACAAGCACATCAGTTCTGTAAGGTAGTAATGCTGTTACACATATTGAACAGCCAAGATTACTCCAGCAGTAGGTAATCCAAGGGCAAGAATGGATTTAGTACCAGGGCCCAAGTCAGTTACCAGGGCTTAATGTGAAGAAGGGTTTCATATTTGTTGAAGAAAAGGCAAAATCTTTGAGACAACTTTAGGGAAATAGCACAGGTTCACATGACAACAATCAAGTTAACTCTCTATCTAAGAAATACAAATTATTAAAGAGTTCAGTGTCACTTTAGAACTTACACAAAGTGTATCTTAGAATAAGAGCACCGCAAGAGAGCAACTAAGCATAATTTCTCAAGTTTCACTAGAGATGGCTTCTGGTCCCCTCTCCACCCCAGTTCTCCAGGACATCATCACAATGCCTTATTAGACAAAGCAGTCAAATCTTTATAGGTAGAGATGGGCACTGAACGAACAATTTTTTGTTTTCATTTTTCATTTTTTGTTTCGTTACACAACGAAACAACAAAAACATTTGTCCCTAAAATGAAACAAAATGAACAGAAACACAGGGATTTTTGTCGTGCATTTCGTTTCCGTTACAGCAATGAAGTGAGCTGCTTTAAATGCTAAAAAAAATCACTTAAAATTGGAATAAATATTAACAAAATGGTAATGAAATGGTAATGAAACAAAAATAATTTTTTTTGCAAAAAATTCACGAACAACAGAAACAAAATGAAACTGTTCTCTAAACGACAAACGACAAACAAAACTCCATTTTTTCTATTTGTGCCCATCTCTATTTATAGGGGATGTGGCTGAAAGATGTAAGGCATAATGACTTCATGATAAGTCATCGTGTAAAAATCCCCTGAGGAACATATTTTCCTCTTTTGAAGTGCACTGGAAATCTTACAATCAAGGATCCGTGCCTGTCACAATTTTATTGTATAACATTGTTCCAAACATAGTGAAATGTGGTCATGGATCACAGCAAATGCAACAATTGTTCATTCTCCCATTACAAGAGATTGTCAAGCCTCTTATCTGTTTCGGACCTCCAAATATTTCAAAATCTTTCCATCCAGTCTATTAAGAAATTGTCGCAAGGGCTTAATTTAAAAAGAGGAAACAAAATTCTCAACTATCTGCTCTGGACAAATTCAAAACTTGAGTCTGTTATCATGGAAAATACTCTGCCATGTAGGTATAAAATATGACCAGCTTCTGGGGTGGGGGAGAGAGAAGAGAGAAAAAGGAATTATTTAAATTATCATCCTCCCCACTCCTTGTTTTTATCATTTTTCCAATCATCTTCCCAGCACTCTGAATGCTGGGTTTTGTTCTGTTTTTAGTTTGGCACAAAGGTTGCACATCTTCCATTAGCTTATGTCTGACTAAATATACACATTCTGCTAAGGAACTGATATGTAATCTGCTCAAAAACACACAGAATATCACCTACAGATAAAACACAACCATGTTCCTTTTCCTTCTCTCCCTCACTTTAGCTTTTTCTCTCATTTTTCTGTTCCTTTATTTTGGGAATATGATTCAAAGCAAGTAGAGAGATAATGAAAGAGGACTGGAGCGAGGCGGGGTTATAGGAATGTCACATCCTGCAACAACTGCAAACGAATGAGAATTCTGGAAAGAAGCAAAATGCCATGGGGAGAGAATCTATAGGAAGAATAATCTGTATAAATTCTAATGATAGATATAATGACATAGGGGAGAGTGGCAGAGTAGCATCCACTTGTTAGAATAAAATTAGAACAGGACATTTTTATTCTGCTGGGAAAGTGGAAGAAGATGGGAACAAACACAGGGAACGGAAATCTCTAGTGAAAATGGAGGGGGCAAGGGCGCATTTTCATTCTCTGTGCAGCTTCAGCTGGTGACTGCTGCACTCCAGCAGTACTCTTTCATTTTAAACACAGGGACACTTTGAATTCATCCTCATGGCAATGGCCAAGCGCAAAGCAAGCCTATGCAAATGGTCAAACACATTAGATACCTGTATTCCATCTCTCTTTGCAGTCTCTGAGTGGTGGCTTCTGCTGCCTCATTGACAATGCTTTGGTCCACAATGCTGTGCTTTCTCCTCTCGCTTCACCATAAATTGCGAGCTTATCCCATTGCTCATTTCCACTTTTCTAGCTGGTTGCAAGACATCCTGGCTATGCTCATTTGTAAGCAGCAGGACCGGAACATTTCTGCACACCACGCATTTGGCATAAAGTATAAAATCAGCAAAGAATGCCCATTGCCCTTGAGCACTTAATCTGCTGCCTTTCACATTTACCTGCCTGACCTATTGGCTTGTGACTTAATTCCCAGAACGACTGCATCTGGAAGGTGATGTTTCCTGGAAACATATTTCAGGACAGAGCAAATCAATGGCTTGATAGCTAAAATCTAATTTCAAATATTATAATATCTCATTCCAGAAACCATATGTCCATGGATGATAATATAATATCACAGGAGGCACATGCTGTTTTTCAGGCGGAGATGCAAAAACTGGATATTCATCCCACCTTCAGCCTTCACTGCTTTTTTTATCCTTTCTTCCAAGCTCCCTGTACCAATAAGATATCTCATCATGATATGTCATTTGGAAGTTGCCATGGGTATTGATTGAGGAGGATCAATAGTACAAGACTGATTATCTGACATCATTTACTGGACTAAATTATGCTGACAATGGAGAATGCCAGTCTCTAGTTATGTAAATGTCTTAATCAAATGGAATGCACTTAAAGCTATTTACAACATGCAGTAAAATAAATAATTTGGATTTTGTCAAGATGTTTAAGCAGGATCACTCAGAATCATAGCCCAAAGCCCAGCCACCCCCTGATGTGTTTTGGAAACCAATGTGTGACAAGTCCGAATAAGTACACTCTCTTTGGAATTACACTAAAGTCACAGGTTGCATTATTACTACAATATTAGGAAGTTCCATCACCGTGAAATGAGCATTGCCAGTTTTCAGCGAGTTTCAAGACTGAATTATGTAGGAGAATCCACAGCCACCAAGAAGACCAAAAGATCTGTGTCATCCGTGCCAAAAGAAGAGAAAAGAACAGAACTTCTTGAGGATCATTTCAGATGTCATTCAGGACAAGATTAGAGCCTCTCTGGGCAACACCATTTCCTGGTCCATCACGGAGAAAGTAGGAGGATGTCAATATGCAATCTTGTTCTTGCTCATTCCTTTCACTAGAACAGGCCATTTACATCCTGCAGTGTAGCAACAGTAAATCTGAGAGTGGAGAAGCTCATTAGAATAGTCTCTATAGTCAGTCTCCTCCAAGGGAATTCCAGCTTTATAAATCTATATATATGTGAATGAATGTGGGCACACACCTTCCCCCAAAGAGCAAGCAATAACATAAGAATTCTCAGTTTACTATAATCAGCTGAGAGTCTCAGTGCCTTTATGGTATTTAGACAACTGTTACTATGATAGCAGATGTATAAATGATGCCTATCATTGCAAATTGGGGACCTCTGGGTACAATATATTCACCTTTCATCCTTGATGCTTGTTTTTAAATAGGAATGGCACTGCTTTTGCTCCACCTTTAGTTCTTCTCTTGCCAAGGAAATTCCACCCCAAAAATCTCTTTCTCCCAACCCATAGCAACAACTTGGTTTGGAACTGCCTCCAACAGCATCCAATTCAAATCAATAGGGCAGGGTACTTCAGTAAGCCCAGGGATCAGTTTAAAAATTGGGATCTTTGAAATTAATTCAGGAAGAGATTTTTCATTATTTGGGGACAATAAACATTGCAAAGATAAACAACAACAAAACAAACAAATGATTTATACAATTTGAAGAGAAACCACAGCGTAAAACAAACAACCAACAGGTTTCAAAATCTAGAAAGGCTTTGGTAATTTACAGCTATCCACTTCCACAGAGCCAGAGAAAAAGAGCAGTTTGGTAAATTTGTAATCATTGCTCGTTCAGAGTACATTTAGAGTTCAATAATGACATGAAACCCAATTTCCATCTCTCCTTTAAGGAGAGAGAGAATCTTTGAGAACTGCAAAATCCCCTTTCTCCCACAAGTAAATAAATATTTTTAGCTATTCACAAGCATTGACACTATTGTATCATTTCAAATCTCATTTTCATATATGGCTTTATGAAAGATCGCTACATTGTCATGTTTTTCATTCAAGAACTCCATGATATAGTGCATATAATATACAGATTCCTTTTAACCCCTAGTCTTCAGTGTTGATAAGAAGCTTTAAATGAAGAAAAGGTCATCAGTGTTTTCATTGAAATGAAAGGTACACCATTTTGATGGCTTTGGGTAGAATTGTTTCATTTCATGGATGAAGTGTTTATACACCATCCCACATAGCCTCAATTTGTCCTTGGTAATATTAAAATGACTGAATTGTGTTGATACTGATTGGGTACAATTTCAGTACAATACATTCTTGTAAAAATTTACCCAAATCTACAAGTTATTCATTTTCGAGAGCAGGAAGTATTTCAAGTTTAAAAAATAGAGGTGGTGGTAAAGTAAAACTAATAGAATTTACCATTCTTGTCCTCAAAACGTTCTGCATTGTAGTTTGAGTAATTCCAGTTAAATTTTCAGGCATATGATTTATTTCCATCCAAACTTGAACTGAATAAAATGTTCTTTGGTGTACTGATCATAAACTGCAGTCCTGGAAGAAAATGGTCTGTTAATGAAAAAGTAAATGTCCATAGACATTAAGAGTCATTAGCAACTCAGGAATTGCATTGTAAGTGACTCATAATAATAGGCCATTCACTGTGGTCTAGATAGCCAAACTTACATCATTCATATAAAACCATCATGATAGGTAATATTTTAGTGTTGCAGAAGCAAAAAATAACAAATAACAAATAAAACTGATGGCTCCAGTATCCTTCACAAGCTAAACTTGCCGATGGGGCACAGACAGAAAAATGAGACCACTGAAAGACAAGATTGAAAAGAGATAAATATAAAGACTGAATCTGGCTACATATATAGGGTGTGCAATCCAAACTCAAACACAGATCATCTGTAATGGGTTTGGAACAGGCAGAAGCCACTTTTTCTGGCACAACCTTCTCATGCTGGCTGGTATAAGGCTCGCATCAGCTTCTGTGATTGATGAGATCAGACAGTAGAAGTACACACACATAAATGTGGAGAAAGGGTGGTATGAAGGAGGGGTAATTAATGGGATTGAGAATTGGGAAGGCAATTCAACTTTTTGGGGTTTCAGTGAGATCTGCATCGTATTGAAATTCACACTGGAGCATTTTTACACAGTACACTGATCTTTTATGATCATGAGATGGTGACCTATCACGTATCTGGACAGGTAGAAGGCTATCTAAAGCTATCACAACAGATGAAATGTTGATAAATAAAATATTGGAATGTGCAGAGATGGATAGGCTAACATATAGATTGAAAGAGAAAGATGGGTGTATATTTTTCAGTCTTGGAAATTGTTTTACACTTGGTTTGAATATAAGAAATGAGGTAGTAGAAGGCAACCAAAAATCATACATGAGCTGTTTGTAGTAATCAAACCAATCTTGTGGAGTATAACAAACTGTTGCATATGTTTTTTTCTTTCTCTTTTTTCTTTTGTAATTTTTCCCTTTTGTAAAACAAATAAAATGTGCAAAAAATGAGGGATTCTGTTTGGATAAAACACCTCAACATTTTGGAGGCACAGAAACCTGCTGAAAAAAAATCCATTTTCCTGGGGGAAATTTCCCAGGTTATAGATCCCCAGGTAGAAGTTGACAAATGTCTGTACACTATATGACCATGGAAATAGCCTGCAGATTATTTGAGTCGGGAAAGTAATCAACAAAGACTCTTAAGCCAGTTTCACTGGATTTCATCTTCCCTCAAATCACTTGATCTGTGAATAGTATAAATTTCTAATAATCAGTGACTAAGTACAAATATATTACTGTTGTGATTATTCTTGCTATGTTCATCATCACATACAGTTTCCATGCAGTATTACAAACATGTGTTGGAACTTTGTGTGCAATTCCTCAAGTCTTTGTCCTGCCAAAATCCATTACAGACACCATTTGTACTGCAACCGAATAGAAATGTATTTGGTCTCTCTTGAGTAGTCATCCACAACCTTGATTTTACACCCTATCAGCTTGAGATTAGATATATTTCCCTCAGCCTATGGCTGCATTTGTGAGGGATCGCTCCTGCCTTGGCAAACTTTTTCCCCTGAATCAAAGTCTGACAGCTGGATTGGGGCCAGTTCCCATTTCCTGCAGACATTTTGGATGACGTTCATGGTCACTTATCAGGCTGCCTTTCTTCAGGGGTGAAGAGTGGCTGACCACACTCTTTCTGCTAGAAGTGAATTATTTAAACCCATTTAACACCGATGGTGAGACATAACATCATAGACAAAAGACCACGTAGGTGGTTCCAGTGGAATAAAAACTGCTTTGAAGAGCAAGATGAGTTTCAAGTAAAAGATTTAGTGAGAAACATCATACAAGAAACACTTTTTAATTTCATTCATTGCAAGATCCTCTTGACACCAGCCCAAATTCTGCAACTTCCCTCTTTCTTGCCCTCAAAACAATTGCTCTGTATGCATGCACATGCACAGGGAGGATAGGTTCACTCATACAATCTTTAAAAAATGATGAAACAATACAAGATTACATTTTACCTATGTGACAAAACCTGCTTCTTGGTTAGATAGATGTTGGGTGCCAAATTGGGTGGTAAATGGTTAATTATTAGTTGTATTATTGGGCTCTTCCAGCAAGAGAGA
>JAHTLZ010003526.1:54462121-54489443 GCA_023846285.1 Phrynocephalus versicolor
AGTTTAAAAGTTTTTTCCTGTGCCATCCGTGCTGCTTGAGCCGGCGGAGAGACTCGTGCCTTGCGGGAATGGGTGGGGGGAGAGTTTAAAAGTTTTTTCCTGTGCCGTCCGTGCCGCTTGAGCCGGCGGCGAGACTCGTGCCGTGCGGCTTGTTGCTGCTGAGAGCCTGCGGCGCCGGCGAGTCCCACAGAGCAGCCCAGGAGGGAGGAGGGGGGGAGGCCGGGGACCTCCAGAAACCACCCCTCTGGTAGGTGCCCTGAGGCACGGCAGGCATATTTCCGCCTGCTTTTTGGCCGGGAACCGGTTTTTTTAACTTTTAAAAACTTTTTTTCTGTGCCGCTTGGCATCGCGCGCGATCGCGCGATGCAAGTAACGAGCACGACAAATCAGACCAAATTGTTCGTTCGTCGGTTCGAGCTTGAAGTCTGGCGGAGTAATTCCCGTTACCGTTTCCATAGAGTAACGGAACCGAGTAACGGAAACGGAAACGGAAATACCGCTAAGTCGTGCCCATCTCTACTAAGCACCTATATTTGTATACAATGGATGTCAAGAAGTGCAAATCCAACTTTCTAAGCCTTGATGCCCTCCAGATGTCTTGGATCACCGCACTCTTCATCCCTAGGTGCTATTGCCCTCGTCGGAAGCTTGGTCCATCAGAATGGAAGGTGTTCTATTTTATACAATCCTTCTACAACCAAATATTCACATTCAGGAATCTAGTCAAGTGCAACTTGGTCTTCTTTTGCCTCAGTTCTACCTGGTGGTTTTTGTTATATATGCATTGGAAAGATATTGATATGTACAATATTGGAATACAGGTCAAAGCAAAACTGATGGCTTCTCTTATCTCTGCCTTTGACTAGAGGGAAATAGAGGTGATCATTGAATGGAAAAGTCATTCTCTGGCAACAAAATGCATAGCACCAATGAGAGACAGAAGTAATTTAGATAAGATGTAGGGTTTTCACAGCAATCACTAACTGGTGTCCTTTAATTCCTACTCCGCCTATAAATGTGATACAGCGCTATACCTTCCACAGATTTTTCCATCTGTTAATTTTTGGTTGATCCATCAACTTTAGCTGGAAAGCAGTAGATGTGAATCATCTGTTTCTCTGAGTACACACTTCCCACTGCCCTCAGCCTTGTTTGTTACAATTACAGTAGGAGTAGAATTTATATTCTACAGTATTGATTTCATTTTTTTCCAATGACACATTGAATTTTTGTTCTTTATGTACACCCAGCAATGCTAATTTTAAAAATGCTTCCAGAACTTGCTGTAACAGAACACAGGTAAACATAAAAATCTCATCTTTCAAAAAGAAAGTACGAAGTTTGTTTGTATTATGGTGGTACCCAAGTTCTGAGTCAACCTCATCACTGCATTTGAGAATCACTTACTTTCCTCAACCATTTCTCATGCTTAAGAAACCTGGTGACCTTATAACCTTGGTAAAACAGGATTGAAAGACTGCTCAGTGGGCGGGTGGAGAGAGAGTTACAGACTATGATTATTTTTAAGTAGATGATTAGGATTAAATTTTTATCATGGGTTGATAAAGAGCAGAGAGAGTGATATTTCTCAACCTTTAAAGTTAAAATATAGTCCCTGCAATGTGAGGAAAGGTAGACAGTATTTTACAGTAACAGCTGTTTTAGTATCTGGCATATGTGAATATTGACAATAAGCTTACCCAGGAGAGCTTGTATCATAGCACTTAACATTGAGAATATTTTAAGCATTCTGTGAACCCGGTGTGTGGGAAAGCTCAACTTGGCAAGACGGCTGGAACATCCTGTTTTGAGAGTGTAAAAGTGGCTTTCAAACTTTTAGTCAGCCATAAAACTTAATGAAATTTTGGAGAAATCACCATTCCTCAACCTTGTCTCTGTGTATATTGAAAACAATACTATAGAAGTATTTTAGGGTAAGGCAGCATTGTGTATGCTACATTCACAATAGTCATATGCCTAAAAGGGCTGGTGGGAAAATATTAGAAACCAATGAAAGAGTAATATTTGGACTTTATGGTTTCTGGTTATATTCAGATACCAGTGCAGCAGTAGGCAGGTGACTGCATCAAAGTCTATGGGCACATATTATGATGAAATGAACACAAGTAGAAGGGACCAGCAAAACTCTCCATCCTACCAGATCAGGTCTTGGAGGGACATCTGAGGCTGCTCTATGTCACCCCGCCCCCAGCTGCCCGGCGCGAGCTCCCACGGAAAGGTCCAGCACAGATTCCATCAGGGTCCGGAGCAGAGGAAGTGAGGCTCAATGTCTGTTGCCATTGGGTACCCACGTAGTACTCGACTGCCATTTGAGACCTTCTGCCACCCAGAAAGCTCAAACAGTGGGATCTGCACCAGGCTTTTCCAGTGGGACCTTGTGCAAGGCAGCCGGTGGTGGGGAAAGCAGCCTAGGCCATCCTTCTGAAGAACTGGTCTGGTAGGATGGAGAGTTTTCCAGGTCTCTTCTTGACATGCCTGGCGGAGGGGTGGGGGAGGAGAGAGGAGAAAAACAACAACAACTCTTGCTCTGGAGCAGCACTGCCATGCTTGGGGGGGGGGCTGGCCAAATGGTGCTCCTCCTTGAAAGTGTGTGATCACAAAGGCTGTCCTTTGAGCTTTCTGGGTGGAAGACTGGGTAGTGCAGCAGTGTACTTTTGAGACACCCAGTCTGCTGCTTTGCCCAGTGGCAGGTGCTGTTGGGGTGCTGGGGGCAAAGGCTGGGCCGCACAGCACAGCTTTCACTCCCAGCACCCCACCCCACCCCTGCTGATCACCAACATTTACAAGATGATTACCTGTCCTATTCCATTGTATGGCACAATGGGTGCAGAGATCCATCTCTATGCAATGGGAATGTATATGTTCCATTGGATATTGGATATCTCCCTACTTGACCATGTCAAAGATGTTAGTGTGTGGCCTGAATAAGTGATTGAGGGGCAAAGTGGTGTTTCAGGATCTGAAAACCAACCCCACATACCAGGAAGAAGCTTATGATCTGATTGTTATGGGAAAATTACCAACTGGCCTCTCTCCTCAGCCTGCCACAAATCCCATCTTCAGATCATCACCATACTGTATGGGGACAGTTTCCATTGGCACCACATGGAGGAAATAGAACTCCACTGCCATGTTGATTTTATCAGCTGCTGCAAAACTATTTTCTTATCCACAACCTGTGAGGAATGACTGTCTTTATTTTACCATTCAGGGTGCATTATTATTATTTCAATTAAACTCCCCCTCCCTGTACATTGTATTGAAACAGCAAAACATTTCAAGAGAGTGAAAAATGAAGGTTTTGATCATTTAATCTGAGTGGTGGTGTTTTTTTTTCCAATTAACATGTCTCTTAACAGCAAAAGGCAGCATGATACCAGCAGGAGATTACTGTGGGCAAAAGAAAATGAAGATGGAAAAACTATACATTAAAAGGAATCTTCTAAAATAAACGAGTATCACACATACTGATAAAATAAAATTAAGGCATTCAAACTACCTGCCAGACCTCACCATCCGGTAAATACCTAACCAGTCATCTAGTCTATTTTGATTAGTACTCATTAGGAATGTGACAAGAATCCATTAAGCGTCTCATTTAGAGAGATTTTCTGCCATGTTGAAGTTCCCTTTGAAACAGGACAGAGATGTTCTTCTTCTTTGTAGGACAGGTAAGTAACCTTTTTTTCTGGATGGAATGCAGAGAAGGGTTTCCCTCTGGAAATAAAAATTCTGATCAGAATTTGTTTTGTCTTTAAAATTTCAGGTTATGTGAGCTGTGATTATATGAGGCTTATTTTGGAGATAGTCAAATGAAGTTTTCAGTCTTGCAATCAGGTTGTGGCAAACAGGTATACCACCCTACCAGGATCTGTGTTTCAACCTGGACAGTTTGGAACAGCCATGTGATTAAAGTTTTTTTTTATTATTATTATGACAAGCAATCCTATAATTACTTAAGTGATCAGGGGCAGGGACATGACAGCTTGTACACTAGCATGGCTCTTGAAGAGTGAAATACAGGAACTCTGTCTTTGAGGCTACATCCCACCCCCCAGTGCTTTGCTATTCTGTTTCAGATCCAATTGTATTCTCTATCAGAATCATACAGTAGAATCATATATTTGGAAGGGACCTGTAAGGCCAACAAGGCCAACTCCCAGCTGGAGGCAGGAATATAAACAAAGGGTATCTAATATGAGATGTTCTGCCTTTATCTTGAATGCCTCCAGTGTTGGCACACTCACCACCTCTTGAGGTAATTGGTAGCATTTCCATACTGCTCTAACAGTTAGGAAGTGCTTTCCTGATATTCAAAGATCATTTCTGTTTGCATACAGAAATATGTAAGATTTTGGTCTTTCATTCTGCAATTATTAAGATTAGTATAGAGGAACTATATTTTTTTCTGCTAAAGGATGGCATTAAGCTAAGAGATGACTTCTGTGGGCAGCATCTTCATTGTTACCCTTGGTTAATTCAGGGCCTTTGCACATGACCCCTAAGATCCGCTGGCCCCTTAAATTCGGACCAGAGATTTTGGGGGTTCATTGCTCTTCCTTCCTCCCCACCACTCCGCACTTCCTTGCTTCTGTCTGCGTGAGGGGAGGGAGGGAAAAAAGCCTTAAAAAGGGACAAAAGAATAAAGCCTTACCTCTCGTGCCAGTGGAAGCTGCTCCGAGCCCCGGTCACTTCCTGGTTCCTCTTAAAGGGGCGGGAGGCAAAAAAAACAACAACAAAAAGAAGCAAGGAGAGCCCGGCACTCTGCGCATCAAAATTTTTCACTCTCCCAGAGCAGGTACTTGAAAGGTGCGCTGGGTCGCGCTTAGGTGGGTGGGGTTGCACTTAATTTTCTGTTAGCTCCGGAGCTGGTGGGAAAACATTTTTAAGCTCCGGAGCTGGGAGCCATTTGCAGCGGAGCTTAGGGGTCGTGTATAAACATCCTCAGTTGTTATGAGTTGTTAAGTTGGAATTGACATACACCAACCCTTATAGGACTTTCAGGGGAAGCAAAAGAGCTGCACTCTCCAGCGGAATTTTCATGGCAAAGTGGAGATCTGAAATATGTTTTCCAGAGTTCTAGCATTTCATTGACTACATAACACTGGGTACAAGTTACCCTTAATGCTTTGAAGGTACCCAATCTACTGAAATCCTAGTAGCTATTTTCTTCTTCTTGACTATTGAGTAGCAAAAGATGAAAACAGCTCTAAAATAATAGAAATGCTGGTATGCATACTACAGTTAGCTGGCTGGTTGGCCACATAAGCTGTAAGTCAAGCTTCACAATCATGTCATAGTCATCATCTCTATTTCAGGCATGTCTGTGTGGCATAAAAAAGCACAGCTCTCAGCTGCATCTCTGACCACTTTAATGAATAATACCTATTGTTCTTGAAGGCAATAGGCAATATTTAAACTCAGACATTGATGTTCCTCAGTTTTCATTCATTAGTGAGGCTGGAGGTATGGGGGTAAAAATTAAATCAACATGGGGAGGGAAGCACAATTTATTTCGAAATGCTTTTGAATACATTACACAAAAATATGAAAAATTAGCAAATGTTAGCAGATATATTCTAAGGATTGCAAGTTAGTAGTAGTCTATCCAGATATGCAGAAAAATCATGTGATAAGATATTTGGGAATGAATGGTTTTAAATATCTGAGTCTGTATTCTGCTAGCCTACTCTACTACAGCCTAAAACAACAAGTGAAATGGTTGCTGTAGGAATCTGGAATGTGAAAAAATGGCCAGGCCCATGAAGCTTGGTTATTCATAGCGACTGTTGATGCTGCATCTCTTACGGAGCTGCCACTGAAGTTATTTGAAGCAAATAAGCAAAGCTCTTAGCCCAGTGTAATGATGGAGCAAAGAGAGAACTTCAAGCATAGGTTTAACAAAGGCTTCAAAGACAAATCTCGTATGTCAGCTGCAGTAATTGCTCTCTCCACCTGGTTGTTGCAATTGCAGTGGATGATGCAAAACCTAGCAAGCAGTTTTTTCAGCAACGTTCTGTGCTTAAAAAAATACATAAGCACAGGAAAGTTGCAAATTGCTATGCAGGTCAAAACTTGTATTACCTTGTGAAATATTGTTTACCAGGTTATTTACTGATGCTTTGAGTTTTGAACATGTAAATCCACTTTGCATCCAAGAAACCACAGTCCTATGAAAAAAGACAGCTTCCTATACCCCTTTCTGCCAAAAAAAAATCCTGAAAAATAGAGCAGCTCCAGTGTGATTTTAATAAATAAATAAATTCCAAAAGTGACCTTTGCAAATACCTATTGACTATTAGCGGCTGCAAATATTTTGTGAGTAGCATATCCATCTGTGCATTACCACTTCTGACTTTAACACAGATCAATCAGCACAAAGATTTTCAATGATTCATAAGCATTGAGCAAATTTGGTTCCCTCCCCCTTCATTTGAAAAAAAAAAATGGGGGGAGGAATCTGCTTAATTTCATAATTGTTTTCATTTCTTTTAAAATCACTCAAAATTGAATCTGGTCTAAACAACATTTTGGGGTGATACTTTTTTTGTCTCTGATAAGATATATTATGACCCTATCCTTCAGAAAACCTTCCTGCATGTTTATCAAGCATTTTATAAATATGGAAGTAACTGTGTTTTGCATTATTGTATTGCAGTGTACTTGTACCATGGACTTAACAGGTTTCTTTTTAGTTGCCATTTTAATATAGAATCAAAACTGGGTTTAAGTAATGTAAGGGTCGTGTACTTGCCGTGGGGCCATTTGTGGATGCAAAAGGGTGGCAGCATGGAAAGTGTCATTTTGGCTGGTTCCAAAAGTTGAAATACCTTATGTTTTATTTCCTGTATGATACAGTGCCATAAAATCTTGACCCACAAAGAACAACTCATACTGCTTTCTAACTTCCTCATGACAACATAAGTTATTTTGTTTCTTACACATTTTGATATCTCCATTTTCATTGCAACTGTAACTCTCTTTCTTCCTATGAAATGAAAGCAAAAAACACTAGTCATTTAGTTTCTGATGTTCTGATATTCTGTTAACAGGAACTCTGCATAGCCCATTGTGAAAATCAATACATTTTCTGCATAGAGGAGGATTGAGAGGAAAGATCACTTACTTTCCTTTTCCTGATGCATCCTTCATATTCTTTCTGCTGGTGGAGTGAAGTAGGGGTTGGCAGGTTCTATGCACCTCCCCTCCAAATATGCTCCATCTGGAAACATGGCTATTCTATGGAACAAGGAAGGCTAGCTACATCCCTGAGCACCATAACCCTTCTACTTCAGTGGACAGCTCTTAGATTGCAAAAAATAAAAATAAAAATCAAGCTCTTTAGTTTAAGGGGTTATCTCCCAAACATTCCCAATGAAGGGATGTTGAAGTATGAGAGAGAGAAGAATTCAAAACAAGAACAAACCTTAGAGACATCATTCATCATCATCATTGGAATCCTTCAGTCTTGAAAGACTATGGTATTATGCCTGGAGTAGAGACCCTAAAACAACACCTAGTGTGACTAACTAGACCAATACGGGAATGGCAGTCTCTACTGCACTGGGGGCAGATATATTCCGTTTCTTGCCTGCACCCTTAAAGACTGTTTCATGTGAGATCATCCAGGATCGTGAGCAACAGATGGCATGCTGGGTGCAGCACTACTCTGAACTGTATTCCAGAGAAAACACAATAACCGAAGATTAGTCTTAAATAATATTGAGTGCTTGTCTGTCTTGGTGGAGCTTGACAATGAACCAACTCTAGAAGAATGAAATGTGGCTCTGGATTCACTTGCCTCTGGCAAGGCACCTGCGAAAGATAAGATCCCTGCTGAAGTTCTGAAGTGCTGCAAAGAATGAATGAACAAATCTTTATTTACGGTCCCCAACCAAATCAAGAAATTCCAAAATATCAGAATAAAACAATCCACCAGGATAAAACATTTTAAAAACATTGTGAAACTTTTGATAAAAGCCGCAAAGTACAAACAGGACTGTTATATAAAATAGTCAATATCAAAAAGTTAGATAAAATAATATATTGAGAATCAAGTCAACATCAAACCCCTAAGTGGAGACCACACTCTATATGATCATCAGGAGCTAGGATTACTGGCAATCATGAGCCTACGTACAACTACTGCAGCGGTACAAAATCTGGCGACACAAATTGAGATCTGCTGGGACCTGTCAGAAAAAAGTAACTTCACATAGAATTTGGCAGGTCTCCCAGGAAAGTTATTAATAACAGGTTGAATAAGTTCCTTACATAGGTCACGATAAAAAGAACAATAGAGAAGGACATGAGTGACCGTTTTTACCTGATTCATTTCACATGGGCACAAGCAATTTAGGAGGGGAATATTCTGAAATTTCCAATCCAAAAGCTTGGAAGGGAGCACATTCAATCTGGCTAAAGTGAAAGCTCTTATAATCTTTGGGGGCATTGAACAGGTATCGGGGTATAGTAAATTCATTATAAGTAACTGCACTGTGATTACCCAAAAGGCACACATATTCTTGGAGTTCTATATCCCAGATCCTATGTTTAACTGCAGCTTTGGCATTAATGTAGCCCATTTCTTTTAGGATACTGTTTTTTTTAATATGAAAGAAGTGCTTTTGGTTGGAGAAGGAAATACATTTCTGCCTAAATTTGAAGTAAATCAGACCAGGGACCTAGTGGAATAATGTTGGTCAGAATTAGGCTAATTTGGCTTTGATGGACAAGGGCAGCTTTGAGGACAATCTTTTACCTGGGTGAGGTCTTCTGGAGGTTTTTGGACTTCATTTCCCATTTGCTTCAGCCAAAGTGTCCAATGAATGACAGTGATGATATGTCCAACTACACATGGAGAGTCACACATCCCCAAACTCTGCTCTGTGTGCTTCATGTACAATGTAATGTATTTTAAAGTAGCACACCTATACATGTTAAACCCAGCTGGGCTCAGTGTACTCTCCCTTTGAATACTTGTGCATAGGATTGCTCTTTAGATATACATCATAGAAAGCCATTTGTATCCATATAGCCCAGAAACTTTAGTTCCCTGAATTAGGTTGAAGTTTACTTGGTCACATGGTGCCTCTAAATTAACAGCTGTGTATTCAGTATTCTTTTGGGTAAATTAAACAGCTGTGTATTCAGTATTCTTTTGTTGTTGAAAAAATGTGTATTTTAATAACTATTTTAAGAGAATTGAAACAGGTTTATTTTGGATGATGTTTTGCAATAAACTCTTTTAAAGATAAAAAAAGAAGTGCTGCAAAGAGATCTTAGAGACAGATACAAAGATATATTAATGCAAGATATGTAAGATGTAATTGTCAAAGTTTTGATAATGCTGGCCAGAATTCTGGTACATAATCATGCTGATGGAGGAGAATTGGTATTTGCCATCTGGATTCCTGGCTCTGCTGCAAGCCACCTTACAAGCACAGAATGGCCAACATCTGATAGCAAGTTGCAACAAGAGTAGGCACTGAATTCATGAGGATTTAGTTAATCAACTCCTCTGTAAATGTCACTGGAAGAAACCAGGTGAGGATGTATCAGTAAATAGGAATATGCTGCTGTGATGCCATTTCCCATCTTTTGGCCATATTATGCAGCAGGAGTTTGACTGCAAACACATTAAATAAAAACTTAATGTGTATTTTTGTACTGTGTTTTTATCTTTTTCATCATTCTAACTTTGTTAAATGCATGTTTTCCTGGTAAATTAGGCTGCACCTGTGCAACTGTGTGTGTTCTTTGATGTCTGAATAATTCATTTTTCTGGGATTATAAGTGAATAATAAAATAAAATGTTGAAATATTGTGTGTTTGTAATAGAAAAGCATTTATAGTAATAGATCTTAGCACCTGATTTATTTATGTTTATATGGGAACTACAGTATTTAATTCCTAGAAGCAACCTTTTATACCCTAATTCAGTGCTACAGGAAAGATCAGAAGTAGAGATGGGCACGACTTGGCGATATTTTCGTTTCCGTTTCCGTTCGTCGTTTCCGTTACGTAACGGAAAAGGAAACGACAATTACTCCGCCAGAACTTGAACTCGAACCAACTAAAGAAAAAATGGGTCTGATTTGTCGTTGTCGTTCCTGGCATCGCGGCGATCGCGCGATGCCAAGCGGCACAGAAAAAAAGTTTTAAAAAGTTACAAAAAAACCCCGATTCCCGGCCAAAAAAGCAGGCGGAAATATACCTGGCCTGCCTGAGTGAGGGCACCTACCAGAGGGGTGGTTTCTGGGGGGGTCCCCCAGCCTCCCCCCTCTCCTCCTGTCCTTCCTGGGCTGCTCTAGTGGAGTGCCGGGCCGGGCAGCATCCTCGTCGTCCCGCCAAAGTCGCCGCCTCGCCGCCATTCAAATGGCACAGAAAAAAAGTTTTTAAAAGTTAGAAAAACCCCGATTCCCGGCCAAAAAAGCAGGCGGAAATATGCCTGGCCTCTGAGAGTGCACCTACCAGAGGGGTGGTTTTGGGGGGGTCCCCGGCCTCCCCCCTCTCCTGTCCTCCTAGGCCTCAGGGCATCCTCGTCGTCTCGCCAACTCACCGCCTGCCATGCGGTGCGGGCGGGGAATCCAAAATGGGGAGGGCGACCGCAATCTTTTTTTTTGAAATCATGGAACACACCAAACCAAAGCACCACAGAAACATGAAAATTGCTATTTTAAAACTGCTAGATTTTTTTTACAGTAGCAGTGGGTTTTTCTTGCAACAAAATGTCTCCTCTGTCCTCCTCTCTCTCCATTGATTTTATTTTATTTTATTTTTATTTTTATTTACACCTGCACAATGATGGGCTGGCCATGGGAGTGGACCATGCAAATTTTTGGAGCCATTCCACTAATCGCATGGCCACTTGGCCAGATTTGACCAGAGAGACTTCTGGGATGTGCCAATCGGGCATAAAAAGCCCACTAACCCTAGCCCGAACCCGAACCCTAACCCATACACCAGTACACTGTCCTTCTAAGTGGGTCAGAGAGGCACCCAGAGGTGCACCCCAATACTCACCCTAACCTTACCTGTAACCCTACCCTAAGCCTAGCCCTTGCGCTAACCCCAACCCTAAAGCCAGATCTGTGTACTCGCATTGCACTACGGGACACAAGTACGTTTCCCTTCTTAGTGAGACACAGTGGGTGCACTGAGTCCGCCATTCTCTCTGACAGACTGATGCAGGGAAGGCAGGCACCCCAAAGAGGGGTGCCTCTGTGCACTGCTGCAGCAAGTCTGCAACTTGGTATGCATATCCATATGGGTATGCATAACATTTTGTAGCGGGTGAGGAGAGGAGGCACCCACCCCAGAGAGGTGCCTCCAGGAGCCCACTTTCCCTTCATAGCAGGCCAGAGGAGGCACCCACCCTACAGAGGTGCATCCAGGAGCCTGCTACCCCCCCTAAACCAGTACTAACAACAGACAAAAAAATGACAAACGAAACAATAATTTTTTGGAAAATTTCACGACAAACAGAAACGAGCCGAAACGGACCCGTCCCAAAAAAAGACAACTCGAAAAAAAAATTTCCTGGTCATGCCCATCTCTAATCAGAAGCAATGTTCTCAGTTGTACTAAGTAGAGATGGGTACGAAATAAACTTTTTTCATTTCCGTTATTCATTTTTCGTTTCATTACGTAACATAATGAATAATGAACATTGTGATGAAATTGGAACGAACAGAACAGAACCACGAACATTAGGTTCGTTACGTTTCGTTTTTCATTAATGGCAATGTGCAATGAAATGAGCTGTTTTAAATGATAAAAAACGCCCTGGACATCCATAAAAATGCAGCAATAATTATTTATACTGTCTGATAGTAACTAACAGGGGGGTGTCCTTAAAACGTTTGTTTTTGTCTTCTCCCGTCGCGATGTATTTTTCTTTTCCCTTTAAGGATGACAAAATGGATGTCGCCAGCCACAAAATGGAGGCAAGACATGTGATGGGATCATGTAAATTCTTGGACAACTTCAACCAATAGCATGGGCAGGTGGCAGACTGGGCAGGTCTGGCAGCCACAGAGGGCATAAAAAGCTCTGGCAGCCCCCGTCCTCCTTGCAGTCTCCGGTGGGAGTTAGGGTGGGATTGCTGTCTCTGCGACTTGTTATTTTCACTTTAGGCCAGCCAGGCAGGTGTGTGTGTCTGTGTTCCTGCCAGCTGCAGCCTCGCTCTGAGGGAAAAGTAAGAAGAGATTTCTCTCTAGCTTCAGTCCTGCAGCCTCCCTGTGTGTGTGCGTGCGTACTTTTCGGTGAGTACCCTCCCCTGCCCCACAGTGCAGTCACTCTGCGGCTGCCTTGCATGCTGGGCAACGCCCGCTGCTGCCATCGCAGCCTCCCTGCGTACCTAGTCTATACTGTGTCTCTGCCAGCATCCATTTTTTTTAGTGTTTTCCCTCTGGTCTGGGGTGTTCGGGGATGTCTGCACACGGAAATGCTTTAAAAATTGCACAAAAAGCAGGTAAAAACAAAAAATGAAAAATGAAGAAACAAAAATGATTTGTTTTCAAAAATTCACGAAAAACAAAAATGAACCAAAACGGACCCCTCAATGAAAAATGAAAAACCAAAACACCATTTATTCGATTCATGCCCATCTCTAGTATTAAGGTACTGACCTTAGTACAACTGAACGCCACACAACTGCACTCTTATTTTTTTTCCTCCCTCAGACAGCTACATACTTTTGGATGGTTACCACTGAAATCTAATTCCCTTTTTATCTTTATTCCATTGCAAACTGGGGTTCCATTTCTGGTCTGAAAAAGACCTGCAGGTGAACTGGGAAGCTTCCCATATCCGAAAATAGAATAATATTCTCCTCCAAGCAGTCCTGGATCATTAGTCTTGTTCATGTTTTGAAAGAGGAAGAGATGTAGCATATTAACAGCTGTTAAGCATAGGGTAAAGATATCCCATGAGTTCTCCCCCTCTGTGAGAAACTTGGTCAATGTCAGTCAGAATGCCAACATGGCAGAAGAAGAGGAGGGAGACGTAAAAACCTGAATATGCGATTAATCTCAGCCAATTTGCCAAACTTCATATTTCATATTTAGCTCAGCAAGGTTGTAGAGACCTGAAGCAGCCAAAGTTTTGGAAGTTTCTGCAATGTGTTCCAAGATTTATGGTATAGATAAAGAGGAAAGGAGGAAAGGAGGAAGTATTGACTGGGATAGTAAATAATTGTTCCAAATGAAAATGAAAATAGCAGAAGGAGAGGCTACAACCTCTTCTAACTGGAATTGAGAGAGAGAGAGAGAGAGATGTATTGGAAATTAAAATAGAAATGGAGAAAATAATGCAGGAAATACTACAGCAATTTAAAAAGACTTGGATGTGACAGAGGAGAAAATTGTGTCCGAAATTAAATGAGAGATATACCTTTTTTGTTCTCTTTACAAATGTTGAGTTTAGGGCACCAGATGTCCAAGGGAGGATTTGAGCTCAGGTCTCTTTGGTCTATCTTTCTATTCACCATCTCACAGAGGCTTGTACAGTAGTGGATGGGACTTAAAACACTATCCTACTTACTTAGTTCAACAGAACCTGATTGACGGTATTGTGCATAAATAACTGCTTTGACAAAAGTAGATGTCACTGTTGCATGGGATGAGAAAATCAGAGAAAACGTCTTTTCCAAGAGTAAAGGTTCAACATCACAGATCTACTTTTCACTTCTTGCTGAGACATACAGCCAATTAGGAAGTCAATCTTGATTACTCCATTTCAGATAGTTCCTGGTCTTTCATTTGGAGTAAATAGCCTTGTTTTGGCATAGTAGGTTTATTTCAGTGAGCCTACAAGCCTTGGATTCAACAATCATATTCAGTTGGTATTTAGTTTACATAATAGCTGTTATAATTTGGAGTTTGAGCATTTCTCCACTGGGTTGGTTAGGGGATGTAAATATCATGTGAATTTGTGAATCATGAGCATATGAAGATAGGACAACATTGTATAGGGACATAAGTCAGATAACTTAGGCCCCGGTCCCACATCCCTTTAAAAGCAGTTTAAATTACTAGATAAACTGTGTCTAAAAATGCCGTCCCCACAGCCACTGGGATTTTTGGAAAAAAGAAAGAAAGAAAACCCGGTAATGCTCCCTTAAGCAAGGTTTCTAATACTTACCCAAGAGGTAGCTTTTAAGGAGGCAGACGCCATGGGACCATGCAAATGATCCGGGTTTCTTTTTCTTTCTTTTTTCATAGCACCCACCGGCTGTTTCTGGGCCGATGGGCTAAGTTTTATTTTTAATTTCCCTGCACATCAGAGTAACAGGAAGTTCAATCAGGTCCTCTAAGCATTAATTTCCCCCAGCCAAGTGGTCCATTTTTTTAAAAAAAATGCTAGCGCCACCTGCTGGTCAAGGGGGGCTGAACTGCAGTTTAAAAAAAAAAACAGCTTTGGACATGGGAACTCCTGTCCCACATATTAAATCACGTGATGGGACAAAGAGGAAAAGCCGGACCGTCAGAAGATCAGGATCGAAACCTAGGTGTGACCACGCCCTTAGAAGATGACTTCACCTAATCCAAGAAAGATACCATAAATGTTACTGAGCTCTATTTAAACTATGTGCAAAATTCAAAGAACCCAGTCACACTCTTTTAAAGGGAAAGCTGGGAATCATTTGGCCTGAGGGCTTCCTGTGACTCCCAGTGACCTTTTGTTTTGGATCCCAAGTCCCCTCCAAGACCAGCTGAACCCCTTCTGTGAAGAACACTTTGCTTCTCAAAGACTTTTAAATAAGGCACAACCACTTCCTCTCATTGGAGAGAGATTGGTGGACCCACTGGCAGGTCCTGGGAATGAAAAAAATAAGGCCCTAGACCTCTTGGCTCTTGTGCACCCTTGCTTTTAAAGGGATGGTAATAGCTGTGCCCATGGGATATGTCTTTTCTAGGAGAATTTACTATTGGGTGATGTGTGTCAAAACAAATCTGACCCGATCAGGAGTCTTTTACATTTAAGAATGATGTCCTTTCATCTCCTATGTGATACAAAATATACTTAATGCATTCCTGGTCTGCTGTCATTCTACAGAGACACTCTAGGTCAGTGTTGGCGAACCTATGCCACAGGTGCCGAAGGTGGCACTCGGAGCCCTTTCTATGGGCACCCAACATAACAGCCACCTGTATTCAGGTTAAATTGCTGTATTGACACTTTGCAAAAAAAAAAAAAATAGTGGGTTTTGAATCACAGTTTGGGCACTCGGTCTCTAAAAGTTTCGCCATCACTGCTCTAGGTCCTGCTACACAACAGGACAAAAAAAGAGTGTGGGTTGCACTGTGTCTTCTCGCATTTTTGAGTTTTATATAAAATGGTGGAGCTCTATATCCTCTTGAATAAAATACACATCAGTCTCCAGACACAACTGCATTAGTTTCTCCTTGTATGAGATCCAGCAGCATGCAAAGTGGGAGCACAAGCCGCTTCTTTCTCAACATTACTTATTTCATGTCCAGAGCTGCTTTTAGGAGCCCATTTTTAAAATTAATGGGTACTTATTCTACGCTTAAGCCCGGTGCATTCATTACTTATCCATTTCTCAACAGCATGCTTAGAGAGGAATGCTTAACCCCTTTTCTCTAATTTGTCACTTGGTCCCTAGGGAGAGAGATGGTTTTGAAAAGAATAGACGTCTCACATGGGGTCCCCCTGAGAAAGAACCTCTATTTTCCAGAGTACTTTCACATATGTCAAGCCTGCACACAAACAGGATCTCACTGACTAGTGCTTCTCTGTGCTCCTGAAATGGTCCCACCATATTTGTTCAAAGTTACTTTGAAGGAGAGCTGCTACTTGACAGATCCCGAGCACCAAGACAGAGCAAGCGATGAGGTTTGCCATTCCTGAGTGAAAGTTAATACAATTCTATCATGCAAAAAATGTAATACTATCCCCTCTGCTCCCCTCTGAGAATTTTGTATCATCAGTGCAAAGAATAACCATATTCACTAATTCATGAGGTTTACAACCTGCAGGCGTAGACAAGGTCATCTATAGGTTAGTTACTTGATGAAAGATTGACTGGGAGGGAAAAAACATAACAGAGAATTATTAATACAATTTGTACTTCAGTCCAAAATGAGAAGGCAAAAAGTCACAGCTTATTAAAATAGTTAATGTTCTTCTGGATGTTTCTTATTTTACGTTCTTGTATTACTTCAGGCAATTGTACTTATCTTATGCCTGGTATAATCCTTTAGTGGATTGCTGTGAAGCTGTAAGCACATCTCTGCATTCACAGTTTCATAAATATGTTCAAATACCAAAACCGCTTTTCATTTTAAGTGGAATGAATACTTTCTCCCACCGGAAGCCATTAGATATTCTCTATGGTGCACCAAAGTGAAAGACTGTAGCATCTTTGAAATGTAAAGCACCTTTCTTCAGCAGATACATTTTTCTTATGGGACATTTTTTTAAAAAAATCTGGCATTTGGAAGTTTTAAAACAATGTACTTTCTCCTTTTTCCTGGCAATAAAAATCAGATATGGCGATCAGAGTCCTGGATACCTATGTTAAAGGCGGAGGCAAAATATTGATTCAAGTCTGTCACATTCATACATCCATTAAGAGTTCATAATATTCTCCTGGGCCTTGTCTTTATGCCAAAGTGATCTAAGTTGTGAAATTCTGTATATGAACACAGAGAAAGTGTGTGTGTGTGTGTGTGTGTGTGTGTGTGTGTTTTCTCTGCTGTCAAGTTAATTTTTTTGCAACCCTCACAAGGTTTTCAAGGTAAGCGAGACATTTAAGGAGTGTTTTTACCAGATCCACATACCCCCATGAATTACCATCATCAAGAGGGGACTCAAACCCAGTTCCCCAGAGTCCTAGGTCATCACGCTATCCTCAATACCAACTGGGAATCTTAGGTTTGCCTAATAGTATAACAATAATGGGTTAGCCATTAGCTTTCAGCCTCTGCCATCCACATGTGAAATCCATAATCTCCATGATCTCCTCATACAGGTATCATTGTAGAAGAATTGCACAAACTTTGTAGAGATGGTGAATGAAAGTTGGAGCACTTGCCACAACTTGGAATTCTCCGTTTATTCCTCCAGGAACATAAGTGGGCTTCCCTACAAGAACAAGTTACATGGAGGAAGTAAATTCTTTGTTGTTTCATCTTTGCATATAGAATGCAGAAAAACACATTTTTTAAAAAAACACAATTAAACCAAGGAAAGGGGAAGAAACAGAGGGAGAGGGAATCACGAGGGAGGGGGAAACTCAGGAAAAAGAGAGGAGGGGAGAAGAGTACAATCATATTCCTTGTTACATCTCGACTTAAGCATATTCTCTCTCTCTCTCTCTCTCTCCCTCTCTCTCCCTCTCTCTCTCTCTCTCTCTGTGTGTGTGTGTGTGTGTTGTGTTGTTTTGTGTTGTGTCATTACAGTCATGACTGACTCTTCATTACCCCATGGACATGGAGTTTTCTTGGCAGGAATACTGGAGTGGTTTGCCAGTTCCTACTCTAGGCGCCCTCGTGGTCTCCCATCCAAATACTATATACTATATGAGGTAAAGGTAATGCATGCTAGTCGTGTCTGACTCTAGACACTCATCTCAGTTTCTAAGCCTAAGAGCCAGTGTTGTGCAAGTCTATGGCCATGTGGCTGGCTTGGCCAAATGTGTTTCTGCGCATGGTACACTGTTTACCGTCCCAATTTTTTACAGCGATACCTATTTATCTACTTGCATTTACATGCCGTCGAGCTGCTAGGCTGGCAGGAGGTGGGGTTAACAGCAGGAGCTCTGCACCGGAAATCAAGGATATTATCTTGTTTTTGCAGAAATCAAGTAAAATTGTGCAAATAAGCAAAATAATGCTTTGATGCAACTCATGCAAATTGCAGAAAAACATGATGCTTGCTGCTTCTGGGTGTGCATTTTTAAGGATTATGAGCACTGGAGAGTTTCTGCCATTCAGTCATTCTGTGGCTTCCTCTGCATGTATATCTATATGGAGATGTCCGTTTTGTTTCCTAAAAGGACAGAACTAGTTTTGCACAAAGACATTTCATGCAAATTATGGGGAGTGTGATGAACATAAATCTGTACTGCTTGTCTTACTTTCTCCTAGAGGAAAGGGACCCCATGCAGCTTGAATAACCCTTGCAATAGTGTCTCATTGAACAGAGACAGCTTTCAATGAACAGAACAATTAATTTAGCATGTACTGTGCCAAACATCCATCCTTTCATAGACATCTCAGTGGCCTGTTCTGGAAGGACTCTCGTGAGCTGTGGGATTCTATGTGAATGTTGTATGAGCAGGGATGTGAATATCCCTCAAGTCCAATACTGATGAGTTTTTCAGAATTCTGCCTCCTCCAAATATCAAATTCAAGGTTCTGGTTAGATTGCAAGACTTATCCCCTCCTCTCTTGGTAGAACTTTGGTATGTTTCTCTAAGGTACAAACATTTGCATGCCTTCCTCAACATCAAAAGCCTATTTGTCTGATTGCATTCAGCATGGTTTTCTCCACATTATCCTATGGTTCGTAAGCATGTTTGTTCACCAAAAAGATCCCAAACCTCAGAAACATCTATATGTTTCTAGCACACTTGCTGATATACCGATCAAGTGCCTGTCATTATTGAGATTTCCATGGTTAGCTTAGACTTGTGCAATAATGAAACACATTCCTTTCCATTTAGAAAAAGGGGGAACACTCTCTCTCCTTCCTTGATAGCATTCATTGCTGTCTTTTTTGTGAGATATATATATGTGTGACTGCAAGAAATGATTTCAGAGTGCATAGAATTGCTGCTGATTGGTGATGAATATAATATATGAACAGTTTTTGTGGCTTTTCTAATTATGAATATTCATGCAACCCTGGCCGCAGAATCCATTCAAGACAGTCTGGCAAAATATGCAAAGGAGGCACTTTAGAAAAAGGCAGCCCTTTTGTAAAGATTGCTACTTTATAGATCTTTCTTAAAATCCTTATTTCTTTAGTCTAGATTAAAGACAACATGTATACGCATATCACCCACAAGCAAAGTGTTGTTGACACTAACTGGCTCCTTTGTTGCAGAAAATGTGATTCTGCAGAAAACACAGAGTTATAGCCCTGAGTTGACAGTGGAGGATTGTAGTTTCAAAATGGAGAAATGTGCTTTACATTCCATTTTCATCACATCTCAAGGGACCATGCAGGTAATGTGACTTGTAAGGGCTGGTTCCCCCCACTTTCCCTCTCAATGTCTTACGCTCATTCTGGTTTATGGCTTTACTACAAATGGATGCACGGATGCATGGTTTTTCTTTTTGATATCACTGGCAAGGAATGGAGGGACAGAGAATAGCGCACAGCAGTTCTTCATAGTTTGGGCAACAGAACTGCAGGGCTCCATAAGTTCAAGGATAATATAGCAACACTATCTTCTTTAACAATATGCCCAGCAGGGTTGCAGCAGTGAGGAGCCTACAGCGTCCTCAGAGGTTTGAGGGAGTTGAGAGAGACTAATTTATATGGCCAATAATCATGTCAATGTATATCAATGATCACTGCAAATCATGTGTGATACCTGTATACCAAGCATCAAGCCTTTCTTGAATGGGTGCAGATGTTTCTTGTTATGAATCAGAGGCTTGATCTTGGCAGGAAAAACAAAATAAAACAAAGCAAAGCAAAACAAAACAAAACAAAATGGATGCCCCAGAATAGTGATGTACAGGGATGCCTTATAACTCAGTTCACCACAGGAAGCATATGAAATGAGGTTTGTCAAATAAGAGAGCAACAGCATGAAATCCTGCACCATTTGCTGACAAGAAAAGAAGCCATTCAGTGCTGAAAAGGTCAAGGAAATGATCAAGGTGAGAAGCAAATATTGACTAAGTACTTCCCGTCTGATGTAAATGTCACAAGCAGGTAGCAGCTAGAGACACATATGTCCAATTAGCTCTTGGCAATGTTTCTTGTCTTATTTTACCAGTCCATCACATTCATAATCAAGAAACAGCATCTCATGGGACAACTGTGTCTCATGTACATTATGTTCCAGCACGTCTCTGAAGGACAGCATTAAGAGATTCTGCCAGGATACATCCTTTCTGTCTATTTGCCTTTGCTCTGGAATAAACGAGAGAGAAAAATACAAAATCTTGTGAAGCTTAAATGACCTCTGAGAGATATGTGAAACTTCTCAAGTCCAGAAGCATCCAGATCGATATGGACTGAAAGACAGAAGAATTGCAGGTGATGCATGGTTCCAGATTCTCATTAGTCTTCAGAAAATATACTATGTCAAAACAAAGATTGCTATTATGACAACAAAATAGTAGAAGCTGTAGTCTATGGGCTGTTTTGGTCAGAAAGCAATCTCTAGTCATAACAATAAAACCCATTCTCTCTCTCTCTCTCTCTCTCTCTCTCTCTCTCTCTCTCTCTCTCTGTGTGTGTGTGTGTGTGTGTGTGTGTGTGTGTGTGTGTGTGTGAGTAGAGAGAGGGGGAGAGAGAGAGAGAGAGAGAGCGAAGAACCTGGCAACATGAAACTTACCCAACTGAAGCTTGATACACTTTATGTGTATTTCTGGGTTTTAAATGATTAAATAATTTTAGTTCATTAGTTAATTTAGTTAATCAGTTTTAACTGTCCTATTGTTGTGTCATTATTGTGCAGTAAAGGGGATACAATTATCTTATAACTTTGTGTTTATACCTCTCCTTGTTTGATTGCATTGACCTTATGTTTTCAATACACCTGTGTTTACAATGTTAGTTCCATCTCTCATAATGAATTTTTATTTGTTTCTTTAACTACTCATGTTCTGTGAAGATTCTCAGTCATCCAGGTGAGTTTATCTGGAAGTTGAGTCTTGGTTACTGGACTTCTTTATTGAGAGACAGAAATGTTTTGCTGTTCATCCAAACAGCTTCAGATCGATGTTTGAATGAACAGAGAAACATTTATGTCTCTCAAAAAAGAAGTCCAGTAGCCATGACTCAACTTCCAGATACTCATGTTCTCTTTTAACTTTAATTCTCTAAGATACCTCTTCAAATTCCCTGTTCTTAAACTTGAATATGTCTTAAATGTATTGGGCTGTATATTGTCACTCAATACTGTAAGCTGCCTTGGGTCCTTTTCCAAGGAGAAAGGCGGGGTAAAATTCTCAAAAATAAGCAACTTCACTGGCTGCCAATCAGCTATTGGGCTCAGTTCAAAGTGCTGTCCTTGACTTACAAAGCACTGTACAACCTGGGTCATAACTATCTCAATGATCGAATCTCACAGTATGATCTAACTCAGGTGTTAAGGTCATCAGGAGAGGCCCGCCACACTCACAGGTACATCTTGTGGGAATCCATGAAAGGGCCTTCTCGACTGCTGCACCCAGACTCTGGAACTCCCTCCCACTAGAGGTCAGGACTTCCTCATCTCTGTTGTCTTTCCAGAAATAGGCAAATACCTTTCTCTTCAGGCAAGCTTTCCCTGAATGATGGACTACCTATTATGTGTCTTTTATATGGATCTATAGGGTCACATAGACTTTGTGTTTATAGCTACTTATAATCTAATGTGATTACATTGACACTATGTTTTCAATGTTAGTTTCCATTACTCATAACTTCACATGGAACTTTACTCTCCTTTTAACCACTTGTGTTCTCTTGTAACTTTACATGGAACTTTACTCTCCTTTTAACTGTTCAATTGTAGCTTTAATGTAATGTCTATTAATGCTATAAGATGTCCTTTAATTCCTTTTTCTCAATACTTGAACATGTCTTAATTGTACTGGACTGTATATTATCCCTCATTATTGTAAGCTGCCTTGCGTCCTTTTCCAAGGAAAAAAGTGGGGTAAAAATATTCTGAAATAAATAAATAAATAAATAAATAAATAAATAAATAAATAAATAAATAAATAAATAAAAAGAAACTGCTGGCATTCCTGGGATATTCATTTCTTCAGATGGGTCTGTAGGCAGCTCCATTTATGCCTGCCACGGTAGGGCATACAAACTCTCCAACAAATTGGAGCAAGCAGTATAATTTTTAAAATATATAATATGTATGTATTTTCAGAAAATTATTTGCTCAAAAATTTCTGCTCCACTGTATCCCCAAGTAGAGATGGGCACGACTCAGAAAAAAATTTTCGTTTTTGTTTTCGTTTTCGGCTAGGGTCCGTTTCGTTTCGTTTCTGTTTTCGTGAGCTAATTTCAAAATTTTTTGTTTTCGTTTCGTTACGTAACGAAAACAAAAAATGAAAACGAAAACGAAAAATTTTTCGTTTCTCCCCATTTAGCTCCATTATGTGTTTTTCCAGTAACGAAAAATGAAAATTGGCTCAAAATTAGTCGTTTCGTTTCCGTTTTCGGTCCATTTTTGAACCGTTTTTCGTTTTCGTTTCGTTACGTAACGAAAACGAAAAAATGAAAACAAAAACGAAAATACCGCTAAGTCGTGCCCATCTCTATCCCCAAGGACAGAACATGTAGTAATGGCTCTTTTCTAGTCTTCATTTCCTATGTTTTACACCACGGTCTATTATCAGTTGTCTACTTTCAGTAAGCACTCTGCCCCTTTTTTATGTTTTAGATGTGGTAGATTAGTTTTAGATAAGGGGGATTAACCTAAAAATCTGGAATTTAGAACACTGGAACAAGGATAA
Source organism: Phrynocephalus versicolor (assembly GCA_023846285.1). NCBI lineage: Eukaryota > Metazoa > Chordata > Lepidosauria > Squamata > Agamidae > Phrynocephalus > Phrynocephalus versicolor. The sequence continues at coordinate 54,484,810 of JAHTLZ010003526.1, forward strand.
TTCTGTCCGAGAGAAATTAGTGGGCTTTGATTTTTAGTTTTTTACTCATTTCCATTGTGCTACCTTTAAAAACATATTCTCGCACTGTGCTAAGCAGTCTAACGGTGAAAGCTACTGGGTGTTAATTTCCATTTATTGTGACCAGATGACACTTAGATTTCATAAAAGCTCAATGAACTGAACCTGACCTGAACACTAGCTACAAGTTTCCATCTGAGCTAATGGATTTGTTAAATGAAGTGCTCTGTCGCCCTGCTCACATTTGCCCAACCCATAGGCAGAGGCAAAAGAGATGCAATTTTCTCCTTCCTGCATAAGTATTCTGTTCTAAGTCAACAATAGCTCTCCCATTTTGAAGCACGATCAAATAGCAGCATTAATAGCACCAAAATAAAACCCATTCAACTAGTTAGCTGGTGGGTGTTCTAGCCACTGCTCAATTATTTTACACCAGGCATTCATGTTATACAAATAAACTTGAAATAAAAATGGGAGACTGTGTGGCCACTATAAAATGCAAATGAAAGACTAGGCTATAGAGAATACCTTTATAGCCACTAATAAAAAATTAAAATTAATTGCTTTGAAAAAGTGGAACTTGTCTGTGAAGCCTAGTCTTACAAATAAACTTAATCCATTTCACAGCAGAATTGACAGTTTTTGGCAACTTCCTGATGTCTCCCATTAATTTCATCAGCACTATTTTTTTAAAAAAACAAAAGCCTCAATATATGTTTTTGCCCACCCATCCTGGAGTAAAGAGGCAAGACACAAATCTTTGGAAAAAGATAAAAAAATGGCCACAGTTTATTATCACAACAATGAATCAGCATTTAAGGGCCATACTAGTAGGATGGAAGGCTGATCCACCTGAGGCTGGCCCTGCCCCAAACAGACTCTGATAGGAGATGGAATACATTTAGGGGAAACCCTGCAGGTCCCAACCACCTGAGGCTCCCGGCTCTGGGTGATCACTACCTGTGGGATCCTGCATTCCACCCCCTGCCCAGTGTCAAGTCCTCAGGGCCTTCAGTGCTGCGAAGTAGGGCAGCTTACACCACCCTCAGGTGTCCATTAACTCCTAACTGTACCTGCCTTCCCTTCTGCCACTACCTGCCAGTGTGACCAATGCAGAGAAAAACTACGCCAGACCCAGAAAAAAACCATTAAGAATGGGATGGGCAAAAACACACCTGCTCCAATACGAGCCAATCACGGGCAGGTCAAAAATTCCCATCCAGCCCCTAAGCGACCAGTAACGCTTATTCTTAATACAGGGTGGGTGGATGGTACGCAAAGAGGCTCCTCAGCTGTTGGGAGCTCCCTTTTAAGGTAAGCTCCCTTGTGACCCTACTGGGCCACCGTCGAGCCTCTTAGCCATTGCACCCCCCCCCCCCCGGCACGTAGGCAAAATGGCTCCCACACCACATTTGCAGTGCCAGTAGAATATTAGAAGGAAAATACAAAGATATGATTATGGAAGAATAATAGTATATGTTTAAAAATTATAATTGCAAAGCTATTTTGTGGTTTATGATTCTGCTCGTACATTCCTCACACCCTTCTTGTTGGTTTCATATATAAATTTGCATAAACTCCTATAAACTTCCTACTGTATTCTGCATTTTCTTCTGGCAATCCAACCTTTTCACTACTGTCCTGTTATAAAAACAAGGATGTGATCCAGCCAGAGTTATTCATTTTTAGATCTGCAGTGCTACTCTGTTTTGTTTAAGATAAAACTTCACCTAATTCATTACTCTTAGTGTAAGCCTTATTCATTTCATAGGGAGAAAATATAAGTTACAGTGGGGAGGGGACAATCTTTTCCACACATTTTCTCTCTCAGCAGGGATGAGGGACTTAGGCACAATTTGTCCCCCATTTATCATGCTGTCCTTACATCGATCCATTGAGAAGTCAGAACCACTCCACACCTCCATCAGGAAGGCTACTGCTAACTACCCTTATATAATGGGTGTTGTGAAGGCTTGCATAGCTATGACTTTCACACACACCACATAGTTGTCCTATTAATTTTGGTATTATTAGGTTTTTGTTGTGAAGCTCATTGAAACAGTGATGCTATGGAACCAACACAGAACAATGCTATACAAATGTTAGAAATAATCCCCTATATAAATAGTTATGAAGGCTATCATAAAGTAATACAAATGAATTTAAAATTAATGTTGTATTTTTTAAAAAATTGAGATTGGGAATGCGCTTAAGTGACATTAGTCATTTGTGGAATAAGGACTTTCTTCACCAAATACTGCCAAACCCTACCAAGTTTCTCCACAAAGTATATTTCATAATCATTATGTCATCACGTAACCTCTGATTTATGACAGCCTTATTAAACATACTATTGAAACATCATTCAATAGTATGTTTAATAGGCACCTTGTTATTCTTTTGTTTACTCCGCGCGGGGGGGGGGGATTCTATCCTGTGCAATATACTTTTCTATCTTCTGCAGACTAGAAAAGAGGTGTTTGGAAGCTCCAATGAATTTCTCTAAGGAAATCCCTTACTGTTTCTACCAAATCCTACTAAAGTCCCCTCACTGTGAATTCAATGGTAGATATAGCTGATGCATTGTCCTACTGTTTTTACACAGAAAAAAATGTTCTGTACTCTGTGGGAAGTTCATGTATTTTGTGCGAGCTAGACAATGAGAACTTTGAAAACTGCACTGAATCCTGGACATCAAAACTGCACAGGCAAATAGCTTGATTCAGAACAACATTTTGTGTTTCCACCTCACAAAAAGAACAGATGAGGGAGAGGTGTCTTGTTCTTGCAGCAGCACTGAGACATCTGACACAAGCAAGGGTTTTTTTGGGAAGGGACTCTTGGAGTAACAAAATAGGATTCACTAAGAATAATAATAATTAAAAACATTTACAGCTTTCTAATCATCAGACCTAAATACTGGTAAATAAAAATTGTTTGGTAAAATAGGACCTGTTTGTGGTCCTAACTTAGGTGAAACCTGAAGATAACCATGTGTGAACTAAATATGAACAAGTGTGTGGCGTTGCTAGAGAGACTTACTTTTTATAGCAACTGATACTCCTATTGGACTCCTTGCAGAATGGCTAGAGATGTGGCAGGGATAGATAGCTGGTGTACATTTTAATAATATTCTATAAATATTATCTAATATGATACAATGCCAGCAGTGAGGAAGCATTCCGCCCCTCAAGGCATGCATATCTGCTCCTTGTTGGCTCATGTATGACTTAATTGAAAAGATTCCTAAGAACACCGAAAGCTCAAAGCCAGTCATTCAAATAATTTATAGTATAGATACTTCAGTGATTAATTAGAGGCCAGAATTTTTCCTGCAGCCTCTGTCTATCACTTCTCCTTTGCTGATTGTTTTCCTCATTACTAATTGAATGAATTAATGCCCCTTTGCAATCAGTTAGACAATTTAATGGTTCTTCTTCTATAGTATGGGAATTTATTACTTTTCTGTGGTTATGTGTCAAGGTTGTGCGGTTCTTGTTCCAGTGATTGCATTTAATCTCTTGCAGGTGCAAAACTGACCTCCATTTTGCTCACTCTTCTTAATTTTGATGAAGAGGCTTGTTCATCAAATATTTTCTTCACTCTAGACATCTTGAGGAAGCGCAAGGAAGCAAGGTAATTGAAAGAAGGAATGACAACTGACACCCATCATTATAAGGGGGAAAGAAATGCTAGGAAGACTTCTCACTTGCCAAGGGGCCTAAATAAGACTCCAGAAACATCCTAATTCTACCATATAGGGCTTCAAGTAAGTCATGCCACCAGATGTTCCTGGAATTGAGCAACATCTTAAGACTGGAAGACAAGCAGTACCATCTTCCAATCCTATTGCAGGCTACTCTGCTCCTGAACCTCCTGCTACCGCTGAAACTACTATTGAAACTGTAATCACTCACAAATTTGCCACAGCCATCCATGACATTTGAGGACAGCAAAGCATTCATTTGTATCATACAATCCTAAAAGTGTAGAATTTGTGCCATATATGCTAGTAGAGTGAAATGGGACTAGTGTGGTGTGTAGACGTATATAAAAGAAAATAAATTGCTCAACACTTTTATTGTATAGTAAGAGGGGAAGAGGAACCCACATGGTTGTATCTCCAGGAAATTCATTTAGGAGCAAAGCTAGATGGAGGTCCAAAATCCTCTAAATCTGGCTCCCATCTGTGTAGGTGTGCAGCTGGCCACCGTGGAGATGGACTGTTCTTTACCAGGACCAATATATGATTTTACTTTTTCACTGAAGGACAAATGGACCTGAGTGTGGTTCTGCAGAGAAAGCTGAGCCAAGCTGAGCCGAGATGTTCAATCCCACTTTCATATGAATTCTGTCTTTTGGTCCCTCTGCCCTAAGCACATCCAATCTTGCTTGCTTTCGGAAGCTAAGCAGGGTCGGCCCTGGTTAGTACTTGGATGGGCGACCACCAGGGAATACCAGGTGCTGTAGGCGCCTGGAGTAGGAACTGGCAAGCCACTCCAGTACTCTTGCCAAGAAAACTCCATGGACATGGAGTCACATAGAGTCGGTCACGACTGTAACGACACAACACACACACACACACACACACACACACACACACACACACACACACA
>JAHTLZ010003526.1:54495493-54510321 GCA_023846285.1 Phrynocephalus versicolor
ATAATAATAATAATAATAATAATAATAATAATAATAATAATAATAATCTGCAGATGAAGCCTTGACCAAAAACAAATTTCTTGCCATCAAATGACCAAAAAGGCCTACAAGCAAAGTCTCAGTAGCTCAGTTAGAGCCAACCAGAACATTTGCATACTTATCTTGTAATGCTTTGGGCAATGATTTAGGAAGTGTTAACACCATTATTTTGTAGACAAGCACAGGGTAGTCATTATAGACTCATCAATATCTCACCTACAGCCTCGACCATTAATCTGTTTTATTGGGGGTGGGGGTGCATTCTGAAGCCAAGGAAGCAGCATTATTCACTTAACGTTTTTAAATGTCAGTAAACAGAAGAAAAGATTTCCATTTAAATAAAACAGACACTACATCTTATTTCTGGACATGCTTTCATGATAATGTTCTCTCTCTCTCTCTCTCTCTCTCTCTCTCTCTCTCTCTCTCTCTCTATCTCTCTCTCTCTCTCTCTCTCTCTCTCTCTCTCTCTCTCTCTCTCTCTCTCACACACACACACACACACACACACACACACACACACACACACACGTAGCTGAACCTGACAGAAATTTGAGGTTGCCAGGTTATTTGGGATGAAGGTACGGAAAGAGAAAAGCTAAGCTTGTTTTGAGGCTAGTAAGTTTTCCTAATTGTGACTTTCATCAAATAAGTTCATCCAAAAAGACTCTAACAGCTCATACATGTAGCATGACCCATCCCAAGACACTTTACACAGGCTATATATTGAGAGGGTCTTGAATTCAAACATACTAGCCTCAAGAAGGTCATTCACAGGTATGTGTGTGTGTGTTTGCATGCACGCACATGTGCACATGCACACACACACACACATGCTGACTCTGCATCACTGTACTTTTTGGAGCTTTTCCATGGTTACCTGGGTTGAAAAGGTTACAGTCCAATAAAGCTCCGTGGCAGCTCTCCAGAGGCAATGAATTTTTAATATTAAGTATTGTTAAAATGTACTTGTCCTGTCTAGACTGTTGAAATGTGAAACCAAACACAGCTGATTCTTCTTTTCGTCATACCTTATTGTGAATGGGAAAGGGATTGGTTTCTCAGCCTGTGTACCACTTATTCCATCATCAAGACAGACAGGCAAATTCAGGGGAGTGACAGGCATTTCAAAATGAGAAGCCCCAATGGAAAACATTCCACAGTGAGCTAACAAAGCTGGCAAATACTATAAACATGTTCTGAGTTGCTTTTGCCTGCCCCTGGTACATTATAAAGTCTGCCAGCTTTCCCCAATACCCTCTAGGTATGTTGGGCTGTCTATCCCATTCTTCTTGAGGATTATGTGAATGGTAGTTCAATGCAAGCAGGCAGCATCTGGCTCAGAAAAAGGAGATGAGAACCAGAGGTGTTTTGTTTCTTGTCCTTGGAATGAAAATAAACAGCTGACAAAGTTGATTCCACCATGTAAAAGCATCCACATGTAAACAAAAATCATATATATTGCTTAATGTTTCCAGCGTCTGGGGCAGATTGCAGTGAGGGTGTTTAAAGGAGCTGAGGAATTAAAAGCAAACCCCAAATCAGGGAATCCATTCCTGATGCATGATGAGCCAAACCCAATCAAAGCACATAGGTGGTCACTTCTTCATTGACCACAATTATTTTCCCTCTCTCCCCCATTTGTGCAGACTCACATCATGCCATACAATAGGATCTGTTGATTGGGGTTGATCAGTTGTATCTTAACATATTAAGAATGTAGGGTACGGAAAGATGATGAGGCTCATATTGGTGTTTGCCTAAGTTGTACCATAATGTGGCACAACTAATTAGAAGTACTTGCTGAGGTGCTGGGGCTCATTGTGTGTGGCCTTCATCAGCTGAGATGTTCTTCAACACCACATCAGTTGGCCATGACAAGCAATAAAACCTGGAAAAGAACACCAATAGAATCTGACCTGTTGATGGCCTAATGCTCACCTTGCCTCTGTCTGTGAAGAAAGTGATAAGAATAAATTTAAGCTAAAAATATTGGGGTGTGTTGGTTGTTCTTCTTTTTGAGTTGCCAATGCACCTATATAAGTTGTTAATAAGTTGGTGGTTCATCAAAGCTGCCACGCTTAGTTAGTTATAGCAAAAAGGTTTATTAAAGACAGATAGAGATTCAACAGAACACATACAGTACAGAGATAGGTTAGTAAACATCTTAGCTTAATGGTCCAAAGAACAGCACGGCCAAACGGCCTTGTTGCTCTGGACCCCGAGTGATGGTTTCCGTGGTCTTTTATACTCTTTCTGTAACCGCAGCTTACGTATTTCGTCATAATTCTCAGAAATGGCTTTTGCCTATTTTTAGTTCGAGATTGAATTCCCAGAAAATGACGCTTTTGGCACCATGAGATGGTGCCCACTTATCTGTGTCATCTTCGCTTCCCTTTATCTTGGTTTAACCACAAGAATTCGCTATTTCTGGAGGCTGGCACCTGGGTTCTTATCTATTTTTTGTGTTCTATGCCAGCATGACCTAATACCTTCAGTCAGGTTTAACACTTTATAATAATTTCTAGCTTTTTATTCTCATATTGAGTTAATTCTATTAATTCTTATTAATTCTTATTAATTAATTTTCATCAGTCCCCCGTTTTTTTTCGAGGAAGTTGAAAAAAAAAAGAATAAAAACTATTTTTGAAACTAATGCTAAGAAGTATAACACTCAATTGCTTAAACCTTTTGTCTGCTGGATGATTTAAGACTTTCCAGCGGCCATTTACTTTAACTGTGTTGCTTTATTGGGCCTGATTGATTGTATGTCTTTTGTATAGTTATAACAGTATAGGTATTGTCTACATCCATGAATGAGTAAGTGCAGGGACTTTACTATTCTGACATATATCTAGGTGTATCTATTTTCTTTGAGGGTAGGTGTAATCTAATAGCTAATTTACTTGAGGTGACATAATGCTTTTTTTTTTTGTTAACAGTAAGGAGGTCTTGTTTGCTTAGGGCCTAAGATTCTGTGAAACTGTAATTTGTGTAATCACAACTTCCCCCATTTTTTTTTCAGCATACATTAAAACCATAACACAAAATTCATTTAAAGTCTCATTTGACTGACAGTGGGGTGCTCTGCTGTTTGAATGTTAGGTAAAGCAAAGACCCAGAATATTTTGTATGAGGATCAAACCAGGGGCATAAATCACAGTGTTGTGTGTTCAAATAAGTGGAGTGGCTTACTTTTGCAAACCATTTTAAACTGTATAATAGATTGGCATAAGGGAATCAGGAGGGCATGGACAATACATATATACCATAGGGCTGAATAGGAGGGCTATAGACATCAGTTAAAATGAAGCTTTGGCAAACTGAATTTGGGGAACAACTATTCTGTGAAATATGTTGATTGACACCATTCATGATATGTTCTAGGGCCCATTACTTTTTGTTCCTTTGATTGCTAAACAAAATGAATAAATGAAGCTTTCTGTTCCTTTCTGTTAAACAAATGAATAAATATGTGGATAACCTTCTTGTGAATGACAGAAGTTCAGTTGACACAGGGAAAGTATCTTATACAATACAAAGGTAAGGTAAGGGGTATGATAGCAAAGGTAGCACATAACAGAATTCAGTAAGACTATAGAATTTCAGATACAGATTATAGATACAGAACATAGAGTATGCTTCAAAAACATCATAAACAGTAATTGCTTCTAAACATCAGTTGTAAATAACTGCAAAGCTGCTGGGTTGATTTGGCTGCAAAAATAAACAGGTAGATGTGCTAGAAGGATGTGCAAAAGGCACACTGACAGTCTGTGGTGGTTGTGGTGGTGGTGAAGTTTGCTGCCATTATAACAGTTCAGGATGATTCTTGAAAGGAGAAAACACTGCCGTTAATTGGAACAAAACAGTCTCTTTAAAGTGCCTTTTTTGCTTCCATGGCTCTGCAACCAGTCTGTTGTATTGCTTCAGCTGAGACAGCTAGACGGCTGCAGGTGATGATAAAGGCCTTCGGTACCACTCCATTTGAAGGATGGGGCTGATACGGCCAGGAAGACGGGACCAGGGCTGTCGATGTGATGGTTTCCCACACGAAGCAGCAATCCAGACCCGGTGTTTAGGTAGATTAGGAAGCGGCACAGAGGCAGGATGGCAGGACCAGCTGGAGAAGGCAGGACTCAGGCAGGACTCATCAGGAGTAGGCAGAGTCTCAGAAGTTGGAGCAGCCAAAAACCAAAGGTGTTTCTGCAGGTACCTAGGAAAGATGACTAGCAAAGAGAGATAGCTGTATAGGTTGTCAGCATGATCTGAAACAGGCCTTTCCATCGGGGTTGGAGGCAGTTCTTGCGTTGGAAAGACTTTATGCACATCCAGTCACCAACTTGGAAGGGATGACATGGCTTGTCTGGACACTGAGGGAGGGCTCCAGCAACCTGAGAATAAAAACTTGAAATACTGGAAGGGTGGTGTTAGCCAAAGATGTGTATACATACTAGAGTGTCGGCAAGAACCCCATTAAACTAAGGACCTTTTGTTGGATGACATTTGAATTTACTGGAGGCAATTTAACAGTTTGCTGTTTAAAAGTGAATTGAATCAGAGGGACTTGCCTGTCATTTTGCATCTGGCTCACAAAGCTATGAACCTTTACAGTATTGTTTTGTTATTGAGAGTTTTGCTCAGCAGTTCCAAATTCGAGGCCATGGTTTACTTTGTTGAGTCTATGTCTCTCATGTTTTGGATTTCCTCTTTTCCTCCTTCCTTTCACTTTTGCATAGCATTAAGTAGACTAGTGTTTGTGAGAAATAAATAACATTCAGCTCTTGTGGTAACTTTCAAATATGTATTATGTCTGAACTGAGCATATCTAGCACGATTCACCCATGATGACGGCCAGCGGTGTCTTTCTAATGACTAAAATAAGTTGTACAAAATCTCTGAAACCTAATTTCTAAGCATAATAACAGGGCAAAAAAACCATATCTATTCCCCACTTTTCCTAAAATGTCAGTATTTGATTTTAATATTGTTACTAGGTTTTAAATCTTCAGGTTAGCATCCTAACAAAGGTTTCTACTAAAAGTCAGTACTCAAATGAACTTCTTCCATTTCTAGGACATATCAGAACTAAAGCCTTATACAAGTTAATTTTTTTTTAAAATGCAGTGGTACCTTGCACAAAGGAATCAATGTGAAATTATGTTAAGCAAATTTTCTCCTATACAGATCTTCCTAGAGGGATGTAGTCCAAATTTAAGTGCACAAATTCACACACCAAATATGTTTTTGATAGAACAACACTGATTGATGAACACAGGGCAATTGATTAAAGTGTGCCAGCTAGGCAGATTCAAAGGACAGAACAGAACAAACAAACAGGCAAATATATTTTTTTTTAAATAGCAGACAATGAGTACTAAATTTTAAATTTACTAAATAATATTTTAACTTAACATATATATATTTTTTAAGTGAATTAACAGTTATGGTGGCATTCAGATATGTCTCATGTCTAAACATGAACACATCTGACTGTGGACACAACACAAACAAGCAGAATGTTTTCTAGGCAAATGTAGAATAAAAATAGGTTCCCAAATTCAATAGAAAAGCTGATTACTTGTTGCAGTGTTTTAACAGAACATTTTTTTTTTCATCTTAAACAAATTGAAAACTAGTGTGAGCTATATATTTTAACAATTCATGGTATCTTGCTAACTTGTCTTTCTACCTAAAATTTTATCAAAACTACAACATTATTTCACAACACCATCTTTGTTCACCTACGCTGACTCTCTTCAACTTACATTTACCCTATATTTTCTTCCTATAGATCCCTCATGCCTTTTTAAGTAACTAACAGTTATAACACTTTCCTTTATACAACCTTCCTTCATATATGAAATATATTTTGTCCTTTTCCATTTTTCCTTAATTCTGAGTGACCACTTTTTTCCTTCACATAGGCTGTCAGTCTAAATTCAAATTAGCAACATATCAGTCTTGTTAAATATCAAGATCTAATTATGTTACAGTATAATATTTATAAATCATGAATCTGTATTCATTCAAGAATTAAATTGTCGTGGGTTTAAATTTCAGTGGCATCCAATTTTATTCTATTAAAAGGGTCAACACAAATGTTAGACAACACAATGACAGATATTTGGAGGACAAAAGACACATAGGACATTTAGACACGACATGAATACCAGCCTTGAACAATACACAACACAGGGTGGAGGAAAAAATGCAGTATGAGCCAAAGACACAGAGTTTGGAATTAAAATGGAGAAGAAGAATAGTTCTTATATTGATTTGGTGCTGTCAAAATCAGCCAAGCAGAAATGTCCAGTTTCCACAGCAGAATTATGAAATCCAATGCAGGAATCAGGAACAGAATTCCTGTCCTTAATTACCTAATAAAATGTCATGTAGACTTCACTTAACCCCAAAACAAGGTAAAATTACCTAACAGTTCTATAAAAATGTCATCCCAGGCTACACAAGCCAAATTCTTCTCCCATAAAATCTTAGAACAAATTCCCATAATTCACTTAACCCCAAAGCAAAATTCCCTAAAAATTTCTATAAAAATGTCCCTAAACACTTTTCCCATAAAATAAACCCAAAACAAAATTCTCATATTTAAACAACTGAATTACATAGACAATTATTACAGGCTACACAAGCCCCTCTTCAGACCTTTATTTTTGCACACACATACAAGGGAGGGGACGTGGAACGCACTCAAGGTCTTTTCTCAGCTTACATTTTAAACAACATCTAAAAGAAAAAACAAATTCTGTTGTGGAAAAAGGCATGGCTCTGCTGTCAAAAGTTCAAAATTCATAAGGAGATGGCCAAACTGGGCTGCAATCATTATGCAGATTGAAGGGGCATTCTTGTGCTTTATGCTGGGGGCTTCTGCAGGAGTAGCATAATCTACATGGGGGTCTCTTTGATCTTGGAGGTTTAAACACGGAAGATTGAGATGTGGAAGGCTGTGGTGAGGGAAACTGGAACTCTGGTGATGACGTAATATAATCTATCACCTTTAAAAGGTCTCGGAGGGCTATAGACAGACTCTTCATGGCATCAATTAGTGTTTGATAAGTATTTTGAGCCATGTCTGACAAATCATGAACTGACAGGAATTGCTTCTGCCTTGTAAAAATCCAGTCTGCTGTTTCGGCTTTTGACTAAACAATATGCAACAGAGGAATGACAAAACACATCTTTACTCCAATTAAAACAATAAGTCCTTGAGGAGTTGCTGGCTGATAAGAAAGGACTTTTACTGTCTAGTTTACTTTCTTAGAGAAAAAGTTCATGCTGCCCAGTGGCTTTCAGAGAAAAAAAAAGGGTGGGGGCTTTTTGTCCCTTTAAAAATTAGCACTTAGGCTGTGCAGAGTGAGGCAGACACTTGATTTGTTCTTGAACGGGGAATACAATAACTGATTCTGCCACACAAGGCAATGCAGCTGCTATTCAGGACTTTAGAGCTAATTAATATAAAAACAAAGATACTTTAAATGGCCATAGTTTATCTCTAGGCAAGAAAAAATAAGGGACCAAGTTCTGCAGTCCAAAAAGAAACTATTTCTCCCCTATTAACCAAGCAAGAAAAAAATTTTTTTTGACTTACCAATCTGGAACCAAGACGATCCAAGGAAAAGGGAAAGAGGGAAAGTTAGGGCAGAGGTTAGAGATTGCCTTTAAAAAGAAAAGCAAGCTCTCCCGTGGGAGTCAAGCTGAGACCCGTTCACCCTCGCCGCTGGCAGAAGACTCTCCAGCGTAACGTAGGTTCCCGGCCACCATTGATAAAAAATTGAGGCCTTGAGGTCCTTGTCGGGAGCCTAAAGCAGGTGCTCTCAAAGGGAGTGCAACCTCAGGAGGACCCCCATCACGGCCAATGCACCATCTGATAAGGATAAATTTAAGCTAAAAATATTGGGGTGTGTTGGTTGTTCTTCTTTTTGAGTTGCCAATGCACCTATATAAGTTGTTAATAAGTTGGTGGTTCATCAAAGCTGCCACGCTTAGTTAGTTATAGCAAAAAGGTTTATTAAAGACAGATAGAGATTCAACAGAACACATACAGTACAGAGATAGGTTAGTAAACATCTTAGCTTAATGGTCCAAAGCACAGCACGGCCAAACGGCCTTGTTGCTCTGGACCCCGAGTGATGGTTTCCGTGGTCTTTTATACTCTTTCTGTAACCGCAGCTTACGTATTTCGTCATAATTCTCAGAAATGGCTTTTGCCTATTTTTAGTTCGAGATTGAATTCCCAGAAAATGACGCTTTTGGCACCATGAGATGGTGCCCACTTATCTGTGTCATCTTCGCTTCCCTTTATCTTGGTTTAACCACAAGAATTCGCTATTTCTGGAGGCTGGCACCTGGGTTCTTATCTATTTTTTGTGTTCTATGCCAGCATGACCTAATACCTTCAGTCAGGTTTAACACTTTATAATAATTTCTAGCTTTTTATTCTCATATTGAGTTAATTCTATTAATTCTTATTAATTCTTATTAATTAATTTTCATCAAAAGAACTCTTACAACATGTAATTTGGAGAAAACAGGTCACACAACTTTATAAACCAACTACAGCACAACTAATATGGCCAAGCATTGTTCTTGATGTAACCTGTATCCTTCAGAGACTCCCAAGGGCGGCGGGGGTGGGGGGGACTTCTGGCCACCATGCAGACATAAGCCACTACATGGCACCATTGTTCCTCTCCTGGGGTGGAGGGGAATGACCCACCCCCTGGGTGGGCAAAGCACAACCCTCACCCCAACAGCCACCAGTTCAGTTCCATTCAGGCTTGCAGGACCCTCGCCTGCCAATTTCCTCCAAAATGCCTTCTAACTAGTTTTAATATGTGAAGAACCAAAAAACATCACAGGGTGGGAGGGTTGGGTCAGCCGTCCTCAGGGATAGTGGGGCATCCGGCCCCAGCTCCCCCTTAAAATGTTGTGCCAGTGGACTGCTTTGAAGACTACACCATGCCACATCCATTGGCTGATCTCCTTCCTTCTTGGCCACTGCCTGGCCAATTACAGCCTTCCAGCTCATCCGGAGAATTTCTCTTCCTGCTTCACATGGCAGATGTCATTTCTGGATTACTCTCTTCCTCAGCACTGTACCAGCATCATCGCGGGCTCCTGGTAAGTCAGGGTCCTGTCCTTGATGGCCTAATGCTGACCTTGCCTCCATCTGTGAAGAAAGAACTCTCTCACACATGTAACTTGGGGAAAACAGGCCACAACTTTATTAACCAATTACAGTGCAGCTAAGCACATCCGATCTTGCCTGATTTTGGAAGCTAAGCAGGGTCAACCCTGGTTAGTACTTGGATGGGAGACCACCAGGGAATACCAGGTGCTGTAGGCGCCTGGAGTAGGAACTGGCAAACCACTCCAGTATTCCTGCCAAGAAAACTCCCTGGACGTGGAGTCACGAAGAGTTGGCCACGACTGTAACAACACACCACACCACACCACAATATGGTCAGGCATTGGGTTGGATCCAGACATGAGGAGTCCGATGAGGAAGATGTGGATTCGCGGGCCCTGTGGTGTTTGCCCTTCTTGGATGAGTGCCACCTTTTCTTCTTGTGCTTCCATGGCCTCCTCTCTGGGCTGGAGCTAGATGGCGAGCTTGAATATGAACTATTGTTAGGCTGTGCTAGCCTGGCACCTGATGGACCAGGCTGTGTGGTGGCTCCAGCTGGCAACTGCTGTTGCGCAAAACTGCCCAGCTGTGCAGATAGCTATGCCGGTGCCTGAGAAATGTTCTGGATAACTACCTGTGGACCCTCTGGGGCGTTGGTCTGCTGAATGGGCAGTGCTTCTTGGTTTGCCTCAGATGGAGGCCCAACAGGGGCCCCTTGTACATTGGAAGCTTCTGCCCGCTCTTCCCTTCTCTCCCTAGGAACCCTTGGGTCGTTGGTGCCCATGACCTGAGAGGCCTGCCAGCCCTGGTCTGGATATTGTATTGACCATGCTCTCCAGGGGCTGCTGAGTGGATAGCAGGCACCTGCCTTTCTGAGGGCATTACTTGCTTTGTGAAATATTGCCCAAGAATTGGCTATGGAACAAAATTTATGATCCCAACGTGGGGCGGAAGGAATGCTCGTCCAGGTGGCAATAGTTCCCAGCTATCCAGAGCAGGCTTCTTACTGATATGTGGGGGGAGGGAGGGAGAGAAAGGCCTGTTCCAAAACCCAACTTGTTCCTTATCGGCAATGGCTCTAAGCCTATCCCTAACAGGCTCTCTGTACCCTTAATGGGCTAACTGAAGCCTGTCTAACTACTGAAGGTGGTGGTGGTGGGGGAGAAAGACCCACTCCAACCTTCTGACCAGCTCCAATTAGAAGTAATTCAAAACGTAGCTGAAGCAGGCTCCCCTTCCATTAAAAAGGGGTTACTTGCAGCCTGTCTAACTGAGGGGGAGGAGAGAAAAAACAAAAAGCCTGCTCCAACTTGTTGTCAAGCAACAGGAATAATGATGGTGGGGCAAATAACTTCCTTAAAGGAGAGAAAGTGGAAATAGGCTGCAAGCACAATAACAGGAAACAACAACAACAAAATGGGGAGGTTGATAATTGGGAGCTGTAACTAACAGTGTAGATACATTCTAAGATTATACCAAGAAAGACTTTCAAGTTTCCCCCAGGGTTCTCATAGAAAGCTCAGAAAGGCTGAGCTAATTATACAGTGGAAGTGGACCATAAGGAATTTCTCTAATACTGTATTACTTTAGAATACCCATCCTCTTGGCCTGAATACTTCAGGCAAGCTAAATTTTGCTTTTGACTTAACACTGGCCGGGTTTTGTATTGTCCCTCCTAGACAGACTCTCATGATTGGACTGGACTGGAAACTGTTGGACAGTGTGTTACTCTGCATCATATTTACCTTAACACTTCCCAACACCACCTGAAATAACCTGATGATTTAAACCTCTGTGCCTGTGGTGGAAAACCTTGGAGTTAATCATGTAAACACTCACTCAATGCCACCTCTTCCACAGTCACTGAGGTGCATCACACTGTTGTCACCTGAAACAGCCACCAGGCAAAGAATTACTGCTCTGGGAGCCGTGTCCCTTTTGTGTGCCTTCCTAGCTCTTGAACCATTTGGGTAATTCACTCAGGCTTAAGTGTTTTGTATCTGGATCCATTGTGGCGTGCTGATGCCTGACTCTGTAATGAGACCCGCGTGGTATGAATGAATGAGCAAGCGCCCAGAGAACTTCAGCTGAAAGGAAAGTATATCACACATCTGTGTCACTTCATCAAAATGCTTGTCGTTGGGAAAGATCCAAAAGACAGTGTTCATTTCTGAGTGGAGGCCAACGATGCTCAAAAGCTTTGTTTGCATGCCAAGAGTATGGCTAAACTTTACTGTGCTGATGCCAAAGAGCACGGAGGTGATGGGCTTCAATGGGCATTTGTCAGTCCTGTCATTTAACTGTGAAGATGAGAAAATGTTCCCTGCGTGTACTGTACCAAATAGATGAGTTTTACCTGCCAAGGATAAACACCTGGTGTTTTATGTTGCCTACGGCCATCTTCTACAATTGCTATTTTGTTGTGTGTGTGTGTTGTTTGTGTTGGTTTTTTTTAAGTCAAACCAACCCAATTTATTTATTTATTTAGAGTATTTTTACCCCACCTTTCTCCTTGGAAAAAGATATTTTTATAACCTGAACACAAATTTATAACCTGAACACAACTACTTGGCAGCATGTCCATTTTCTATCAGTGGTGCTTTAATCTTGATAAACATGCTTTCCGCTGCAGCCCATCGCTGGATGCTTTTCTCTATGATCTCACAAGCCAACATCATCACAGTGACCATATGCTTTTGTCCCTTGTGTCTATAAATGAAAGACCAGCTGAATAATCACTTTGGTGAGGCAAACCAATACCTGGCACTTATGAAACTGAAAGAGGTTTCAACCACACACAAAAAGAACTCATTTTTATATATCTGTCCAAAATAGTTATGGTTTTATTTCTATTTCTATTTTTTTTAATATGTGCTAGATTTTGCTAATCATCTCCAGAAGATATATCTGGCATTTGTCCATAATCAGAAATAGCACTGTGATTACAATTATGTTTAATATTATGTCAATTGTAACTAGGACTGAGTGTAGGTCCTCCACATAGGTTCAGAGGCTGGTTCGGTAGATCAGATCCATTCTCAGTTTGATCCAAAGTGGCCCAGAACCCTCTGATTAGGTTCAGACCCAAACTGAAATCCCATTCAGAAATCCAGATCATAATCCCTTCACAGACTTGCTCTGGAAAGCCAACTCAGCTGTAATGTTTTCTGTTTTTTCATGGGTGCTCAAGGTGGGTGTTAAACTTGCCAAAAGAAGGAAAGAAAGGTAGAGGCCTTAACCAGTCAAATACCTTGAAAAACATGCTTTGGGAAATGTGGCAAGCCCTTATTTATGTCATCATTGTTCCCATGTGGGGAAAAAATAATCACAGATGTTGAGTTACTGCTCTCTGAGTTGATAACAGCCAGGTATATAACGCATGATGATGATGATGATGATGATGATGATGATGATGATGATGATGATGATGATGATGATGATGATGATGATGATGATGATGATGATGATGATTGGGCCACCACCCTCCAAGAAATGGGATACCAGGTGGCTTATGGCATAGTCATAATGCAAATAAAAATACAATAAAGTTGCAAATGCTAAAATAAAATTTAATTGATTATGCAATAAAATGGAATTAAAATTCAAACACTTTAAAATATCTTGATTAAAAAGCCAATTATAACTTATCTAAGAGAGAGTGAGAGCAAACCAGAGTATCAGCTAAACTCCTTTGGTTGATGCTGGATAGAAGATCTTGGTTTGCCACTGAGAGAATAGCAGGGAGAGGGCCAACCAAGCCTTTCTTGGCAAAGAGTTCCAGAGCCTTGAAAAAGTCATGGAGAAGGCCCTATATTAGTCACAGCCAGCCATTTGAATTGACCAGCAGAATAGGTCTAGCCAGAGAGATCAGCCACCCCATAAACCGCCAGCACTGTGGTCTGCTTACCACACCAACTGCTAAACGAAGGAAGAGCTAAGATGCATTATTGCACATAATTTTTTTATTTATTTTATTTATCTATTTTGAATATTTTTACTCTACCTTCCTCCTTGGAAAAGGACCCAAGGTGGCTTACAATAATGAGATACAATATACAGCCCAGAACATTTAACATACTGTGTATTCAATCTTAGAACATTAAAATGTAATATTAGAGCTACAAGGAGCACACAAGAAGAAGAAAAATCCATTATGAGGGGTGGAAGCTTAACATGGAATTCATTGGTGTTCTTATGTAACCAGTCAATGAAATCATGTATGGTAATCCATATAAAAGTCACATAGCAAGTAAATAGTCCCTCGTTCAGGGAAAGCTTGCCTGAAGAGGAAGGTCTTTGCTGTTTCCAGAGAGACAACAGAGATGGGGCAGTCCTGGCCTCCAGCGGGAGGGAGCTGTAAAGTCTGGGAGCAGCAACATAGAAGGTCTTTTCATGTGTTCTTCTGAGACGCACCTGTGAAGGTGGCAGAATGGAGAGATAGGCCTCTCCTGGTGACTTGGGAACCTGAGCCAGTTCATACTGTGAGATTCAATCTTTGGGGTAGCTTGGACCCAGGCCATTCTGTGCTTTGTAGGTTAAGGTCAGCGCCTTGATAGCTGATTGGAAGCCAGTGGAGCTGCTTTAGTAGGGATGTAATGTGTAATGTGATCTCTGTAACCAGACCCAGTCAGCAATCTGGCCGCTGCATTCTGGACCCACTGAAGTTTCCTGAGACTTTCCATTGGTAGCCCCACATAGCCCCACACAGAGCACATTACGGGAAGTTACTAGGACATATGTCACAGTGCCAGAGCAGATTTCTCAAGAAACAGGCATAACTGGCATACTAGATTTAATTGTGCAAATGTACATGGAGTCACGAAGAGTCGGTCATGACTGTAACGGCACAACACACACACACACACTCCTGGCCACAACTGTTACCTGAGCATCTGAGTTCCCCTCCACCAACAAGACCATAGCTAACAACTCATACTTTATGGGTGTTGAGAAGGTTGTAAAGGTGGACTGTTGTCCACCTAATGAGCCTATTGAGGCCATTGTCCACCAAGCCATCATTCATCTTATGAGCCTATTTCAGACTGGAGTGACCCTCCTGTGTTGTTCCAGGATCAAATCTGTCAATTTTATAGTGTAGAATTGGGTTTTGCACAACCCTAATTATAATGTCTTTGCAGTAATTTGTAAATAGTGTGCTTTTCATGTTGAGATGTGATTGCTCTTATCCCTGTTCCTTTTCAAACAGAAGCATGTTTCACAACTCAGCAAATACAAGCTTAGTTTCACTGCTTTTCAGTATCCAAGGTTAGATTAGCACTTGATGTTCATGCATCTGTTTTAATGCATTACATTCGTAAACAAACCCACACATTACACAACCCAGAACCAAGAAACAGATCAAGAAATGTCTACATTTTGTGATTCCTCTGTATATGTGAAATCATCGACATGCTGAACATTTAGGATAAACAGATGAACTCTGCACGTCTATTTTTGGACACATCTCCAGAAATCCACCCTTGAAAGCCATCCCTGTAACTCATTCTAGGAAATGTCAGTAGAAAATTAGGAAAACAATGAATATTTGATTTAACATACAACTATTTTGCTCTGTGCGCGCGCGCGCGCGCGCGCACACACACACACACACACACACACACACACACACACACACACACAC
>JAHTLZ010003526.1:54512493-54527560 GCA_023846285.1 Phrynocephalus versicolor
TAGATAGATAGATAGATAGATAGATAGATAGATAGATAGATAGATAGGGTGGACAATTTCTAAGAGTACAGAGACCATGTTTGCCCTCTAAAGTACTCTCATCAACCCTACAGACAACCTATTGTTTGGGTAGACACTTAGGTTTCTTTAAAAGAGATAAAAATGGGTCCAGAGGAAAATGGGTCCAGATGGCAAACTGTACCCCTTCAGTTGCTTCTGTGTGTATTGGGGGGAAAGGGTTATTTTTTTGATTTTGTGACCATCAGTTTTCCATCATTTGATTCCATGGCATGCAATCAGGTCCCTTTGGACCTGTGTGTGGCTCACAGTCTACATGTTTCTCACCACACTTTTGGAACAAACTCTAGCATGTTCTGTAATTCCCTTTGCAAGCCCTTGTGTTGTCTGAACAACCATGAGTGTAAGAATTTAAGGTAGTAATATCTCTCTTTGCTTTAATCCCAAACTAACCTGATCAAAGGGCGTGTGGGGGGCTCAGTGGGCTAGAGCACTGAAAACTGTCGGCTGTAAGGTCGGCAGCTCAGAGGTTCAAATCTCAGGTGCCATGAAGCAGAACGAGCTCCTGATGTTAATCCCAGCTCCTGCCAACCTAGAAGTTCAAAAGCACGTAAATGCAGGTAGATAAATACGTACCACCATAAAAAGTGGGAAGGTAAAACTGTTTTCTTGCAGCCATGCTGGCCACATGGCCACGAATTTGCTCAACACTGGCTCTTCAGCTTGAATAAAGAGATGAGTACCGTCCCTAGAGTCAGGCATGACTAGCACGCATGTGCGGGGGGAACCTTCACCTTTACCTTAACCTGATCAAGGCCACCCCTCAGGACTGGTTGTTTTGGCTTACCAAATATCAAGCCTTTTTGTTGTTGAAATAAATGTACATCCCAACAACTTTGTTTAAAAAAATTAGTAATCATAAGCAGCATTTCAATGCAGAATATTAAAGAGAATGTTCTGGCTATTCAGCAACTTCTGCTGTTTTCCAGCAACAGAATTAATTGAAAATGTTATGGATCTTTTCCCTCCAACCTCTTTATGTTTTTGGCACTTCCTCATCAAGAGCCTGAAGAATGCTGCCTGAAATAAGGAAGGAAATAAACAAAAAATATCTGGATAACTGTAGTTAAATTTTAACACCTCATTGAATTTGGACAATTTTAGATAAGGATACCTAATCAAAAAGGGTTTATTCAGGCCTAATTTAAAGTATCATATCAACTATCCGTGTTTTGCTGGCCTTGCTATACTTTTCCCTGACTGGCAGACATTTTTTAGCTAGCAGTTTTGTCACAATAAATTGGTTTCCACATTTGCAAGCTTCTGCCTAAGTTTCTGGGCTGGGAAATAGCTAGGGTGTGGGAGCCCCTTTGCATCACCCTACTATGAAATCCTATGATGACTTGCTGTACTATGAAGTAAGTGTTCAGGAAATACTGGGTGCAATATCATTTAACAAGGCATTGATTATGTTTGAGAACTAGGACAATATCTACTGTTGGTACCAGATGACACCTCCTGGATTACAATTATGTGAGAAGTGACTTTAAGAGTGGTAACCTATCTCTGCCTATTCTTCCCTTGGTGTAAAGATGTCTATTGCGTATTGCATTTGTGCATGGATGGCATGCCCCCCCCCCCAAAAAAAAAAAGCGAGACAGGAGAGATCTAGAAGGTCAGACCAAGTGGCACATGCTGATTTAAACCATGGAACTGAGTGAAACACCATGGCTTCAGCTTAGGAAGGGGACCTGAGGTGGCTCACAATATTAAAAGAACAAAACTAAAAACATAAGATAAACATTAAAATCAATTAAATCATGCATTGCAGTAATCAAAATACAATTGAATAATTAAGTGCAGGTGAACATGAAAAAATGATGTTAACTTTAGAACAGCATTCAAGATTGGTAAAGCCCACCTGAAAAGATGGTCTTCAGCTGACAGCAGAACCTGATCTTCCAAAGGAGAGCATTCCATAACGTGGGAGCTTCCACAGAGAAGGCCCTCTCTCGTGGCCCCGTAATCCAAGCCTGCCCTGGCTATGGGACTGAGAGAAGGGCCTCCTTTGACTATCATAAACACCTAGAAGGCACGGCCGGCACGTCCATTAAGGCAAACTAAGCAGTTGCCTAGGGTGCCAAAATGGAGAGGGAGCGCTGGCCAGCCTGCTGCCCCCTGCTGCCCCCAGCCGCTGGCCACCGCCGTCCACCCCCCCGCCGCCCGGCACCCACCCACCTGCCGCCCTGGGCCCATCGCCACCCACCCCTGTGCCCGTTGCCATCCCCCGCCATCCACTGCCCCCTGCCACCCCCCGCTGCCGCCGCCGCCTGCCCGCTACCCTGCCCCCATCACCCCCTGCCCCGCCATCTGCCGCCCCCTGCTGCCCACCACCACCCCACCACCACCGCCGCCTGCACGCTGCCCCACCCCCCGCCACCTGCCGCCTGCCCACCGCCCCTCCCCTCCCACCCCGCCCCTCACCTAGGGCGCAAAAAACCTAGCGCCAGCCCTGCCTTATTTCATGGCGCAGTGGTTAAATGCCTGTACTGCAGGTAAAACTGCGTTCACGACCTGGGGTTCAATCCCAGGGAGCAGGCTCAAGGTTCACTCAGCCTTCCATCCTTCCGAGGTCAGTAAAATGAGTACCCAGCTTGCTGGGGGGGGGGCAATGTGTAGCCTGCACAGTGTAATTAAAAATTGTAAACCGCCCAGAGACTACTTAAAGTGGTATGGGGCGGTATATAAGCAGAACACTTTGCTTTGCTTTGCTTCATATAGGGAGATACAGCCCTTTAGGTAACCTAGACCCATAGGGGTAGTAGGTGATGACCAGCCCTTTGAATTGGGCCTGAAAACAGGCTGGTACCCAGTGCAGTTGTTATATGGTGTCTTGTATCTATTTCCCCAAGACAATATTCTGAATGCTGTATTTTGAACCAGAGGAAGTTTCCAAATGATCTTCAAAGGCAGTTATATTACGCTGTTACCGAGTTGGTAACAGCATAATATAACTAAGGCACGTGTCCCTGTAGCCAAGTCAGAGATATCAAGCACTCATTTGATATACACCCCCACTACAAGTTACCATGGTAGAGCAGGGATTTGAGTCCAAGTCTCCAGAGCCACAGTCTTGTCAGTTTTATCTGTTAAACCACACTGGCTCTCTAGTTCCATTTTTATTCTTGTTTATATTGATTCTGGGTTGGTTTTTTAAAGCCACTTGTAATGAGGCTTGCTGGTTCTTAAAATTGTTTGCATAGCTTTGGGCAATTTGACTGGGAATGTGGCCTACAATCAACTCTATTGATTGCTTCATCAACCAATAGGCTGGAGAAAACACATTTGAAAAAAAGGTTCATGCGGTTAACAATACCCATTTACCCACAAGCCACACTTGCTGGCTGCATGGTATTTCAAAGCAAAACATCTCCAGCAGTTTTCTGCATTATATCAATAATAAATTTAAGGTAGTATATGCCAGAGCCTTGCATTTGCAGACTGGAACAGAGCTGTGCTAATGAGAGGAACTTTAGGAGGACACTGACTCATAGTGTTGCCTTAAAGTCAGAAGTGATGTGACCCTACATAATAATTTTATATGAATTGACTTGGGAGTAAGTTCCATATGATTCATGATGAGCAGATACACAATCGCTTGCACTGCTTGCTGATGTATTTTACCCCCATGAAACACACTTAGGATTGGTACATTAAACTTCTTAATGCTGCCGATACTTTGAATACGTAAATGTCATTGGGATTTGATATGCATGCATTGTGCATCATAGAAGTGGGTGGGTGTGGATGTATTCTTGGCCATTTGCCCTATATAAG
The DNA here is from genome assembly GCA_023846285.1 of Phrynocephalus versicolor. NCBI lineage: Eukaryota > Metazoa > Chordata > Lepidosauria > Squamata > Agamidae > Phrynocephalus > Phrynocephalus versicolor. The sequence goes on from JAHTLZ010003526.1 coordinate 54,516,349, forward strand.
GCTAGAAACATGATCCTTCCCTGATCACTACTAACGGGAATTTCCAAGGGACAAATGTCAAAAACTGAATTAAATGGATTAGGTGGAATTAAAGTGCACATTAAAGGTTTATGATTATAGTACTAAGCTCACTCGCTGTGGAATTAGTCCATTGAACTCAGTGAATTTCATTTCCTTGCCTACTATGGTGTACCTAGGCACTTTTACACCATGGGCTCAATAGATTTTCAGGGTAGGAAGTAGGAATGAGATAGCCATGTGTATTGCTTTAATTTCAAAGCATGTCTGAATGATTTCTTCTCACTCCACCTTTCACAGTCATTCAATGCTTGACAATTGCTTTTACCATCTTGACATATTGGAGTTAAACTACTGTTTGCCAATTTTGATTGGGAGATGAGATCACTGAAATGTAAGGATAAGGAAGAATTTCATCTCAGCTCCCTTTTTTATAAGAATGCCCTCAAATTTGAAAATGGCTTTGTATTTGAAATGGGAAAGTACTTGAAGGTTTTTCTTTTCTTCTCATATGGACGAGAAGTAAATCAAAACTGATGAATTCATCAGTCTTTCAAGTGCTTAACTTTTAAAAATCTGTGTTTGGATCCTTGGGTATGGGTATTGACCATGTTAATACTGAATTAAGGCTGTCACTCACTAACCCCACAGCACTCCAAGATGTTCCTTCTCTTTCACACCAATGGAATTGGCATGTGCAATACTGTCTTCCCCAGGCTGGGGATGGGGGTGTATGTGGGAGAACTATGCTCAATGTCTTTGGCTAGTGTCAAACACTAGTTTCCCTTTAGTGATCCTTCCCTGATCACTACTCCCTTTAGAAGAACTTTCCAAAATTTTTAGATCACGTATCAGGGAAAGAGTTTGAGGCTAAACAGACAAAGAAGCAATATGTGGGGGAAAGCAAAACTCAACCATACTTGAATCATGATGTGCAGTGCAGTGTAGTGGATAGGGACATAGACTAGGATTCTGAAGGCCTGAGTTTGAATCTTGGATCAGCCATAGAAGTTCATTGGGACAGTGGAACTGGTAAAACCACTCATTAAATATCTTCCTTTGAAAGCTCTGGTCGGGTTGAAATGTTAGTTCTGACTTGATAGCACATAGTAACAACAACTTAAATCATAGCCCCTCATCACCACTGATGAATAGAATACTTTGTTTCTCGTGCCCCTGGTTCTAAGTGCATTAATTTGGAAATCTTAATTATTTGCTTTTGGGGGAAAAGATCATTTATTTTTTTAAAAAAGAATATACAGTGGTCCCTTGATTGAGACTATGCATATGTCCAGATACCACCTCGATGATCAAAATATTTTAAAATAATATTAATAAAAATAAAGGATTGTTTGATAATTAATGAATTGAAGTCCATCATTGCCTTTTTAGTATTGTGCCACATAACACAGTGATTGCAGTTGTCTGTAGGTGCTTATTGACTGCCAGTTATTGGTTTTCTTTTCTTGTCACCCCCATGGGGTAATGTCTACAGCAAAATTAAATTGTTAGTAAAATTCTATTCCAACCGTTTCTCCCTCCTCCCGTTTAAGAACAGTGAATTATTCACACCGCTATTTGTTCTCATATTTTATGGGCGTGTTATTACACCTAAAACGCTTGTTATCTGGGTGAAGAGAATGCATTTCCTGGCAGTTAATGGTGTCAGCAAAACCACAGGCTACAAGATTCTACGATAGGCTAGAGTTTAGATCAGTGTCTCGAAACCTTGTGAGTCTCCCTGAAAATACTGGGATAAGTCAATATCTGTCTGTATGACTCAACGGTATTCCACATTTTTAACAAAGGACCCCCGCCTCCCCATCCTGTGAAACAAAACAGACCATAAGAGATCTAATGAATTGACACTATGCCACTAATTGTGCTTTGGGTCATGAACTTGAGGAAATAAACAGGAGCTGAAAACAAATGAGTTCTGAGTAGAAAGTATTCAGAAAAGTATTAGCCAGTTCAGTGAGCTGTGGTACTGCATTATCAGTGCTGTTATGAGGAGAAAATATATTTTCTTGTGCTCCTGAATGGCAAACAATGCTGGCCCTTACGGGAAATGAGGCAGCTGCTCTCGGTGGAACATACTGAGCGATATGGATATGTGCACCATAAGCTTCCCCATTATTCTGATGTATAAGCTGAGGAGTGTCTCATCTTTAGATCACTGAGCCAATCTTGGCAATCTTTGTTGAGATGCCATCCAGCAGGGGCTCCATCTGGCTATACTCTCTGTTCTGCCCCCACCCCCACCCCATTGCACTTGAGAGTCCCTGGTTCTCATACTCAAAATCCCAGTTCTGCTAATCCACTTTTTGACCACTTGTCCTCTTTCCTTGCTCCTCATGTTCTTCTTCACCCATCCTCCATGAAATATGGCATCCCTTGGGCCTTTGTAGCCAAAGCACCTCATAGGACAGTAATGGTGAACCTTTTAGAGACCAAGTGCCAAAAGTGTGATTCAAAACCCACTTATTTTTCACAAAGTGCCAGTACAGCAATTTAACCTGAATACGGTGGTACCACAGGTTACAAATGCTTCAGGTGCTACCCTTTGGGAAAGAGAAGACTGAAGAGCAGGTTTTTGAATTTCCTGTGGCCACAGTACCCTCCCCTTCGCCCGGCTCTCTGCATGGAGCTCTTTTGAGACCACCAAAATGGCTCCGTGCACAGAGCCGGGTGAAGGGCAGGCAGCAGTTTGTGGGTTCCTTCATAGCCCCAGTTTAATTTCCAGTCACATCACATTTGGGATGCCCAGAGCGCTGTGTCTGGACAGTAAACTGGGGCTATGAAGGAGCCTACAATCCACTGCCTCCTTTCACCTGGCACTCTTCACAGAGCTATTTTCAGGCTGCCGAAATTGCTCTGTGCAGAGAACCTGGCAATGGGGAAGCAGTGGTTTGTGGGCTCCTTCATACCCCTAGTTTACTCTCCAGCCATGCTGCTTTTGGGATGCCCAGAGTGTTGTGGCTGGAGAGTAAGCTGGGGCTATGAAGGAGCCCACAAACCACTGCTTCCCCTTCACCCAGCTCTCTGCATGAGGCTGTTTTGAGCTCTTTTAATGGAGCAGAGTGACGTGCTTAGAGTGTAGGGCGAAGTGCCATGGCTGTGAAGGGGGCAATGTTGCACAGCCTCAGAAAGGGCTCTGCATGCCATCTTTGGCACCTGTGCCATAGATTCTCCAAACCTGTCATTGGACCATCCTTGACATGCCTGTTCAGAAGCAAGCCATACTTCCTCCTAGTTGAGTGTATGTCGGGATAGTTGCAGCCTTTAGCCAACCCTGCATGGCTGCGATCACCCAGCAAAACCTGAAGTCGTCACAGGCAACATGCTTGACTGGGAGGTGCAGTGGAAAAGCAAAGGGAATGACTTCATTATCGAGTCAAACTGGAGCCTGAAATGTTTGCATCCAATAACAACCCCCTGTCTAACTTGTTTCCATCCATAGCTGGGTCATAGACAAGACATCAGAGAAAATATTAGGATAGAGTTATATTCTGAAAAAAATCTATTTTTACTTTTTTCCTATTATAATGCATCATCATCATCATCATTTTGAAAATCTATTGGGAGGTCACAGGTTATTTGGGTATTATAAAAGTTGGGTACAATTCCAAAAAGGTTGGGAAAAATTGGCCTAGAGAGTGTCATGTTCCGAGAGACAGAGGGTAGTCATGGATTGTTAAATGTAGACCCATCAGTCCTAGGATGTAAAGCTCTGTCTATCTGTTTCTGAATTTCCAGTGTCATCTAAAGAAGTATTTGCTTCCATAAGAACTTAGCTTGTTTTCTGTTTCATTCTTTGTTCCCTCCTTGATTTATTTAAATTTTTTAATAAAAGTGATTTTAATTGTGTGTGTGTGTTTTTTTAAAAAAAACATACTTCATTTGATTTGAGGTTGGTTTTTGTGACAAAACCCTGGAAACAGGAGTAATGAATATACAAATCATCAGCCAATCCCAGCACGAGGGCGGGGAATGGTATGATATAAAAAGGGTGGAGCCTAGTCAGTTGAGGCAGTTCAGTTGAGTTAAGTTAAGTTGAAGGTTTTGAGAGTGAGTGCTGGGAGAGAGCACTGCTCTGTGAGAGTTCTGTCAGGCAGGGAGGGCTATACTGTTTACTAGTTATTAAAGACAGGGGGGCTGGAGGAGTTGATGAAATCTATTATATGTTAAAGGCAACACATACCATCCTCAGATAATTGTTTATTATTTTCTCAATAAACTTTGTTATTATTTTTATATTATACATCTGAGTCTGTCCCAATTCATGAGGCGACAATTTTAAAAGGTGGCAGCATTACCATTTCCATCAGAATTCAGTGTGAAAAAGGGAGGTGTCGTCACAATTTGGTGGCACAGCAGTGGGATGTCAAAATAAACCCAGTTGTGCCTTTGAAAACTCAGTCTGTGAAAGGGGGGACGTCACAGTTTTCCCATTGATGAATTTATAATTGCTCTGTTACTGGGGATTAAGAGACTAGGGAAAAGAAGGAACTGGGTGGAATGTTGATTTCCTAATAATACCCAATGCCAAAAACAATGGCATGCAACAGTGCCATGCAACAGAAAAAACATCAGGACAATATTTTAGACCTCAAACCTAAAATATATATCTATTTTATTAATGCTTTATTGCCCCCAAAGCCACCAGAATGAAACATAACAACCTGGAACTGCAAGTTCCAAGCAGAAAGATCAAACCAGCCCATGTCATGTGTGACTAGATGAGACAAGATGCAGCTAGCCATAAATCATCTATAGGCACAATTTTATAGTTCCTATTTCAAGCTGAAAATTGATGTTCCAAAAGAGAGCCTGGAACAGTGATTTCTGAGTTGGGTGGCCCAACAAAATTCACCCATTCTATCTCACTAGAGCAGACCAATGCAACTCGCTGTAGGAATGAGAAGACTACACATTGGACTGGGTGAACAGAATGACATTAGCTCGTGCTGCCTCTCTCGTTAGCCCAGCTGAGGATCTTTATTAGAAGTGATAAACAAGGCATCACACATGTGAGAGGGGTGGATAATAATTGACCATAGGACAGAGGAAGACAGAGGAAGGATGGTCTTCGGTCACGTAGCGGAGGTATGCAAACCTTATCTGAGTGGACCAAAGGCAGCTTGTTTGTCCTACAAACCAATCTCACAGGCTTCCTGGCTGATCTGGGTGGATAGATGCAGACCAATCTGGCTTCCTGAGTATATGGGCTATGGAATTCATTTCCTTCCATCCAGGGCCTCCCCACTCAGAGAGAGGTTTAATGAGGTTAAGGAAAATAACATGCCCCTTGCTAACCACAGAATGCAACTGGGTGACATCCCAAGACTGTTTAGAGGGAGAATACCTTTGTATGCCACATTTTGCTTTTTGGAGGAAAAGCTAAATATACATATAACTAAGTAATCACAATAAATTAGCACACAAACACATTGAACCCAGTGCATCCTGAAAGTAAGGACCCCTGCATGTCTAGTAAGAGGAAGGTTGGAGTGTTTCAGACTTCCATGGCACGTGCTTCCCTTGGAACTGCTTGTGGCCAAAGTGATAGTGGGAGTGGTTGCACGGGAAATAGGTTACAGTTTGACCCACTTGTGGAACACTTGGTACAATCTAATTCCCAGGGATCACATGACAGGACATTTCCCAAGCAGACACAGTTGTTTTGTAGCTTGTGTCATCTGAAACTTCTAGTGAGATGGGATGGGTACAGTATGTTTTGCTGCCCTATTCAGAAGCCGCCATTCTAGGCTGTTTTTCACAATATCAAAATTCTGCCAGGAATAAATACCAAAATCTTGATCCCTTAGGGTGTTTGGGGGCTAATGGCATCAGGCCTCTTTAACTGGATGGGAAGGGTGAACTTTGTTGGGCTACCCTACTCAGAAGTCATCACTCCAGGCTGTTTTTCACAATATTGATTCCCTGTCTGGCATGAGTACTGTAATGTTGTTTCTGTGGATGATTTGTGGCTTGCTGCATCTGTCTCATCTAGTCACACAAGTGTCATGAATTTGGTTGATTATTCTACTTCGAAGTGGCTGTTCCAGGACACTGTTCTCTATTTTGTTGGGTTAGGTTGCAATAAAGGTTTAATGAAGGAGTAATAATTGTTCAGGTTTGAGGTCTCAGATATTTATTTATTGTTGTTTTTCTATTGCATTCCACTATTTTGGTCATAAATTTCTTTTAAGAACTCCCCATTCTCCCCCATTCTGTTCTGGTTTTTATTTTAGTCTCTAAGGGTGTATGTTTCATTTTTGCTGCAAGTTGCCTTGCATATTTGGAGTTCAGAGGCAGGTCAAAAATATCATGGCAAACAAATAAATAAATATTGTCCCTTGGCACCCCTAAGAAAGGCAACAAAAAGGCAATAAAATGGAGACCAGGATGTCATTCGTTAAATTGAATTAACATGCCAGTTTTGGAGCTACAGTGGTACCTTGTATAAAGGAATTAATTCATTTCAAATGTAATTATGTTAAACAAATTTTCCTTTATACAAATTTCCCATAGGAATGTATTAAAAACACAGTAATCAGTAATTACAACCATTTTTATGTTGTACGGATTTGACCCATATACGATTCTGTTAAGCAAATTTCCCCTATCTCTGGCATTTTTATGTTGTACAGATTTTATGTTATACAAGCAGTTTGTTATATGAGGGTCCACTGTTTGTTTATTTATTTATTTATTTATTTATTTATTTATTTATTTATTTATTTATTAGATTTCTGTACTACCCATCTAGCCCATAGATTCAGTGTTTTGGGGGAGTTTGTCTCATATGCATGAGATAAAAATATCACTGTGGTTTGAACAGAAATGTAAAGAACTGTGTGAATAGAGATGGACATGAAATGAATTTTTTCAATTTTTTTTCATTTTTCATTTCATTCCCTAATGAAACAAAAAATGGAGTGACCCATTAAAGAGGAACAAACCAAAATAAAAGGGAAAATTTCCTTTTGTTCCATTTCATTTTACATTTTCCCTTAGGAATGCATTGAAGCAGCACATTCCTATGGGAAAATGATTGGGTGCAGGAAAAGGCGGGCTTTTTGCACTTTTTTCCTGCCCAAAGCCCCATGCGCCAGCTGATCAATGCTCGGCCAGGAAAAAAGTTTTAAAAGCCCATGGTTTTTCCCACCCAGCTTTTCAAACTTTTCCCCCTCCCTCAAGACCTGTACTTTTCTCCACCCCAGCCCCAATCAGCTGGCATGGAGCTTAGGGGAGGGGAAAAGATGCCACCTTTCCCCCAAAATGCACCTCATCAGAAGGTAAAGGTCTGGGGTTTTTAAAATTTCTTTGAGACACTGAGACTGCCCTGGGCTTTTAAAACTTTACCCCTCCCCCAAGCCCTACATGTCAGCTGATCAGCACTGGGATGGGGGAGAAGTTATTTTCCCCACCTCAGCACCGATCAGCTGGCATGTGGGGCTTCGGGGGAGTTTAAAAAGCCCTGGGCTTTTTATTTATTTATTTATTTATTTATTTATTTATTTATTTATTTATTTATTTGAAAATAGTCATGTGGGCAGTTCAGCACAAGATCCTGTAACAGCCCACCAAACCATTTTCAGAGGGCTCTGCCAGGACCCTGCCTGTCACAGAACCTGACTCTGAGGAGTTAAATGGTGAAGAGCTGCTGGAGGAGCCTTGCAGCTCAAGTCAGCAGGCAGCTGGGTCTGATGACAAAGCTGAAAACATATCTTCTCCCCCTAGAAGGGCTATGAGCAGGATTCTGCAAAGACGTGCTACCAGGAGGGCTAGGGAAAGGGTCTTTGATGCTAGATGGGGAATCAGATTGGGAAGCCCTGAGTACTAGCAGGAGCCTTTCCAGAAGTAAGGGTGTGTTCCCTGTTTTGGGATAAAGCTGGTAAGCTCACCTTGAGCTCTCTGTGGGAACAACGCGTCATTTGAACTTGCAACCACGTTCCTGTCTGTGACCTTGGCTCTGTTTCCTGATTTCAGACTGGCTTGCTGGACCACGGCTTGATCTGTTCCCTTGGGTTTGGCGTCTGGTTTCCGTGAGATATTCTGGTTTTGACTTGGACTGTTAATTGCTGGGAGTTGGATTCTGTTATTTATCTGGCACTTGATTGTAGCAACGCACTTGAACTTGCCTGGATTTCCACTAAAGATCTTGGCAAAGAACTGAACCCTGTTTGTGTGTGTCCTCTGTGTGCAGGGCTTGACAGGCTCCTGCGGAGCTGTCATTGGCTGGGCCCCTTTAAAAATGGCCCAGTCAGCACCAGGGGGTGGGCAGCACAAGAGCCCAGAACTACCCACTGGACTATTTCCAGAAGGGGCCCAGCTGATGACAGCTCCACAGGAGCCCTCTGAAAATGTTTGGGTGGGCAGTTCTGGGCTTTTGTGCAGAACTGCCCACCCAATCATTAAAAATAATTTTAATAGCCCATGGTTTCCCCGCAGCAGATCAGATGGGGGAAACTGCAGGGTATCTAAACTTTTTGTTGCCACCCCAAGTGCTGATCAGCTGGCACACAAGGCTTCAGGTGGCAAAAATAAAAATAAAAATAAACATCCCCTGCTTTCTTCCAGATGGGGTGGGGGAACCACAGGATTTTAAAACTTTTTTTGCCACCTGAAGCCCTGAGTGCCAGCTGATCAGTGCTTTGGGCAGCAAAAAAGTTACACGAAATGAAAAACATACAGAATAATTATACACATGCCTGCTTAAATGATATTTATTTTTCCTTGAGCAGCTATCCATCATACATAATATGAATGCCAAGGAGACAGTTTCACGATAGAACTCCAGAACAAAAGTTACAATACTGAACAGAGCAGGACTTACTAAACATGTTTACTCATTCAAATGCCTGTAATGCTCATAAAGAACTAATTGCTCTTCAAAACTTTCTAGATAATCCTTTTTCTTTAATTCATTCCTTGACAACCTTCAGGGTTCTTGCATTTGTTTTGCTTGGGGGGTGCTTTTTTCCAAGAAGCAAACAACTTCACATTATATATTTCTTATTCACTCTGTCACACCACCCATTTATCAAGTCCTTATTGCAAATGTGTGCAATGTATCCTGCTGACTTCTCTGAGGCGCCTTTATCTGACAGATGCCTTTGTGCATTGTTTAAAGGCATACCTGAGATTACATTCTTTAAGACAAACAATGGCAACAAAATGAATTGTGGAGGGGAGAAAAACGCAACAAAATTGGAAAGAGAGGGGAGGAAAAGAAGAAAACAAAGTAGTCTCTGGAATGGTAGTGCTCCTTAAAAGTAAGGTGGAAGGATGTTGCACAACAATATTTGATCAACAGTACTGACACTAATCCATCCTAATATTAATGAGCTTCCCATGGAAATTCACCCTCTTTTCTATTAACAAGTGAAGAGTTCCATTTTAAAAACCCATCCTCGTTCAATGGCAGGAGCATCAGCAAAAGCATGCAGGGGCTTCTGTTGCTACCATCCAATGGGCAAGGAAGTAGAGGAGAAGACAAGAGCGGCTTCAGAAGAGCTGAAGTTGAGGAGCCAAGAGTAAGGATGGAAAAGCCAGTCACTGGGGTGATATGTCTCTGTCAAAACATGAGTTCTGCAGCTCCCAAGACTGGCAGGAGCCCATCTGGCCATATTGGCACATTTTGTATTGCAATATACAGTGGACCGTTGTATAACAAACAGTTTGTATAACATAAAATTTGTACAACATAAAAATTCAGAGATAGGGGAAATTTGTTTAACATAATCACCTATGGGGCAAATCCGTACAACATAAAAATGGGATTGCTCCGTTTCAATGCATTCCTATGGGAAATTTGTATAAAGGAAAATTTGCTTAACATAATTTCATTTGGAATGAATTAATTCCTTTATACAAGGTACCACTGTACAAATTTCTACCAAGTACACACTGAGTTTTGAGGACAGCATGCATAAACTGTGACACCACTACCCAAAACCTTTCACATTTCCCTGGATTTCCTTAACCTCCTTAATGAAAACTGAACAGAATTTCCAAATGCAACAAACTGTAGTTTTATTACCAGCATAATGGATTCACAAAAGGTCAGCATGTATATGGCTACAGGTCTCATCAGCTAAGTTCTTTTAATTCATTCAGGTGCTCTTAAAATAATATATTATAAGTCATTTTAAAGTAACTTATTAAAGAAACTGACTGCTATAGTCAAATGTTTCAGAGACTTCCTCAGTTTAACTTTTCCCACATAACAATATTCACATAACATTTCATGTAAATACTTTTATACAGTATATCAGACACTTGCATCTCACATAGATATCTTCTGCTGGCACCCTCTGATTGGTTCTCTCCTAGGTTTCTGTCAGCCAATCATGTCTCAGTTTGGTGTTGCTGGGTGAACTCATCCTGGTATGGAATCTGTCACACTAACAAAAACCGTCTTGTGCCCCTTTTAAAAATGCACTCAGCTAAAAGTGTACCCTTGAAAAATATGCACAATTCACTTTAGTCAACTGAAAACATATCTGTGCATACATTTAAAAAGTATATTAATGCCTTTAAAAGCATTTTAAAAGAACACACAGAGAGATGTGAATTTTCACATGAGTGTCCATGGTGAGGGGTGGTGCTTTCTCCTCTGGAATGCAAAAATATTTTTATTAATTGAATGCAGCCAAGCTGACACACTGTCTTGTAGTCACTGGAACTGCAGGACAATTTATGTAAAACGGTGCAGCTCTGCCTTCCCCTGAAAAAAGTTCTACAGATAAACTCAAGATTCTATGCCAAAAGTGCGGGGAGAAAAGAGTTTGAAGTCCAATACACAATAGGTACTGAGTGGGAATACTTGCTAGTAGAGGTGGACACAAAACAGAAAACTGATGGTTCAGTTTGTTCTGTTTCAGGGGTACCTCCATTCATTTCATTTCATATGAATTTTTAAAACAAACATTCATACAAACCGAACCGCACCACCTCTGGGGGACCGCCGCTGCCACTGACAAGGACACCGGGGACTGCTGCTGCCACCAGGGACCGCTGCCACTTCCGAGGGATCGACGATGACAATGACATGGCATGTGCCATTTATTTTATTTTTATTTATTTTTTTACATTTCCAGCGCCGACCACGCAGCCCCCGGGGCCCGGTCGGTGCTGTTTTTATTTATTTATTTATTTATTTATTTATTTATTTATTTATTTATTT
>JAHTLZ010003526.1:54537927-54558082 GCA_023846285.1 Phrynocephalus versicolor
AAGAAGAAGAAGAAGAAGAAGAAGAAGAAGAAGAAGAAGAAGAAGAAACTAAATTATCTGACGAATATTTAAAACTGCAGGGTTAACATATATTGATCACCATATTCTTTCCAGATTCTCACCAAAAAGCAATCACTTTTTTGCTATTTCTCCAAAAAGAGGAACAGGACAAAGAAGACAGTAGAGTTTGCTGGCAAGAAAATGGCAAATCCACACAACTTGCAGTCACTATCCAATAATTTAAAGATTGATCCAATGATATTAACTGCTTGGAAATAAGAGGTTTTAGGTAAGCAGTCCAACATCTCAGTGCTTAAGACATTTTATTGGACAGCTTCAGGTGTGTTTACTTTAGCTTAACAGCTCAGACTCCTCTCCCTTTTTGTATTCCCATGATTAAAGTGCCACACCATACAAGAAAAAGAGTGTAGATCTAGGAGCTATACTCAATTTAAACCTCTTCTTTCCTTGTCCCACCCTCTCTCCTTGACCATGATCATGGAATTCATCTGTTTTGCTGATATAAAAATGCACTGGCTGTAGGATCCTGTCTCCATTTATGTGTTGCTAAGGTGAAGTGCAAGGAACCTCTGTGGTACTCCCCCAGCCCTGGTGCACTTTATCCCTTTTGCTTCTTGCACCAAACCACCTCCTCTTGGCCGTCTCTCAGACACAGGAGGTCAAACATTTAATCTGGATTTGGACATTTAGTCACATCTCTAGCCAGCCTTCTCCTCACAACCAACCTGTGAAAGCAGTGTGAGGATGACAGAGGGACTGGCCCAAAGTTGACTTGTATGCCTCAGCGATGATTTGAACCCAGATTTCCCAAGTCCCACCACCATCACTGCATTTGACCATGTACCCAAATGGTATTCCTCATGTCTTACAGTTCTAGAGTGGCAGATCAGACACGGTCCCCTAATGTTCTGAGAACAGTTCTGCTTAGCTATATATACAAAATCTGACACAAAGAGATGGGCTCCAATTCTGTTTCTAGTCACCCTTTAAAAAGTTTGCCAAAATCCCCAAATTTCTTTGTACTGTATTGGGAAGGGAAAGAACATGAACTTATTATCTTCAACAAAATGCTTTTGTGAAACTTCATATTAAAAATGCCTCTCACGCTTTCATGGTATTGGTTTTACAACAGCAGACGTAGGGGGGGACAGCTTTTATTAAACCATTACTAACAGTAGGGTAATATCTTTTTCAGGCCAACTAAAATGCCTCCTTAACTTTTGAAATTCCAAGAACTTTATAGTCATATGTTATAGATAATTTTGTTAAAGCAAATACTGAAGGACATACATCCCAATCCTATGCATGCTTACTCATGTGGAATTAAGAGTTACCTGAGCAATGGCCCTCAGGAGGAATTATCTGTTTACCACCTTAAAGAGACAAGGCAGAATGTAGCCATGTGGAATGAGGTCTTCTTCAAGAGGTTGTTCAGAAACATATTTGAAGGACCAAAGAAATACCGGCCAGAACCTTACTGCTGAGTCTCTACTGTGCTTCCTATGAATAGAGCCAACCTTTGTGGTCTTGGGCAGCCCAGAAAAAGGGAAAAGAAAAGGAAATCAGAAACTATTTCTGTACCTGAAAAAACCTGAAAGGTCACCATAAGTCAACACGTTGTTGTTGTTGTTGTTGTTGTTGTTGTTGTTGTTGTTGTTGTTGTTGTTGTTGTTGTTGTTGTTGTTGTTGTTGTTGTTGTTGTTGTTAAAATACAAATTATAAACATGACTAAAATGTTAACTCCAATTGTTTCTGATATATGTTCGTGTATAAACAACCATGTATCTTGGCGAGCAAATTGCCACTCATTAACAAGACACTGGTTACAAAGCTTGTGCTCAATCACATAATCAGGCATATATCCAGGATCAAAGCCAGCACATTCTTAATGTGCAGCAATTTCCTGCCAAGAGTTACACTTTTTCCCCCAACAAGTAGAAATCAGCAACAGGGTTCTGGCCTGTAAATACACAAAAGCTTAGCTCTGTTGCCAGTGTTACTTATGTTTCTGCCACATGGAAGGACAGTAATTCCATACATTAAAATGAATGAAAAAGTTGCTCACAAGATGTGATTAAAATATGAGTAAAATCTATTTTCATGTATATTTAGAAGTATTTGTTACAATCCAAGGTTCTGGTGTGGACACTCATTCATTCTTCAGTATTCTACTCTCCTCCTTATAAAGAAAGAAGCACATATACAATCACATAAAACAGTCATGTAGCTTTTGGCGATTATCACATGCTACACTTCACAAGATTTTCTCTATCCAGGTAGAAAAGGCATTAATCACAATTCATTCTTTTCTCCACTGCTTCTTTCCTAAACATTGTAAATAAAGTTTTCCACATTTTAAAAAAAATCAGACTTCACATAGTGTCAAACACAACATCAAAGTTTCTGTGGGCAATAAAAATAGTAATAAATGCTCTTTAGTAGGGTATAGTATATCTAGAACACAAGCAATAAAAACAGTGTCACATCCACAAACAAAATACATTTTAGAGGAATGGTGGGGAGAGCATAGTGCACTGAATTCCACTGAGAGTAAATGTGAATTTAAGATGCTGAAATTGCAAAAAAAAAAATAGACAAATGAAAGGCAATGTGGTATGCTGGAAAGAGCTAGGTTCACATTTATGCTGAGCTGTGGAAACTTACTAGTGTCTCCTGAAAAAAGAGTGAAACTGTGTAGCCTTGGGCAAGATACACAGTCCAAGGATGTCCCCAAAAGAAGGGAATAAGAACATAAGAACAGCCTTGCTGGAACAGGCCACAGCCCATCCAGTCCAGCATTCTGTCTCACACAGCGGCTCACCATTTGCTTCAGGATATACCCAAGCAGAAGTCTTCACCTGACTATGATTCTCTGCAAATGGCATTGGGAGATATCCTGCCTATCTCTCCAACCCAGAGGTTGCCTTAGGCATCCATAATGATAATCATTGATGATACCCTTGTTCTCCATGAACTTGTGGTGATAAGCCACCTCTGAGTGCTCTCTACCTTGTCGGCCATATAGCCCCCTTTTGGGGGGTGAGGTGGGGGTGCTTCATCATTTTTGTAGGGGGGCACAGACTGGAAACAATTCTTTACACACCACCTTATAAGACTCTAAGATGGTGTGACTTACAAAGTTCTTACAGTTGTGTAATTTACAAACTCCTAGCCTAGCCTGTGTTTCTTTCATATTATGTTTATGTCTGCAGGCAAAAAAGGTTGTGAATGGCTGAATTACTTAATCATTTTAATTGTTTTTTAAAAAAATTATTTTCAAAAGACTGCATTAAATCTATTCTTTTGGTAGACTAGAACTTTGCAATAAATCTATCACATCTCGGCCAAACTGTCTTCGGTCAGTTAGAGAAACCGATAGAGATCGATTGATACAAATTAGACTGCAGTACTTCTCTACCTCAAGTAATGAGCATCTTGCTGAATATCATTTCTAAATGCTGCCTAGTATGAGTTCCTAAACTACCATATAAGATCCTCCTGGCTGTAAGCAGAAGAGATTACAACTTTTTAATCAAGAAAAAGGAGCACTTGCAAGCAAAAAGCACAAATTGATACTTGAACCACTCGAATAATACGCAGCAGGAAGAGGACAAACGGAGTCGGGGAAGAATTCTAGCCTGTGAAGGATTTTTATTATTATTACTACAGTTATTATTACCTTTCCCACTTTTCTTGTTGGCAAGGAGATATTCAATTTAGGAAAAAGGTGCAACCGGATGAATGCTAGGACAGATCTATGATACCAACAAGCTAACACCAGGCCATATATTCTGACGGTTTCCGAGCAAGCTATTTCACCTTGCTTGATTGTATTGTAGCATTAGTATTCAGGCCACACTGGGAGGAAGCAGAAAGGGCAATGTTAGAGTTTCCATTGTGCTTGTTTGTGAATTGAAGCATAAGCTGACATCCTGTAGTAGAACAGGAAAATTCAAGCAGCAGAGTTCATAAACCTGATTTTTGTATGTGCAGGTATAGGTCTACTACATGCAATTGTTGTTCGATGATGATCCCTTGCTCAAAATGGCTCCCTGCTTTCCTTTGGCATCCCAAGGTATGCCTTGCCAATCTGGCTTTAAATATTGGTTGGCCAAATATACTATAAAGTAAACATTCCCTTCCACCATTCCAAGCAGTGGTAGGCTCCGCTGGTCTTCATGGAGACCTAGAAAGCATTGAATACTTTTCAGAGACAACATGCATATGTGTGTGTTATTTTTGACTTCATGGTAAATAGCAGCTTATGATGGAGGGAAGGGGCTGATGTCAATGGGAAAATTTGGAAGTAGAATACATTCAAGTCTTCCTAGCCATTGACCAAGTGTAGTGGCCCCAGTCAAAAGGTGCAGGGTCCCCTAACATTTGTTTAGAAGGACAATTTCCACTCTTGGAGATTTCCAGTAGAGGCAGTGTTAAGTAATTCCAGGGGTTTGGAGAGTCTTTTGCAAACATGCAGTGTGGCTACAGGAGGCTGGAAAAATCAATGGAAGTTTCTCTCCTTTCCTCCATTAAAAGCATAATTTATCATTTATTTATTTTAGAGTATTTTTACCCCGCCTTTATCCTTGGAAAAAGACCCAAGGCAGCATAAAGTAATGAGGGATAATATACAGTTCAATGCAATTAACACATGTTCACGTATTTGAGAACAAGAAATTGAGGGACATGTTAGAACATTAATAGACAATAGAGATGGGCATGAATAAAAAAAATGGCATTTCGATTTTTCGTTTTTCATTGAGAGGTCCGTTTCGGTTCATTCCCATTTTTCACAATTGTTTGGAAAAATTTCATTTTCGTTTTTCATTTTTCATTTTTTGTTTCTACCCGCTTTTTGTGTGATTTTTAAAGCATTTCTGTGCGCGGGCGTCCCCCAACTCCCCAGACCAGAGGGAAAACACTAAAAAAAATGGATGCTGGCAGAGACATGTTATAGACTAGGTACGCAGGGAGGCTGCAAAGGCAGCAGCGGGCGTTGCCCAGGGTGCAAGGCAGCCGCAGAGTGACTGCACTGCAGGTTAGGGGAGGGTACTCACAGAGAGGTATGCACACACACACACAGGGAGGCTGCAGGACTGAAGCTAGAGAGAAATCTCTTCTTTCTCTCCCCTCAGAGCCAGGCTGCAGCCGGCAGGAACACAGAGACACACACCTGCGTGGCTGGCCTAAAGTGAAAATAACAAGTCACAGAAACAGCAATCCCACCCTAACTCTCACCGGAGACTGCAAGGAGGACAGGGGCTGCCAGAGCTTTTTATGCCCTCTGTGGCTCCCAGACCTGCCCAGTCTGCAACCTTGGCATGCTATTGGTTGAACATGATCCATCACATGGCTTGCCTCCATTTTGTGGCTGGCGACATCCATTTTGTCATCCTTAAAGGGAAAAGAAAAATACATTGCAATGGGAGAAGACAAAAACAAACGTTTTAAGGACCCCAACCCCCTGGTAGGTAATAATTTCAAATAATTATCACATTATCGCTGCGTTTTTATGGATGTCCAGGGCGTTTTAATACCCAAGAAATCAATATTAGGCATCTGGGAGCCATTTTGGGTCGATATCCCCTAACTCCCCTTAAAGGAAATAAATACAGTGATCTGAGAAAAGACATAAATGCACGTTTTAAGGACCTCAACCCCCCCCCCAACCTGGTAGGTATTATCAGACAGTATAAATAATTATCGCTGCATTTTTATGGATGTCCAGGGTGTTTTTTAACATTTAAAACAGCTCATTTCATTGTGCATTGCCATTAATGAAAACGAAACGTAAAGACCCAATTTTTGTGGTTCTGTTCGTTTCGTTCCATTTTCATCACAGTTTTCGTTAGTCATTTCGTTACGTAACAGAACGAATAACGAATAACAGAAATGAAAAAATTTCGTTTCGTGTCCATCTCTAGTCATAAACAGAAAGTCTATGTGAACCCATAGATTCATATAAAATACACATGGTAGTCCATCATTCAGGGAAAACTTGCTGAAAGAGAAAGGTCTTTGCCTGTTTCCAGGAGAACAGAGATGAGGCAGTCCTGGCCTCTGTCTGTATCTGTGATGGAAACAGCCATCATATCCATTACTGAAAGGTAAACATAGGAGCCAGACCAAAGTTGTGCTAAATATCTGTCCTTTGAAAAATTTTGCCATTCACATATACTTTCACTGAAGATTAATCTACTTTGAAAATAATTTCAATAGAGAAGAAAAGTGGAGAAATGTGGCAGGGGGGATTCCAGCCATTTTGTGCTTGCTTTATTGATGAGGAGATTAAGGAATGTATGCACATGATTCTGTTGTTGTTTAACCATCTCTGTGCCAGCTGGCAGCTTCCCCAGCTTCCCACACCTCAGTTAAAGCTCAGGCAGATCTGCTATAGGTGTGTTTTCAAAACAGAAAATGTGGGCTGCCAGAGAGGCTGCCAAGTGGAGGAGAGAGGGGTAAAAGGAAGCGGGGGAATGGAACTCCTCAGCCACCTTCCAATGGTATGACAAACTCAAAAAGATAACCAAAAGAATCTCTAAAGGGCCATAAGAGCCAGGAAGAAAATCTAAACCACTTCATAGAATAATATGAAAAAAATCAGGAATTTGGAGGTAATATCCTTTTCATGCAGTTAAATATAACATTACACTCAAACAAGGACCTGAGACCATAACAAAACTTTATAACATTACTTAATAGTTGGAGTCCATGTTGGTCTGTTACAGCTTATGTTTTTCTTCAAAAGTATTCCAATGTGTAGTCAGATAATCTGTCTAATCATATCACTACTAATCTGGGTATCAAGGTAGATGTTTCACTTCTACCTTCTTGTCTTCTCTGGACATTCACATCAACTACATCAGTTTGCCTAATTATGCAAGATTTATTTACTTAATGGCTTCCTTGCATAAAAATTCAAGAGCTATTGGAAACAAGTAACCTTTTGAGAATTTACAGGCACAACGCTTTATCTTACCAAAAAAAAAAAAATAATTCTTACACCTATGAATTGGAGTTTCCAAGTTTCTCTTATAAGGGGCCCTATTTGCAGCCCAAGAAAACCTAGCCACAGGGAGGGAGATTGCCTAGTTCTTGCTGAAGGTTTATTTATTTATTTATTTATTTATTTATTTATTTATTTATTTATTTATTTATTTATTTTGCATTCTTGGGAATTGCCTCTAGAAGGTGTGGACAGGAGGTGCTTTTCTGGTGTTGGGAGATTGTCATTTTAACCCGTACTAGCCAATCATTCTGTCCCTGTCTCTGAATGCAAAGAGAAATACGCCTCTCCAATTTTCAGTCTCCCCCATCTCTCTTCTAAATTGGAACCAGTGTGGAGTCTGTTAAGGTCTGTTGCTGAGAGCAGTCATGTTTACTAGTTTTGCAATAAAGAAGTTCAATTGTAGGTAAATTAAATGTTTTGTATTATTTCTATGACTAATCTCTCAGAGTGAGCTATCGAGATTTTAAGTTCCAGTTAATAAGAAAAGGGGTTGGAGTTAACTAGAAAACTTGAAAACTACTCTGCTCTGCAAATCCGTACCCTTCATCTGTGTAGCTAGAGGAATTTAAGCAAAAATTCAAAACTCCGCAACAGTTTCCAGGATCCTTGGGAGCTTGGCTAAAGGGTGATTGGCTGGGGAAGATTTAAGATAACGGCAGGTCACCCAATGAAAGGATCTGCTCCACATGCTGTGCCAAGACTATACTGCTTTAACCAATAGAAGCTGTGGCCTTTTTTCCATATGTCCATAATTTATCTTCAATAAAGCTTAAATCATGTCTTAGCTGTATTTTAATGATTGGGGTGTGCAAATCAGCAACTCTCTCACGTCACTCCACAAATGCTTTATACAAATATCTATACTTGCACCTTGTGAAAAGCTGTAGGTACGCCTGCCATGAAGCATTCTTACACATGTGTGAAGTCAAAAATATAATCCAAAATCAAAACTTAAGTTTTTGGCAAAACTTAAGCCAACAAAATCTATTTCAATTATAAGCTTTTACCTATAAAAGCTAAAGACTAGAACTTAAATTATATTTCAATCCAAAACTGCAGGAGCTTATATCATGCAAAGGAAACATGAAAAAGTACAAATCTATAAAAGCAGAAATACATTACTTAGTCTCTTATCACAAGGTGACACACACACAAAATATTTAACAATGTTTTCAACCAGCCAAGCCAGCCATGTGCTAGTTTGCATCAGTGGAGGGAATTCCACAATCTTTTTATCTTTTTGTGTCATTGAGTACCTGCTATCTGGTATGTGTGTATCACTGCCTTTTGGGGATGCTGGTGAACATGACACCAGAATTTCTCAGAAGAAACATTCTGAAGTTGTTCTTACTCCCTTAGAAACAAAGGCTGGCAGTTCAACTATTTACAAGTAGAGTTACACAACGAAACGACAAATGAATTTTGTCTCTAAAATGAAACGAAACGAACAGAAACACCAGAAATTTTGTCATGCGTTTCGTTTCCGTTACTACAATATGAGTGAATTGCTTAAAATCCTAAAAAAATCACA
Organism: Phrynocephalus versicolor; assembly: GCA_023846285.1. Lineage (NCBI taxonomy): Eukaryota > Metazoa > Chordata > Lepidosauria > Squamata > Agamidae > Phrynocephalus > Phrynocephalus versicolor. The sequence continues at coordinate 54,546,489 of JAHTLZ010003526.1, forward strand.
AAAAATTGAAATAAATGGTAATGAAATGGTAACGAAACGAATGAAAACGAAAACAATTTTTTTTGCAAAAATTTGCAAAAAATGGAAATGAACCGAAACGGACCCTCCAAACGACAAACGACAAACGAAATGCCATTTTTTTTACTCGTGCCCATCTCTATTTCCAAGCATTCTGCTAGTTGATAAGATACCTTTTTGCTGCTGCCACAACAATGGCTAAGAAAACAATAAAGATAGGGTTTTGTAGAGAGACAAAATGGCAGCTATTTTGGTGGTTGCTATTCACAGCATTAGTCCAAAAATATTTAGAGTGAAAAAAGGCAATGGCTAATTGTCTCCCCCCTCCTCTCTCTCTCTCTCTCACACACATACAGTCAAGACACCATTGGAGAACTGCTTACCCCTCAAGAAATATGATGAAATATGTTTTCCCCAATATCCCACAAAGTGGGTGGAGAATTTTAAATTATCATTTGTGGGACGCAATCATTTTAAGCATATTTATGTCAAATCAATAGCTGCCTAGATGCCCTAAGCACATCCAATCTCACCTGATTTCAGAAGCTAAGCAGGGTCTGCCCTGGTTAGTACTTGGATGGGAGACCACCAGGGAATACCAGGTGCTGTAGGCACCTGGAGTAGGAACTGGCAAGCCACTCCAGTATTCCTGCCAAGAAATCTCCATGGACATGAAGTCACGAAGAGTTGGTCACAACTGTAATGACACAACACACACACACATGTCAAATCAAACCTGAACTATCTCTGCCTAGAAAAGACAGTGATGCTGGGAAAGATTGGAGGCAGTTGAAGAGAGGAAGATAAATGGATTAACTGCTCCTAAAGCAGAACACTTTAAAGACAACCACAGGCTTGAGTTTGCATGAGCTGAGCTGAGCTGTTGAGAACAACACTCATCCATAGGGTTGCCATACATTGGGTATGACTTGATGGGACATAGCAACAGCCATGTCAGATCCAGAAGGCATGATCCTAGAAGGCAGGAAGAGAACAGGTATTCTCTTGTGGCACAGTTGTGATTTAACCCAAGATAATCTGACCTTCCTTGAATTACAGCAAGACAACAACACAATCATCCCGACACCTGATGGTGCACAGCCACACGTATCACAAGGCTTGTTAATAATTACAGTGCAGGAGCAATGTCACAAGGAAAAGGAGAGATTTTTCCACTTCCCACCTAAAACCAAATGCATTTTGTGATCTCTGAAAAAGAATCCTTTTGGAATAAAATGAACAGCAACCTTTTAAAACCCTTAATTTTCCTAATAAAGATCTCCTCTTAGATATAAAGTAGAAACAATTATTCTTCACTTTGTCTAACTTTTTTTAGCATTTCTATTATTTTCAAGTAAATCCCTGTCTTCCTGACAAAGCACTTTTACTGAAGACCAAACTGCAGCCATTGTTCCACTCTAAATAAAGTCTTTGTGAATCAGTAGAATTATCTAAGTATAGGTTTATTACTCTATTATCTCTTGAATTAAACTAGGGAATAATTTTCCCTTTCCTTTTTAATCTCTTGCTCTTTGTTTGGTGTCTTTTGCAGCACCCTTGTGTGACATCATGGGGAAAATACAGAGCAGTTCTTGGTGTATCACTCAAAATGATCTTTCCTAGGGTCTTAAAATTAATTGAGATTTTTAAAGAGAGTTCCAAAGATGTAAATAAATGAAAATAAAAACCACAACCAAATTGTACAATTTGCTATATTAACAAGTATGATAATAATGTGAGGCTCAAATCATCTTGAGAATGCATAGTACTCCATTTTATGCTGCTCCGGGCAACTTCAAAGTCAGCACTGAGGTCATAACCCTTTTGATGATGTAAAGAACACTGAAGCATGACAGCAGGTTCTTCAAGGTGCATCCGCTTCAAAGGTCTGAGGCATCTACCGTAACATGCAGGAGTCAAGGATGAGATAATTAAGATCTCTCAGAAAATAAATCTGGCTTTGCTTAAAAAGGCTGTTCCAATTAAGTGTTGGCTTGCGGCCTCTGGCACAACACATTATAAATGCTATTGGGTGAAACCAAGAAAAAAATTACTCAAATGTTTAACGTGAACTCTGCATGTATCAGACCATTCTCGGGGTTGAATCATCTAATCACTGCCTAATATAAAATAATTAGAAATCTGGTTCTGACTGCTGAATTTTACAGTGCAGTCAGAACAGACCTTGAGAAAGAATGATAAATTACTTTTATTTGGGTGGGGTGTGAGGAAAGGTAATTTCTAAAATTCTCTGGCTGACACCACTAATGGGAAAAGATGGACAAGCGAGCGATCAGGTGGCAATATAGAGGCATTTGAGACACAACAGGCAGAAGGGTCTGAGTTGTAGGTTATCTAACAGGGAAAGGGCCTTACTGTTAGGTCCAATGAGTAGGGATGGGTATTTCGTTTTGAAACCCATAGGTTATGAAACAAACCACACGGGCCCAGGTGGTCCTCGGAACTGGCTGATACATGCAGAAACAATTGCTTTACCTTTCTCTGTCTCGTGCAGGGTTAAAATCCAATGAGGGAGCATGCTGTGATGTCATTTGTGCTAGATCTGTGATGCTGGCCAATCAGGAGCTGTGCAGGGACAGGCATCATCCTGCCTCCCTTTCTTTGTCTCATGCAGGGTTAAAATCCAACGAGGAAGCATGAAGCAGGAAAGATGATGTCGCGGCATGCTTCCTCGTTGGATTTTAACCCTGCATGAGACAGAGAAAGGTAAATCAATTGGATCTGCGTGCATCAGCCAGTTCCAAGGATCACCTGGGCTCATGTGGTTATGAAACAAAATGCCCATCCCTACCAATGAGGCAACTACCTAAGGTTGATAGCTGTATTTCCACAGCTCTCCAGCCAAAGAGGCTGATCTTAAACCCAGCAGTGCAAGACAAGGAAGACATTTAATTTTTTTCATATAAGATGTTTTCAAAATTTGGGTGCCCATCTCTACCCATTCTTAGCTGGTACCAAGGATCACAGACTCAGTATGTAGTTGTATGTGCCAGTTGGCCTTGTAGCATCATAGTGCTTTGGGCCAGGTCCGCCAGGTTCTGTTTGTTTCCTCTTCCTACATTTAAAGTAACTTTCCACTATGAGAAACTACTTTCTTTTGAAGTATCTGATGCAAATTAAATGCCAAACACTTATAGAGCTAGATCAGCTTTAATCAGTTTCCAAGTTACAGCTACTGTGAATAGGACAGCACAATTATTGTACTTTCAGACAGCTGCTCCCACCACAACACTACTACAAGCAGGACAGAAGGATAGTGTTCGTGGGTGGCAGTGGTCTGGGAAGGTGGGCCTCCTTTTGTAGGTTTCTATTAGTCTGAATTTTCAATTCTCAGGGGGAAAAAAACACCAAAATTTAAGGCAAGAGATAAGAGAGAGTGTGAGTGATTTGAGAAGTGCAACAGGCACAATCCTTTTTTGATAGAGGGAGCCTCCATTTCTACACAGCCCATGCATTACTCCCCCCTCTTACATTTATTATATCACTTCATCACAGACTTTTATGGACCAAAGTCTCCAGAACCAGAAAGAGATCACTGCTAAGGAAAACTATGTACACATCTTTTCCATTTTCACCAATGCAGCTTCTTTCTGAATTTTTCTCTCCCCCTTTCCCTCTTTGGAAACATGTAAGATACATTGGGGGGTGTGTAAAATTTTGGTCACATACACACACACACAAATTCACAAAAGTCCTTGATATATTTTGGATTTACACATTTGTTCAAAGATGGATCAACTCCAGGTTTCTGGAGAAAATTGCTCTCAGAAATTCTAGAAAACTGGCACTATAGACCAGCCTTTCCCAATGTAATGCCTCCTGGAAATGTTGAAAATCAACTCCCATGAGCCCCAGCAAGTATGGTTACTAGAAAGAATGCTGGGAGTTATAGTTGTAGTTCAAAACATCTGTAGTGCTCTAGACTAGAGCAGATTGGAGGAGAAAATGATGAGAAATTATGGTCTGATGGCATAAAATGGCTTCTGATGTTCTTAATTTCTAAAATTAACCTAACTAGATATTGTAAACAGGAAGAATTAAAGGAAAGAGATTGAGTTGGTAAAGTATATAATACTGCCTTTATGTGCAATAAAATTCTATATAATTTCCTTATTTAGCTTATTGAGTGTAACCAACTAATATGAATGTCCTCCTTTAAAAACCTATTAAGGACCATTATTACAAGCCAGCTAGAAGGCATATATCAGTGATGTGCACTTTAAGAGAAATGTTAAAATGGTTTAAGGATGGTGATTGTTATCAGAGCTGTTGTTTGGACCTGATTCCCAAATTGCCATCTGGCAACGCACAGCTAATTGCTGGTAGCCAGCTGCCTGCTGTCAATGGGAAGAAAAGGCTAGAATGAACGCTCTGAGGAGTATACAATTCAATATAGCCACTTCAGTCTCACTCAGATTTATATTATTTCATTTATTTATATATAAAAATATATCCCGCTACTCTAGTGCTTAAATGCAACTCTGGGGCCAGCTGAATCCAATGCAATATAATAAAATGAGAAACAATAAGAAAAATACCAAGTAAGAAAAACAGAGGTAGGTGTATACGATAGATTTCCCAGTCAACCTCTTCTAGAAGATCAGGTTCAATTTTAAAAAATCAGACTGTGAAGAACACCAAAATCCTCTGGCCAAAAAAGAGTCCTTCAATTTTACCATTTGAAGCCAGACATCTGAAAAGTACAGGAATCATGGTAAGTCAGTGTCTCCACAGGAATCCCTCTTACAGAATACCAAAGTGGATGGTACTGAATAGAGATGAGGGTGAATGGAAAAAGAATAATGAGGTTCAATGAATATCGCTGATTGATCACTGGAGGCCTAAGGGAAACCGGACTGCTCTTTTCCAAGATGGCAGCAGCAGATTCACTTAAGGCAATGAGAACCCACTGTCACCATCCCTGCAAAAGGTAGTCCTGTTTGCCTTTTCCAAGATCTCATGTAATGCAGCTTTCTTCTCATTCTTCTTCCCATGAAGGCTGAACACCATCATGGCCACATTCTGGTTGGTTGAAGCTCAAAGCAATGAGGTTATACTGTATCCCAACCAATCCAAATTCTTCAAGGTTCCCTACTCAAGAAGTTCTATTTCCTGAACTTTTCCTATTTACATCTGGAATTTTCCATTCTAAAGACTGTTTTCCTTCTCATTATATTGTTCAAGTATTCTAGGTTTCTCCGTGTTACATGTGTTCTCCATCTTTAATTATTCACCTTAGTACAGTGGTACCTTCACTTACGAGTTTAATCCATTCTGAATGCATGCTCTTAAGTTGAACAACTCTTAAGTAGAGCAGCCGTATCTGTAAAAAAAAAAAATCAAATAAATAAATAAATAAATAAATAAATTTTTTTAAAAAAATATAAGTAGAGCAGACCGCATCTAAAATTTGTAACGCAGCTATTAAAACTCCAACGGCTTTTCGTTCTTAAGTCAAATTACTCTTAAGTTGAGCTGCTCATAAGTAGAGGTAACAATGTATGTCTTTTTTGCACACAATTTCAGCTAAAATACTCTCATGTAGACAAATGGAATCAGACTGGCAATAATTTAGCTCCTTGCCTTCTACTTCCTTTAGAAGCCCACCCAGCCTGTAGATTTAAACAATGCTGTACAGCTATGCAGTGGATTCTACTCTTTAAGGCTGAATGTGATAGATCAACTTTTCAAAGGCTTTAATCATTTCCAACAGTAGATTCTGTTACCATAGCCTACAATTCTTTGCCATACATTCAAGTGCAGAATAGATACCAAGGTGCAATTCACATGCTCAAAGTCAATTTTAAGTGTTTGTGCCCTGTTACATTGTTCACTGGGAAGGACACTGCTCCTGCCCATCTCTATTTTGATTTTTATTCCCCAGGATCTCAGCCATCATATCCAAATATTGGGTTGGAGGAAGACTTATCTGCCTGCAGCTGAGGAGCCAGAACATGACATTCCCCACCTTTCTTTCCATCAGCAATCCTGCTTGCCTGCTGAAAATGCTCTGAAGAGGAATGGGTAGCAAGTGACACATGGGAATTGAGGGATAGATTAATTTCTGCCTGCTCTTTACCTTCTCTCATCTGGAAGAGTCCCCTGGGTGACATTCCCCAGATAAAGATGGGAGGTTGGGCACATGACCAAGACCAGAAGTAGTCCAACATTTACCTGCTCCCTGTATTTAATGCAATGAATAACAATAATCGTGCTGTTGGTACAGTAGTATAACACAGCAGCTCATGCTGATAAGCTTTAATTGTTAAATGGGCCCTTCAAAGCAATTATCTTCTCAACAAGCAGACATAGCAACTGATTCAGAAGTTTTAATTTCCAAATGCTGGGTCAAGGATAGTCGTCTGTCTCTTTAAAAGCACAGTCCTTATTTAATAATTATGCAGTGTCAAGTTGGAACTAATTTACAGCTACTCTAATAGGGTTTTCAAGGTGAGATGTTTATGGAGTGGTTATTATAGTTCCACTTCCTACAATGAGTGTCTGGGCCAAGTGGGGTTTCAAACCAGGGTCTCTGGAGTCCTAGTCTATTGTTCTGCTCACCACACCATACAGGTGTTCCCATACAACATGTAGAAGGAGGATTTCAGTATATCAGCTATTAGGTGGTTCAGTTTCCATTTACACATCCCAGGGGTTCAAGCCATTCCCTCCTAGAAGTGGATATTCAGTTTTGTATTTATTTCCTAAAACTCTTTTAGCCCCTTCTGGTATTTTCTTCTTCAACTGGAGGAGCCTCAGAGACACTCAGCCACAACTCAACCCTCACTGGCTCATCTCATAATGAATAGAGATGGGCATTTCATTTCAGAAGGGGACTGGTTCCGAAATGAAACATGCCAGCGCAGCTGGCACTCAGAACCCAGTCCTACCCTGCAGAACAAAATCAACCTCTTGTCTTATCTTGCTGTAGCTCACGCTAGGTGAAATTCCAACCAGGAAGCAGCCTCCAATGTGTCATCTTTCCATCTCCCTGGCGCTGGGCGAAAATTCCGACCAGGAAGCAGCCTCCAATGTGTCATCATTCCATCTCCCTGGTGCTAGCCAATCAGGAGCCAATAGGGGGAGAGAGAGAGAGGGAGAGAGAGAGAGAGAGATCCCCCAGAAACAATAGCAAATAGTTAAACATATCTGCTAAAAAAATTGGGCAATATTATTTAATATTTTTTAAAAGGGCACTTGGTTTTTAGCAAACACTTAATCCTTTCTATGCCAAACCTCATGACAAAAGCATCACACCTTTAATACAAATGGGACTGAGCTTCGGAGGGGCTTATCCAGCAAAGCATGCCAGCTTTTCTTTCCCATGAAACACCATCAATGTGCATGGTGCTTGCCGTTAAGCACCGTAATTCCCCTGCAGTGAAGCTTGAATCCATTGAAGCCATGATGATCCTTTATTTTGAGATTTAGAATTTGCATGGGAATGAATGTTTAATGTGTCGAACGCACCCAAACAATCCCTTGATAAGGAGGCAGAGACAGTGGACACAGAATACCGAATGCAACATATTGATGGTCGTGAGTGAGGATAATCCGACTGCAATACCTTTCACCCTATTGATCTCCAGGGTTGAGTTGGATTATCTGGCTGGCTAGGCCATTGTGCCCTTAGTCCCTCTACGCTTCATGTCCATCCTTCCCAAAGCGGTGTGCTTGGTGGAAAAGAAGCATCCCAGAGAGGATTGTATCTTGGGTTAAGTGTAACATATTGATATTTTGTTTTTACATGTTAAAAGTCAGATAAAATGGAATCCTACTTCTGAAATTCTAAACAGGAGGGGGAAGAAATGAAGGGCTAGGTATTCCATCCACGGTGCAAAACAGCTTCAAACCTACAGTCTGTGCTGTAACGTGCAATTGTAATGGCAGGTAACAATGCAACTTTCCCATTTCATGCTAATAGTTAATTTTTAAAAAGCAACAGAAACAGCGGCAGCACTTAAGCTTCTCAACTTTAATCCACTTGAACATCTTTCTGAGATACAAACACTCTATATATGTAAATAAGCTTTTTATGGATTCTTATAATTCTTTATAAATAAATTGCATGGGCATAGTATTATGGGATTCTATAGAAGCCGATTATCGTGGAGATAAAATCATTAGAAATGGATATACAGTCGTCATTATTTGTAAGTTAAACAGGGCCGGTCCAAGGCATTCAGATTCTGCAGGCAAAAGACAAGATGCTTGCCTCTCCCTCCTGGACCATATTCAGAAACTGACTGGACTGACAGTTCAACTGACTTTGACGCTAGTCATGAGGGAGCATTTTCCATTGCTCCAGATGGCAGCATGGTGCATCAAGGAGACCAGGAGAGGCAACACATGGGAATAGCAAGTTGGTTTCCTGACATCCAAGATCTGCCCCCTGAGGCTGTTATAAGAGAATTGATCCCCTATTTCCTATAGCATGATTCACATAAGTTCCTCCCTATTTAGGAAACCCCTTCGAGGGATAAAATACTGATAGAATGATTGTCCGTCCCAGGCACAGGCAGATAACCAGCTGCAAGAACAGCTAGGCACACAGCCTTGGATATCTCCACCTGGGACTCAGATCCCATAGAGGAAATAACAACTTCTCTTGATAAGAACTCAAAGCAAGCTTCTTTTATGCAGCTGGGCTTGGTATACTCTAAAAATACTTACTGCAGCATGAAAGGAGCCATAGACCATCTCAAGGGCAGCCTTGCTGGTTTCACAAGCATCAACATGCAACTACTCAAACATATATGTAATCACAAGGCACACCATGTAATTAGTACCCAATATTCTGTGAAACTGGAGCCCATCCATTTTTGCTGACGGGCAGCAATAAAAATTCTAATTATCCATCCACCTATTCCCGTGGTCAGTGTAGAAAACACTTGGTCAAAATATGTCCCCACTACTGATGTTGTTGCTAATTTGTATTGAGCAACAGCTTTCTGAATGTGTTCAATATTCTGAGCTAGTGGTACTGTTCCATCTGGAATGTACACACAGCACTTCTTCCCAAACATGCCACACACCCCATTTGTCTTTGCCAATATCGAGTCCAACGCGGCCCTGTTTTGTATTTGTTGCTCAAGTAACCAGGTGCTAAGGCTGCTTGCCAAGCCATCAAGAAGGTAGTCTACTGCGTGTTGGTAGCAGCGGAAGGCGGGAGAGCTGAAAACATATTGCAACCTTGAATGTCAAGCTTCTTTCTCTTGCATTTCCAGACAGGCAAAGCGATGTGGCTGATCCAAAATACAAACCTGGAAGTTAATGAAAGGACTCTGATCATTGCATAGCGGTCACATGATGTTGGAGGCAGTAGCTTTACTTTGTTTTCCATTTGACGTCAATATCCTGCATGAATTTCTGGGGGAGGGGAGGAAGCAAATTTCCATTGAATCACTTATTCTGCCCCAGCTAGTCAGGAGGTTAGAGGACCCCCGGCCATGTTTTAGTCCCATCACCATCCCAACCAGATTCCTGAGATTTCTCCTTGCGTTGCCTATCTATTTTTAAAATGAAACTTTCAAGTATAAAGACTAGAAGTGTGATATTCAAAACAGAACAGAGCAAAAGAGCATCCTCGACCAAACTGAGTGCTTATCCAGAGCAACAGACCTAACGTATCCCAGCCCACCATTGTAATGGGATGTGTTGGTTTAAACAAGGCATTACACTGAAATGAAAACAAGGTCTCTTTCAATTATTTGCAGGTCATCCTATGAATCAGCTACAAATATCTTTTATAAAGATGACTACAGTGGACCCTTGTATAACAAATAGCTTGTATAACATAAAATTTGTACAACATAAAAATTTCCAGAGATAGGGGAAATTTGCTTAACATAATCACATATGGGGAGAATCCGTACAACATAAAAATGGGATCACTCTGTTTTCAATGCATTCCTATGGGAATTTGTATAAAGGAAAATTTGCTTAACGTAATTTCATTTGGAACAAATTAATTCCTTTATACAAGGTACCACTGTATTAATGATTTATGCCACATAAGAGAAATCATGTAAGTACAGGTGGCAAATTGCTGCTCATTAATGTTCTGCTTCTTCTATGCCTGTCTGTGTTTCTGATTGCACAGTGAATGTCCTGCAACAGAATCAACACGGTGATACTAAGGGGCACGCTCTCATCCACACTTGCATGATTTACTGTATGTAAGTGTAAATGAGCAGTAGGACTCAGGTCATTATAGTCTTTTATACTGATAGAGAGTGCTCCAAAAATTGATCTAGCTTCTCTCAATTGAGCTGGATTGTTTTTCTCTACATAAATCACAACTGGTCAAGACTCAGCTACAACAGCAGCTGGACAGCTCTGTACAATATCACATGAGGCACATAAATACCAACAGCTTCCATCTGGTTAGGAAAGCAAAATTCATTACAATACACAGATAGAGTTGGCAGCTTCAAAGATATTCTAGGCTTGTAAAGAAAAATAATGTCACGTAGCAAATCCAATCCATTTGTTCTGCAAATGGGTGATTGTGTAATGTTGACAGTTCAGGGGACAAGTTCTTTTGCTGTGATTGCTCCTTGACAAGGATAACTCCCTTCCTATGATCATTTGAAAGAGGCCGACCCATCTAATACAGTAACTCTGCTTGTACAATGCTGAATATTGATTCAGCTACATGGCAACTCAGAGCTGGACAAACAGAAGATGAATTCAAATGAAATAACAGCACGGTATAATATTCAACAGTGGAGAATAGCAGCTATCTGTCAATTTCAGTTTCTCATTTTTCCAGTCCTCAGCTTTCCATCTTTGTGTGATGGATGGAAGGGAGAAAATTTGTGTGGACATTTCTGCATTTTCTGCGTACATTCAGCATTATACGAATTTTGAAAGCTCATTTTTCTACACATAATACACATAATGCCCTCTTGTATACCCTCCTATTTTACTCATTTAATGTGCACTTTCTCCTTGTACTCATATATTCTTGAGCACAATTTCTCCCAAAGAGTGGCCTTTTAGGCAAGTAGGGTGGGATACAATAAATAAATAAATAAATAAATAAATAAATAAATAAATAAATAAATAAATAAATAAATTTTGGTTCCTGACAGACAAAATTTTGGTAAAAACATGAAGTAATCCAACTTAAATTGCCTGGATTAGATAAAGCATATTTTTTTACTTCCATGATATGCTTAGAGGAACAAAATGGGGGACGAGTGCAAAGCAGCAACACCACCAGCAGCACTAGCAAAGGATGGGTTCCCTCAAAGTCAATTTGGAAGAAGGCATAGGTATTGAAAGTAGAGAAGTGACACAATTTAACCTCCTTTCAGTCTGAGCAAACTCCACAGCCTTAGGAAATCAGTTCAATATTTTCTTGCACTGTGACACTAGATGATTGATTGGAACTAGTATGCCAAAAAAACCAACAAGCATTGAGGCAAATATGATGTAGAAATGAAAGGTGGGGTAAAATACATACATGCATACATGCATACATACATACATACATACATACAGACATACATACATACATACATACATACATACATACATACATACATACA
>JAHTLZ010003526.1:54558092-54579779 GCA_023846285.1 Phrynocephalus versicolor
ACATACATACATACATACATACATACATACATACATACATACATACACTCAGTTTTGTGTCATCTGCAAATTTGGTTTGTATTCCCTGCAACTTCCCTTCCAAGTCATCAATAAAAATGTTGAAGAGTGGAAGCCTTGTGGTATCTCATTTGTCACCTTTTTCCAATGTGAGAAGTTTCTGCCCCTTAGTTTCCCACACAAGAGTGGTCTAGAGGAGAAGTAACTAGACTAAACTGAAGCCAAAGCAGCAAGAAACAGCCTTCAAGCATTATTTTCAAAACATGTGGTTACTAGAGATGGGCACGACTTAGCGGAATTCCCGTTTCCGTTTCCGTTACTCGTTTCCATTACGGAACGGAAACGGTAACGGGAATTACTCTGCCAGTACTCGAACTTGAACCGACTAAAGAATAATTGGGTCTGATTTGTCGTTGTCGTTCCTGGCATCGCGGCGATCCCGCGATGCCAAGCGGCACAGAAAAAAAGTTTTTAAAAGTTAAAAAAAAAACCCGATTCCCGGCCCTAAAAGCAGGCGAAAACTGTCTGAGAGCACCTACCAGGCCAGAAGGGTGTTTTATTTGGGGGGGGTGTTCCCCGCCCCCCCTCTCCTTGGCTAGTGCTACTGCTGCGCTGCTGGTACCAGGCAGGGGGGGCATCGTCTCGTCTGCCTTTGCCATGCGGTGTGCGGTCGGGGGTCCAAAATGGCGACCGCAATTTTTTTTTTGAAATCGTGGCCCAAAACCCCCCCAAAGCACCACAGAAACATGCGAAAATTAGCTATTTTAAATGCTTGAATTTTTACAGTAGCAGCAGTGGGTTTGTCTTGCCAAAATACGTCTCTGTTGATTTTATTTTATTTTATTTTATTTTTATTTTTTTACACCTGTGCACGCGCAATGATGGGCTGGCCATGGGATGGGACCATGCAAATTTTTGGAGCCATTCCACCAATTGCATGGCCAGGTTTTGCTGAGACTGTACCAGCCTGGGAGGGCGCATCCTCGGCGTCTCCATTTGCCATGCAGTGCGGGGGGATCCAAAATGGCGAGCGCAATATTTTTTTTGAAATCGTGGTCCAAAAACCCACAAAAGCACCACAGAAACATGCGAAAATTAGCTATTTTAAATGCTTGAATTTTTACAGTAGCAGCAGTGGGTTTGTCTTGCCAAAATACATCTCCGTTGATTTTTTTTAATTTAATTTAATTTTTATTTTTTTACACCTGCGCACGCGCAATGATGGGCTGGCCATGGGATGGGACCATGCAAATTTTTGGAGCCATTCCACCAATCGCATGGCCAGGTTTTGCTGAGACTTCTGGGTGTGCCAGAGAGGGCATTAAAAGCCCACAAACCCGAACCCTAAACCCTAACTCTAACCCGAACCCGAACCCATACGCTAGTACACTGTGTTCTTAGTGGGCCAGAGGCACCCAGAGGTACAGCCCACTAACCCACCGTAACCTTAACCGTTACCCTAAGCCTAGCCCTTACCCCCTACCCCATGCTCTGGGAAGTCAAGTCGCGCTAAATCGCAGCGGTAACGACAAACGAAAAAATGAAAAACGAAATGACAAATTTTTGAAAAATTTTGCGAAAAACGGAAACGAGCCGAAACGGACCCATCCCGAAAAACGACAACTTGGGGAAAAAAATTTCCAAGTCGTGCCCATCTCTAGTGGTTACTCCAAGTTCAGATGATGTTTTTTGAGAAAACATCTTTCCCAATGCTGCTCTTACTGTTGGGTCTTTAAATTCAACATATAGAGATCACAGAGGCATAAGGTAGTTTCCTTTAAATTTTTTCTTTAAATCCACCACATATAAAAAGCAGCAAAGGCATGAAATATTTGTCCACAAGATGGAAACAACAGGCAGATAGTCAATTTCATGAAATAACGTGAAAGCAGACACTTCTTCTGCACTTATTTTTCAAAAATATTCACCCCGTTTTTAGCTAAAAGCCGCTTCCTCAGAAGGGGGGTTTAGTGCTTGTTTGAAGGAAAGATTTTCCAGATACCATGGAGAAGCTTCGCATAGAAAGAGATAGAAGCGTTCTACTCACAACGCACCAAATACTTACAGCTTTTAGTGTTCGGCACTGACAGCTCTGCCTTTGCCATAGCGAAGGTTTTCCCCCAGTGGGAGATGAAGCATTTTCCTGCTTCCACAAAGTTTGCTGCCATTCCCTTTGTGGTCCACAGTTGCTGCCTCTTCTTCATTTCCCCTCCAAGGAAACTTGACCCTGATTAGAGTCCGTTTATCTGGAGGAATTGAACTTGATAATCTGGAGCACTTGTCAAGTTGTCTTGCTGTGGTGTAACCAGAAACAAAAGTCCCTCCAGTCCACTTCTTGATCTCTTCCATTACAGTCTCAAGAAGTGACTTAGTATTTAGAGAATACTCAAGAAACATTTATTGGGGGTATTTTAACAAACATCTGCTTTAGCCATTAATTCTAAGACACCACTGTGAGGGCCCAGAGGAGAGTCTGCAGTATTTTTTTTTCTAAAAAGGAAGATATAAAAACTCTCTCCACTGACAAGTTTTTAAGAATAGAATCATTGAAACTTGTTAAGTTTCATATGCAACTCTTTGCTATATGATCTCCTGAGGTTTTCATTTTCAGCTCACATCTCTCAGTTTTGCCTTGTCAGCTTTATCCTTTCTGTTGTAGAGAGGACTTTAACATGCTGTCTGAGTCAGGCTTCTGCAGGCAGCTCAGGAATTCACGTGTTTCCCCTGATGTCTTGGTGACTTTGTTCTTCGCTGGCAAAGAGACAGAGATATAAAAAGCAAGAGTGAGTTAAAAATAAGAAAGCTGTTTAAATAGCAGAATATAATCACCATGCTCTCTACTCAGAGCAACCTGGGTGTTGAGCAGCCTAACTGCAGCCCTGAGACATAATTGATGCATTATGTGCTGTCAAGTGAATTCTGACTTGTGGCAACCACTGGTGGCCATAGAATTGGATGTTGGAAGGAAATGGAAAACCAGGAGGGAGCGGATGGTGAATGGAACTGGATAACTTGGGAAATAAAGCCTTCTGGGGTACCTGGAACCCAAAATAGGAACAAGGCAGCTTTTTGTTACACTTACACTGCCTTATCTCAGGGCGCAGTGGTTTAATGCCTGTGCTACAGCTAAAACTGTGCTCACAACCTGGTGTTCAGTCCCTGGTAGCCGGCTCATGGTTGACTTGGTCTTATATCCTTCTGAGGTTGGTAAAATGAGCATCTAGCTTACTAGGTGGTTGTGCAATGTATAGCCTGTATAATTAAATTGCAAGCCACCCAGAGAGTTCTTTAAGTGCTATGGAGTGCTATATGAGCAGAACACTTTTAACTGATATGTTTCAAAACAAATTGAAACAAGGAAATCTTGTAAAGACCGCTGTAAGCAAAATAAATGTACTACAGTTTGTGATGCTCACCAGCCTAGACATCTTTAAAGAATAGTGGCAATTAGGGATGGGCAATTCGCACAATCCTGGATGGTGTTCCGAAGTTTCTGACGCACACCCAGCCAATCTCTTACCTTTCTCTGGGCTTGTGAGGGGTTAAACCCCAACCAGGAATCAGGCTGTGACATCATCTCTGCTTCTCCATGGTGGTCAATCATACAGGGAAGTGGGATGATGCCTGTCCCTGCACACCTCCGGATTGGTCAGCACCATGGAGGAGCAAAGATAATGTCACAGCCTGATTCGTGGTTGGAGCTCAGCTCTGTGCCAGAACAGAGAAAGGTAAGAGATAGGCTGCATGTGTGTCAGAGGCTTCAGAACAACACCTGGTCTCCCTAGTGGCAATAGCAGCAGCTGCTGCAGCAGCAATACTTACTTGCCATCAAGTCACTTATGAGTTATGGTGACCCATGATCGCTAAAATGTCCTGTTCTCAACTGCTTGCTCAGTTCCTGTAAAGGCAAGCCTGTGGTTCTTTTAGGAAGTCAGTCCATCATGTATTTGATCTTCCTCTTCTTCTACCTTTCCTAGAATTCTTGTCTTTTCTAGAGGCTCCTGGCTTCTCACTAAGTACCCACAGCAGGACAGTATTAGTTTCAACATTTTTACTTCCTGAGATGCAGCATTTGTTTATTTATTTATTATTTGACTTTTATATCATCCATCTGGCAGCCAAAGCCATTCTAGATGATTAACAACATGGTAGCATTAAATAAAACAATTAAAACATTAAACTACAGTAGGCAAAATAAAATAAAATCAACATCAATGCACATAGTATGAAGTAAAACCTAAAATTAACTATAACGATTATTATATCTTAAAGGCAAAGAGGGGAAACTGATAAATTAACATTTAATAACCACTGTTATGAGCTCTGGGAAAGCCTATTTAAAGAGCCATGTTTTTAACAACCGTTTGAAGATTCCCAATGGGGGGGTCAGATGCATTTAGGGTAGGAAACTGTCCCAAACAATAGGCTGAATTTCATCTAGCACCCAATTGTTCTTCTTACTGGCAGTCCAGGATATCAGCAAGGTTCTCCTCCAGCGCCACATTTCAAATGAATCCCATACTTATTTAGTAATGTCATGGTGGGTGGAGTGTGTACAAATTATGGTAAGCTAGTGCTATGTGAATCCCCCTCTTCCATGGAGCCCCACCTTAGCTTGGATGAGTCACTGGCCCCATTGTGGTTGCAGATTATGACACCCATGAGGCCCGCTATGAGTGATAGGTATGATAGTGACCACTTGATCTGGAAGCAGGTTCAGAATCTACTCCCTTGACCCAGGGCAGGCTAGCTGGTTCAACCCCGGCTAGTGTGCTGGGAGTTCAATAGCTGGGGCTATAGCCCTGCCATTTCAGACACAACTGTTCCATCTGCAGCGTTTGCACATGGCCGTGCATTGTAATAGAACCTGATTGCCAATGGCTAAGGGCAAGGAACAGGGTGCACCAGGCAAGTGTCCAGCTGGGGGCGGTGGCTCTGCAAAAAGGGCCCAGCCCTTGCCTGTGCCAAAGAAGTGGTTGTGGCTGTGCCCTGATAGGGAGGCTGCTGGTTGTTTGCTAGATTGTTTGGGATTCCAGGACATGTGGGGTTAAGGACAATTGTGGCCAATACCAATAGATCTTCTTAAGCAATTTTTGGTTTACTTGAACAGGAGGGGGTCAGCGCTAGGATAAGTGTAGGCTAGGTTAGCAGCCCTGGCCTTTCACACCAAGGTGCACAGTTACGAGGATACAAGGCTGGAGCAGGCTGAGAACATGAGTTAGAGACACACAATTTCGCATGACACCTGATATCTTGGAACAAATGAGCTTGGCTTGGAAAGACAATTGAGGCCGCATTTGAGGCCACCCTGTTTATGACAGCCACATTGGTGGCATTGGGGGGGGGAGGGCGTTCCGCGTAAGCAAACTGGTGGTGGCAGGTAGGGATGATACCTATAGGGCATCTCTCCAAGTTGGCAACATAAGCTTTAGAACAGAAGGGGTGACGATTTTACTGAAAATGGATCAGGTGGGAAAAGGGAAGAGCATTGTCCTGGGTAGGTGCTGAAGGATGACCATTTGTCTGATTGAGGCTTTGAGAGGGTATAAGGGGCTCAGGGATGACAAGGATCGTTATTTATTCCAGCATGAAGGGGGCAGCCCCTTGGCAAAGTTTCAATTTGCGAAGGTGACCAGTAAAGTTTTGGAGCTCAGGCCTCTTTTGGCGCTCAGCATTCCCCGCCCACCCACCCAATTTGAAGTGCCAGTGTGAGTCTGACTAGTTGCTCATGGGGGCTGGATTGGAATTTTTGACACATCCCCAGATTGGGCCTGGCAAACAGGGATTTCTCACCTATCCTACACTGGAACAAGGGTGGTGGATTCATTAGTTAGGAGGTCATCGGGTTGGTCACACTTAGGCAGTAGTGCGGCAGGATAAAGCAATTGGTGAGTCATGAAAGGGAAGACCCCACTCCTTGACAAAATACTATCCTCTGGCGACTCAAAGCTCCTTAGTAAATTTTATAGTATTTTCTTAAATGAAAAAATGATTGATACACTGGTCAAAGACACTATGGTAAGATGGGCAGAAAACTTTGGTTATTCTATTCATCTAAACAAATGGGACTCTTTGTGGAACACAGTCAAAATCTTCAAATCTATAGCCTTTAAGGAAAATTGTTATAAGATGTTCTATAGATGGCATTTCTCACCACACCGTTTATCTAAGACGTATAACTGCTCACCTAAATGTTGGAAATGTAAACATGACTGTGGTACTTTTTACCATATGTGGTGGACATGTAAAGAGGCAAAGGCATACTGGACAATGGTAAAATTATTTTTAGAAAGATACTTGAAAATTAAGTTAGAGCTTAGACCAGAATTTTTCTTATTAAATATAGTAGATATTAATATTTCCTATGACCAGAGATATGTACTTCACCATGTAATTGTTGCTGCAAGGATACTGTATGCGAAATCCTGGAAACAACCAGATGTGCCAACAGAGAGAAATTTCCACAAAAAGATAAGAGAATGCATTGAAATCGACAGACTCTCTGGCTTTCTAAAGGGAGACCACGATGAGATTTCTCGGAAAAGATGGCAAGAAGTAACAAACCTACTAGCATTGTGATATTATTTGGTGATTTGTTAATATGTTAAATCATTATTTTTGGCTTGATATATTCAATGTAATTTTTAAACTGTACTCTTTTCCCCCCATACCCCCCCCCCTTCCCCCCCCTAAAAAACCCAATAAAATTACTTAATTAAAAAAAGGAAGACCCCACTCCTAGTCCATCCGACCTTGGGCACTGTGGATCTGAAGATTACAGCATTGGGGGAATGATGCACTGGAAGGCACACACCCCCGGGACAAGAGTCACCAATGGAAGGAGCTTGAGGACCCAGAGGTGGTACAAAAATAGACCAGCCTTGGGGGCACTGTCTTTGGACTGAGCGACCAGGGGTTAGCAGCCCGCCCAAGATATTGCTGGTTGGAGGGGTCCAGGGAGACCCCAGGGTTACAACCTGGAGCCCCAGCACTATGTCAGGCCCCTCTTTCAGTTGATGTTGGCATTAATGTTGATATGTTAATAAAGTGTGACCCTAGTTAAACCCAATTCTGGTGTTGAACCTCTTTGTTTCGCCGTGGAAGGGCAAACGTTTTTAGGTTCTGAAATTACCTTCAGCTTTAAATTTCAGGGATATTTTAGTGCAGGATTCCACTCTCCATAAACACTGAAGTCTCCAATATGATTTCAAAAATGTGCTTTCCTATTAGTATACAGGAATTGTCACAGTAGTAGCCTCAATTTATGTTATACACATTGCTGCATCCTCCTTGTAGCTGTAAACATTTGAATTAGTCTCAGTTGACTTGCAATGTTACAATAAAAGGGAGACTCTGGCAGGAGGTAGGAGAAAGAAAAAAAATATAGAAAGCATAATGTCTTCTTGGGAGAACAATTAATATCACATAAAATTCAAGCTCAGTAGCAGTACATTTCTGAAATAAGTATTTTAAACTGCTGTCACTTGATGTCATGTTCATGTTGAATCTTCAGTGCAATTACATTTCAAAATGCCGTACATACTGGTTATTTACATGAAGCAGTGACTAAATGAGGTACTTCTTCCTGCACAGAATGTTAAATACATGCCACAAGTATTCTGTAGAGTTACACTTTTCCTTTTCAAATCAATGTGCACAAATACATGTATGTGTGTTTAATTAGACTTAAAATAAAATTAATAAGATGGGATTTCAGGCTGTCACTTGGGATGGGTTAAACAAAAAGAATTCTCAGTTTCTCAAAACTTATGAACATGTTTCAGCATGTCACTTGATCATTGCCTCCCCTCCTTTGTTCACAACCAAGTTCTCCTTATTTTATAGTGGAGAACAATTGGCCCATCAAGGATAGAAGAGCATGCTAAGAATTGATAAATTCTGTAATACATATGTTTCTCTCTCCCCCCACCCCCCACCCCCTTAGACAGAATCATACAATCCACTTTAGTCTCTACAGATCATGGCTGACTCATGAGGAGGAGGAACGGCCATGAAGAGTGGGAGGTGTAGGAAGTGGCCTTTACAACCCCCCCCCCTTATTGCTTAAAACTTTTTTTTTGTTATCTATTTCTTTCTTTCACAAGGACGGGTCTGGTGGCAATTTCAGGCCTAAACTACTTTTCTTTGGAATTGTGGTGCAATAAACTCTCTGCCTAGTAGTATTTAGTATCATGGGGAACTTCTTTCATGCACCCAGCAGGTGTACAAACTTGATTTTAGTGTGACAAAGGCAGAGGAAGGCCTTTGCGGAACAAGTTCCCAGAAGGAAAGAAGGGAAGCTCTCAGGGAGCATGTTTGCGGCGGGGTGGGGGGGATCAAATGAGAATTCTCTTGCCTTCAGATAACAACACCCATCCTTAGCTGCCATTTCTGCACCACAGATTTCAGTGAAACGGAGGGAAGCTGGGTTGAGCAAGGGCATCAGATGCTGAAAATCGAGGGTGTGAGTGGCATGCAATCCCACTTCTGTATTAACTTTTTAAGCAGTGGGGTGGAAAGAAGCTGAAGTGCAACATTCACCTAGAGGGAGATACAAGCAAGAGAGGTTCTTTGAATAAACAAGGGTTACCACCACAACTCGGGAATGGTGCTTCAGTGGACTAGAGCACCGAAATGAGCAAAGTCGGCAGCTCAGCAATTCAAATCCCGGGTGCCATACAGCGAGGCAAGCTCCCGCTGTTAACCCTAGCTCTTGCCAACCTAGCAGTTCAAAAGCATATAAATGCAAGTAGATAAATAGGTACTGCCATAAAAAGCGGGAAAGTAAACAGTGTTCTGTGCAGCCATGCTGGCCACATGGCCATGGACTTGCACAACACTGGCTGTTTGGCTTGAAAACGGAGAAGAATACTGCCCCTAGAGTTGGACATGACTAGCACACATGTGTGGGGGAACCTTTACCTTTTACCTCTACCACCACTTTATATTAAAAGCTCTGCAATGAGTTGAAACTCATGATGAAAAAATCCAATAAAAGTACATATAGGCATGAGCAAGTAGGTCTTTTTCTGAAAACGAGCTTTGATGTTTCCTTTTGCTTCTTCTGAGACCTGATAGGAATACCTCTTCATTTCAGCTTCATGTTAGGATAACATTTAGTCATAAAATTATGTGTATTGCTGAAAGAAAAACATTCTACACAACTACAGTAGGATCACTTGGGGTCATCATACTCTAGAGTCCTGCCCCATGTGCACACAGGAGGTCCTGATGAACATCACTTTTAAAACCAGCTTGAACCCTTTATTAGTTTGCTTTGAATACTGCACTTCATTTTCTCATTTCCTCTCTTTGTTTTCCATCCTGTGTGATTAAACACACTTGACTGCTCATGAGGTGTTCAGAATTGCCTCACCCTGTGTAAAGAAAGCTCATAGTAATAGGCAGGCCATGATCAGACACAACATTTTTCCACATCACTTCATTCTGACAGACAAATAACTGTGAAACAGTGTGTGTTCACAAGAAAATGACCAGGAACCTTCAAAAGAACCACCTTTTTTAATGGGACAACTTCTTTATTATCAATTGCATAGTTATCACCACAACAGAAAGAAGGAAGGAAGGAAGGAAGGAAGGAAGGAAGATGAAATTAAAAAGTTCAGAAGTACTTGTTCACAATCTTGACAATAATATATGATACCTTTATGAAACCACTGTTAGTCCACTTCACAGAAGTCCTGTGCATTACAAAGCAAGAGGTGGTGAAAAAAGAAATTTAAAACTTTCAGGTTCCATGGCCAGATGTGCAGGCCAAGTTCCAAAATGGAGGCTGAAGAATCCACTCAGAAATGGGAGATTTCAGATCACATCACTAACAGTAGAGATGTAAAAAATTTTTGGAAATTTTGAAGCTCGGAGAAAAAAAACACTGGTTTTTTTTTCCGGGGGGAAATGGAAATCTTCAGAAAAAAATGAAAAAATGCTATGTTAGTACTTCCCTCTCCCCTTTTACAGCTTGAAAGTCATTCTGTTACTTTAGGAATATATTTGTAATTGTAAGTAACAATCTCGTGAACTGTTTACTAGTTTATGTGGAACAAAAAAAAATCCTCTACAAATAATGTTTAAAATCCAGAAATAACAATTCTTAATTCTTCTCCACAGTATTAAATAAAAATAAAATAAAAACCTAATTCTCATAAAATGAATTTGGCTACAAATTGGCTGCTTAACTAGCAAGCAAAGCTGAATTTTATCCCAGCTTTCTGATATAGCATTTGTCACATTTCAGTGAGCCTTTGTCCTCCCACCAATAAGAACTGGGTGTTTCAATATAAAGTTTGAAGGGGCATGCATTTCCCTATTGCAGGTACCTTATAAAGTGGCTTTGAAAGCCAACTTTTGAATCCCCCACACACATTTTTTTTACCCTCTGAATTGGAGAAGGATTTTGATATATAGACTCTCTGATGAGATCAAAGAGAGGGAAAAGTACTGAGAGGTGACTTCTCTTTCTGAGAGCACCACAGTATGGTGACAACAGTGTCCCTTGTCTGTGAGAGCTAAAAAGAGTTTGTGTGCATGTACACACACACATCCATGTACATCTCTGCTAAGGACCCAAGAGACCAGAATTCCTGGCTCATAAACTGCTTTGAACTTAGCCTGATTTGAGCCAATGGCTTTATTCCTGCTTGTGCAGGATCTAATGAGCTAGATTAGACTGGAATGTTTCCTCTTTTCTTCCCATCCTGCATTCCCCCTTTGTTCATTGAAATACCCCAGCCTCCATCCAATTTAGATCTTCTGAAAGTGGCCATTATTAAGTTGTTGTAGGGAAAACATATGAATCCAATAAAACACCACCACCACCACCACCATCAT
Organism: Phrynocephalus versicolor; assembly: GCA_023846285.1. Taxonomy (NCBI): domain Eukaryota; kingdom Metazoa; phylum Chordata; class Lepidosauria; order Squamata; family Agamidae; genus Phrynocephalus; species Phrynocephalus versicolor. Next base: position 54,568,959 of record JAHTLZ010003526.1, read on the forward strand.
TGTCGTCTACAAATATATTTTCTCATATATCTATAAGCATTTATATGCCTTCTATACCTTTATATACATATATGCTTTAAAACCTAACCAGAGAAGCAGCTTCAAAACAGCTCTCTCTCTAGGAATATAATTTAATAATAAGTACTGTATTACTGTAGCAATCAGCAGATTGTAACTACGAGCATAAATCCTGGACACAAAACAAGAACGAATGACCCAATCCTATTTTGACTAGTTCTTATATAGTGAGGACTCGCCTCTCAGATGGAAAGGTGTCAGTTTTGACTCAAGGCATCAAAACTTGGAAACACGAGTTTCACCACAAGTATCATTGGGATTTGGGGCATCTGGGGACAACAAAGCTCATCTATTATTGCTATATTCCGCTGAACTATGTTACTTGTAAGTAGAGATGGGCACGACTCAGAAAAAAATTTCATTTTCGTTTTCGTTTTCGTCTAGGGGTCCGTTTCATTTCGTTTCCGTTTTCGTGAGCTAATTTTCAAAAGTTTTCATTTTCGTTTCGTTACGTAACGAAAACAAAAAACAAAAACAAAAACAAATTTTTTTTCGTTTCTTCCCATTTAGCTCCATTAAGTGCTTTTCCAGTAACGAAAAACGAAAAATGGCTCAAAATTAGTCATTTCGTTTCCGTTTTCGTTCCATTTTTGAACCGTTTTTTGTTTTTCGTTTCGCTACGTAACGAAAATGTAAAACGGAAACAGAAACGAAAATTTCGCTAAGTCATGCCCATCTCTACTTGTAAGTCCTATAAAATCTGTCCACATGAATATCCAAAGCTGAGTATGATTTTACCCTTTCATGGGGAAAATCACCTCACGGCTTGTAAAGTACATTATTTATGGTTTTGTATTTCTTTTGTTTTTAATTATTTTAATAAATCCTCCTTTGCGAACATCAATTATTTTCTTTGTTGTGTTGTTTTCTTTTTTTAAACTGGTCCTTACCAGAAGGTCAAACAACCAGCATAAAATTATTATTTTCTTTTTTCTCATGTTTATAACATTGTCACTACGGGGCCAGGCAGCCATAACAATGAGGCCATCATTCCAAGCATGTTAGTCTCCAAGGCCCTAAATTCTGATGCAGCCATCAGTTAGCGCTGATGCATAGTAAAAGGAGAGAGGCATGAATGCCACTGATCTTAGCTGGATATACTAGCTCAAGTATTTACTGTAAGAGATTACATCACTAGAAGAGATCATAATTTCAAAGGCTTAATGAAAAAATCAATATTTTGCTGAAACAACCTGAACAAGTAGAACATACAGTTTGTACTACAGTTGGAGAGACAGGCTGATTCCAAGTAGGTATTTGGCATTTTCTCTTTCATTCTTAAAGAGAGATTTAGTTCACCAATTTCCTTAATGGCAGTGTGATATAAAAAAAAGTCTGACAATGCTGATAATAAAGTGCTCAGGGTAATGGTAGCTGCTCCATTAACTGGTCACAACTAAGAAAGAGAAGAGGAAACCTCTCTAGCATTGCCAGATGAACTTGAAAGACCTTAATTTATCTCCTTTGATGTAAAGAAGATCTATAACCTACAGTGGATAAATAATGAAGATTCCATTGTGGTGCATGCCCACCCAGAAGTACACCCTCTTTGGTTCATTTAGAAAGTAATCAAGTCAAGGCTGTGAGCATGACAAATCATTGGCTCCTTGCTTATTCGGTAAATAAATGACCCTGCCACCCAGGTTTTGAGGACGGTTTACAATACATGCAAAAATGGAGACTTAAAATATGCACAATACATCAGTAACAAACATTAGTTGTAGTTTATTAATTACTTTGTACAGAAATCTGCAATCATCACATTCTGATTCTGGTTCCCAATTCCAAGGAGCTTACAGAAGTTTAAATGGCACTGTGTTATAAGTGGTGAGGTACATAATTTTAAAAATGAAAATAAAAAATGTAAACAGCTGAAGGTGGGAGATAAAAATGTAATCTTCACAATAAGTTGCAGATACAAGGCAATCAAAAGCATAATAAGGGGGGGGGGAGAAGGGGAAGGGAACACAATCCAATGCAACAAACTTAAAATAGAAAATTATTAAAAGCCCCAAGCACATTTCATGAGGTACCAAAGAGTATCAGCTACCTCTGGTGCCACAATAAAAGTGCCTTGGTAACCACTTGTTGAATTTCACCCAGCAGGAATAAAAACATAAGAAGAGCCATGCTGGATCAGGCCAAAGGCCCATCTAGTCCAGCTTCCTGTATCTCATATTGGACTCACCAGATGTGTCTGGGAGCGCACGAGACTAGATATCTCTCTCCAGATACCACTCCCCTGCTCACAGCAGATCCAGAGTCCCAGGCTGTAGAAATATTTAGAGGTCAAAAACATCACCGTAAGTTGTAGAACAAATCAGGAGTCAAGACTCCAGCCTGGGATGCTTTATTATGTGTATTTATATCACACTTGTCCTCCAATGACCTCAAGTCAGTGTACATGTACTGTATTCCCTTTCACCTAGGTGCTCCTTTGCTTATTGCAGTGAGAATACACATGTAGAGATGGACACAAAATGATTTTTTTAATTTCATTTTTAATTTTGTTATAAAACAAAATGAAAAACGAAGTTCCCTTTTTAAAAAAACCCAAAATGAAATGAAATTGATACTTTCGTTTCATTTTGTTCTGTTTTGTTTTTGTTTATTATTCATTTTGACAAGCACCAGTCTCAGCACTTTTCAAAATAAATGATAAAAATAAGCACTGACCAGCTGGCCCCATGGGTCATCTGGTTGGCGCTAGATGAAAAAAAAATTAAAAAGGGCTGACTGGCCCGCGGGCCAGCTAGTAAGCACTAGGCTAAAAAAAAAAAATTGCATCAACCAGCCCATGGGCCAGCTGGTCAGCCAGCTGGTCGGCCAGCCCATGGGAAAGCTGGTTAGCACTAGACTTTTTTTTAAAAAATGCCAACCGGCTGTCAAGCCCCGCACACAGAGCACACAAACAAACAGGGTTAAGTTCTTTGCCAAGATCTTTAGTGGAAAGCCAGGCAAGTTCAAGTTCTTTGCTAACAATCAAGTGCCAGATAAATAACAGAATCCAACTCCCAGCAATTAACAGTCCAAGTCAAAACCAGAATATCTCATGGAAACCAGATGCCAAACCCAAGGGAACAGATCAAGCCGTGGTCCAGGAAGCCAGTCCGAAGTCAGGAAACAGAGCCAAGGTCACAGACAGAAATGTGGTTGCAAGTTCAAATGACACATTGTTCCCACAGAGAGCTCAAGGTGAGCTTTACAGCTTTATCCCAAAACAGGGAACACACCCTTACTTCTGGAAAGGTTTCTGCTAGTACTCAGGGTTTCCCGACCTGATTCCCCATCTAGCATCAAGGACCCTTTCCTTAGCTCTTCTGGTAGCATGTCTTTGCAGAATCCTGCTCATGGCCCTTCTAGGAGGAGAAGATATGTTTTCAGCTGAGTCATCAGACCCAGCTGCCTGCTGATTTGAGCTGTGAGGCTCCTCCAGCAGCTTTTCACCATTTAACCCCTCAGAGTCACGTTCTGTGACAGGCAGGGTCCTGGCACCGGCAGGGCTGGTTGGCTGTAAAAAAAAAAACAAAAAAATGAAACAAAACAAAAAATGAAGCATTTTAAAAAAATATTTCATTCAAAAGGAAACAAATTTAAAAAATGAAAAATGAAATGAAACACCATTTTGGCATTTTGTGCCCATCTCTATACATATGAGTTCGAGTGCTTGTGTTCCATTATCTGCCCTGCTTCATGACAACGTGATGAACATAATGTAGATGGCACACACACTCTGAGCCCGTTATGCCATTTGAAGGAACACAACATGCAAATTCCTTCAGTAACTCTTAAAGCCATCAGGGAATTCAATGGATATGAGTGCTGTGACTTCAAAGATACCACTGACATTTATGTGTTCACACACTCTGTGTAAACTTTCTTTAAAGCCACTTCTCATGGTCACACAAATATCAAATTTTCTGTCCCACTGCTCATCACTCTGTGATTTGTCACCTTGCCCAGAGATGCATAAAACTATAAGGATTTCCTGAGACTTATGTTGGCACCCTACAATCTGGCAGGCTTAAAGAGGTATGTTTAGGCCAAGACAGAATAACTAGCTGAAAATTGCATTCTGGGATTATGGTTCAGTGAGGAATGAGTTTAATTCTCCAAAGGCGCAATACAACACTCAAAGCGTAATGAGAGACTGGATGTTAATAAAGATGTAAACTCCTCTTATGAGGAAGGAGAAAACTGGTCTTCGTACACTTTGTTGTTGTTGTTGTTGTTGTTGTTGTTGTTGTTGTTGTTGTTGTTGTTGTTGTTTGTTGTTGTTGTTGTTGTTGTTGTTGTTGTTGTTGTATACTGTCAATTCAGAACTGATTTGCAGCTTTCAAGGAAATTAATATATTTAAGGAATGGTTTTACCAGTTCCACGCCCCCATTGCTGAGGAAGGATTTGAACCCAAGGGCTCCTAAGTCCTAGTCTGTCACTACTCATGGTATCTCTTTACCAACTGCTGTTTTTGTCTGACCATCAGGACATCTCCAATGCCTTAAGCAAAGGTTATTCCTAGCTCTACTGCCTGAGACCACTGAGTAACAGAGATGCCACAAATTGAATGCTACAACAAAGGTCCCAACTTAAGCAAAATAAACTTACTGGGATGGGGTGAGGTGGAGAGATGTTTAGCAATGATAATGGTAAGCTACCTCTTAAACACCTTGCAATACCTTGAAAGTCATAGTAACGACACAGAAATTAGGTCAGAGGGATAGAGTGGTGGGAAAGCCATTTGTTTCTGGCCCTTATGCTTCCATAAGGGGTGTCAATAGCATTCTATTAAAGTTATAGCTGTGGTGCATACTGCATATGCATGTGGAGACTTTATTAAGATCATCATTAAGAAGGCAAGTGATGGAGGCAGGCCCAGTTTTATTATCAGGGACAGTGGAGCTATCCTTATCAGGCAACAGATGTTCTGTGTCATGAAATGCCAACATCTGATCAGTGGTTTATTTAGCTCTCATTGTATATTTGTGGTCAGGAATGGAGAAAGTGCCTGTGTGGCATTTTCTCTCTTGTGCCAAATTAATTTGGCTGGCTTCATGGACTATGCATCTTGATTTAATAAAAAGTGTTTGTTATTCTCACTCAGACAGCAAAATATGCAGGGACAATCCCGGTTGGAAATGAGGAAATCTATAATTAGAGATGGGCACAGACCGCTGCTTTGGTGGATCATGCTGGTATTGCCTCCAGTGGTTCTGAACCCTGCCTCCTTTGACAGAATGCATTCAGAAGCAATGCCTGGATGAGGCAGGGCTGGCAAGCACTGAACAGATGCTCAGCCAAAGGTCGAACCAGTGGTCTGTGCCCAACTCTAAAAGTGCACTATAATGTTGGGTTCATCGTTCTTGTTGCCACCCTCATGATTCTACTCTTACTCTTTCTGAAATAGGTCACTAATTATTCCTGTTTTCCAGCCTCATTAGCTTTTCTGTATGACATGATGCTCTTGCACGATGAAAGGGTTGCAGAAAGATATTGACCAGGACTGGAATAAGGCATTTTCAATATGGGCTCCAGTAGTCTGCAGTTAGAGCTGCCTAGATGCCCTAAGCACATCTGATCTTGCCTGATTTCGGAAGCTAAGCAGGGTCAGCCCTGGTTAGTACTTGGATGGGAGACCACCAGGGAATACCAGGTGCTGTAGGCACGTGGAATAAGAACTGGCAAACCACTCCATTTCCTGCCAAGGAAACTCCATAGACATGGAGTCACAAAGAGTCAGTCACAACTGTAACGACCCCCCCCACACACACAGAGAGAGTCTGCAATTAACCACATCTCTGAGGCAGTTGTCAAGAATTGGCACTGGATGCTCATGTTGATAAAATAATGTCATGGTTTACTGCAGAGCTATATAATGCAAAGGAGAAAAGAGTGAACTCAAGCCGTGTGGGGTAATCTGTTTCATACTGGTTTCCAAGAAGTTTGCATTGCTTCCCCATTGTTTGAAGCTTGTAGCTGTTGTAGTTCTTGCGCACCTGAATACCTTTGCAATCCTTCTAAATAGCTAATCTCTTTCAGAATCCTGCTACATTCTTGGCTTCTGCTTCATTCATTGGCACTGAATTCCAATCAGCTAATTTTCTCCTATGTTGGTTTGGACCCTTTCCAACGGATTCATTTGTCAAATGTTCAGCTTTAACCACACCTTTGGCTAATTTCCAAGATTGCCCCAGAGCTTCGCTGAACGAAAGTCTTTAATTGGCTTCCTTTACAGTGCAGCATGTCTTCCATTAGGCTGAGCCTGCTCAGAGAATGGGCAGGGAGACAGATGAAAGGAGGGAAGATATCAGTTCCAGCTGCTTCCTCACAGTGGGCTGTTCTGAACCAGCAGAACTATCCGTACACCTTACTTATAGAATTCCTGAGTTATTTGCAATGGCTTCATTTCTTCCAGCCTGGTTCCACTTCAGCATCTCTGGGTGCTTTCTGTGGCTGTTTGCTGGTGACTATGAGTTCAAGTAAATCCAATCTGAACAGGTTTGTCAATAGTCTGCAGGCTTCTTGAAAGATGGCTGAGGTGACTGCTGTACCTCAAGGCTTAGAGGCCTCTGTGCCTACAAGGATTGGGGCCCCCTTTAAAAATCAAGGACTGCTCCAAGACCTTTTGCTGCCTGAGGTGGAGCAACAAATGATGATCCCCACCAAACCAAGGGTCCCTCCCAGGCCCACCATGTTATTAAGCAAATGGCCAAGCACAGCACAAATGCAATGATAGCAAATTAAATAAGTTTGCTATCTTGGGATGATGCCCCATGTTTGCTAAATTGGGCCATTGTCTCTTGGAGTAGGACCAACCCTCTTCTTGGCATCCTACAGCGATGTTTGGGGTTTTAACCCCCACTGTAGCTAACATGGCACCAAGAAATTTCTTCCAGAGAAGGTCTGGAAGGTTGGAAGCTGAGCAGTGATAGCACAGGTATGTACCGTGCTTTTAAGGCCTAGTGTAGCTTGGTGCAATGAAGAGCATGGTAAACAGAAAGCCAAGGTGTACACTTGGAAGTTCTCTTCCTTTCCCAGGTTTCTGTAGCAGGTTCTCCCCAGTTAGAATGGCTAGCTAGACTGTTTTTGTTTCTGTTTGGCAGAGATTGGTCATGCTATCTGGGGCATTCTGGGAACTGTAGTCCAAACACATCATATTTCCAAGCTTTGCATGTAGCTTTCAGAATCCAGAAGTAAATATTTCATACAGTGATGCTAGGGAAGATTCAAGGCATGTTTCAGCAATGAAACTGGCCTGGAGCCCCAGATTAAGGCTTCCTGTTGTGATTTTTACTCATAACTGAGGTACATGGTGCTGACTGAGTCTGCTGGTTTAAAAAAAAATCAACCAACATGACTCACCTGTATCAGTTTAAAAATCAAAACCACTTAGACCCCTTATGTGTCTAGTCTTCTTTTCAAAGTACCAAGGGATTGGGCTGTTCTGCTGAACAATGTACAATTAGAGTTGCTTCCCACAATGTAAAGCTGCTGTAAACTTTGCTAGAATTAAGGCACAGTCCACTCTTTGATTCTACCATACTAAAGGCAATCAATTTGTACCAGCTGCCCTGCAGGTATGGAAGACAAAGATTATTCCTCAGATCCTATACGGCACTCCAATTTGGCAGGACACGCATAGACCATCCTGTAGAGCAAATACTGTACAATCGCAGTTCCTTCAAAAAGTCTTGGGACTTCCTAGATGTGTCCCATATGCTGTTCTTTGTCTTCAGACTGGTATCTCTTTGTTAGATACAAGTGCTTGGTTGTTAACAGCTCAGTTTTGTTTCAAAAATTATTATAATATACGGTAGACTCACACACGTTGTTATACCATCTTCTAAGGGACAGGTATCCACCATTTGGATCATCTACTTGGGTCAGAAAGCTAAAAGAATTGGGATTAGGCATAGAACAAATTGGATCATTACATCAGGAACAAGCTTTTGGAGTTATTAAAAGATGGCTTCTGGACATAGAGCAACAAACGCTGTGCAGCTTGGCCCACAGGATCTGTTCACCACAGCATTTTCACATTACTTTCACGCCCGGCCAGTAGGCAGGATATTTATTATTTCTCAGACCCCCTCAAAACATAGAGCCTCTTCATTGGCTAGATGTAATGTTATGCCTTCAGCAATTTTGTTTGGCAGATTTAATGGTATTCCTAATGATAAGAGGTGCCGCTCCTGTAAACTGGGCAGTGTGGAAACTCTTGCCCATATAGTTCTGTATTGTCCCTTACATAAGGAGCTATGCAAAAACAATTCTTGATCTAGTTTTATTAAAGTCGAATGGAAGATCAGATTTGGTTAAAGTTAGTTGTATGCTCTCTTCCACATCGGATGATACGACTGAAAGAGTAGCAGCCTTTTTTATGCATGGTTGTTAAGAAGACCATCTCTGATTTGCTTTAACCTTATTTAAAAGGCACACCTTATGGCTCTTAATACTTGCTGTGCAACTTCTGTGTTTTCTTCTATTATGCCAATAAAGGTTATCTTATCTTATCTTTTTAAAAAAATAGAGTTGCTGCTGAAATACCTTAGTTTAATATGGCCTTGTACAATATCAGTTATGAATCAGTCTTGAATTGCCATGAGTCCTGCTCGAGCTTGCCAGAAACATGTAGGAATTCCTGAGCAAATTTAGTCTGCTTGCATTATACAGTATTTCATTTCTCCAGGGGATCATTCTGAATACAAAGTGCCATTTCAATTCTCTGCTACAGAAAACTATCAACGCTGCAAAAAGAAGCTGGAAGTGAAGGGACACTTTCTTTTCCAACTGGCCTGTAAACACTGCAATAGTCGTAGGGAGAAGGGCCATCAAAGGTGCACAGATTTAGAGTCATGCTTGCTTCCATTCACAAAAATAAACTCATTGGAAGACTACCAATCCTGGCCCCAGATGTTTTGCTACTGAGGGTGGGGGTTAATGAGATACAAATACTTTAGATGATTAAATAAGAGTGAGAGGAGAACAATCAGATCTGCGCACAAGATGGTGTGTAGTAAGTCAGGTCAGTATTCACTTGCTGGTGGTCTTCTCTCCAGAAAATCAATTGGTTTTCTTGGTCTCTTGGCCAATGGATAAATGCCAAGTGTTCCTTTATTTCTGTACTTTCTGGTGCTCTTTCTGCTGAGCAGGGAGGAATAAGCTCCCTGTAGTGCTCCTTCTCTGGCCAATGAACGGACCTAGTAGGGAGAACTGAATTCTACCATCAGGCAACTTTAATAGTAAGGCCATTAGATATCAGGGCACAAACTGAGGTCTCAGACCACTGCTACATTTCTCCAATCCTCTCAATAGGAATGCAGATCTCAGGATGCATGAGTGGCACCAGATGATGGAATGGCTTGATTTATGTCTGTGAGGCAGCTTTAAGGCCTTAACACCCAATTCTAAGAGGTATCATGGCTGTCTGACTCAGCATGACAATGTTTGTTGTCCTTGTGCCATTTCACCACAATTCTGCTCTTTTCCAGCTTTTGCCAATCTATACCTGTAACATTATAAGGTCTTATCCCCTAGACCAGTGGTGGCCAAACTTTGGCCCTCCAGATGCTTTGGACCACAATTCCCAGAATTCCAAGCCTGTATTGCCAGTGACAAAGGACTGTGGGAGTTGTGGTCCAAAACATCTGGAGGGTCAAAGTTTGGCCATCACTGCCCTAGACTCAGGTCTGCCCCCAAAATCACACAAATTGGTTTACTGGCTTCTTGCACTGCATACAGTCCTCTGTCTAATCTACTGATCTGGCCTCACTTGATCCTTTCAGTAACAAAGAAAAAATCTCTACACATAAAGTCCAGCTGTTCTGTCCCTGCCACTAGTGGTTTGAAATATGCCTATGTTGCAGCTAGCATGTATTTGGTGGTCAAAAGACTTTGCAATCTGTTGTGGTTGCCTCCCTGTCTGATTTTCGATGCAAGCAGGATAACACCTTTTACAGAAAAATGCAATTGTAGAGTTTGCTGCAGTGACAGATGGACCACGCCCAGCTGTGCTTTAAATGCCATACCAAGACCATGGGAGAGATGGCTCTGATTCCACCTGCTGAGGTAATGCTAGTGTAGATGTTGCTTTGTAATCCTAAAAAGTGACATTACATGATTGGTTTACAGAGCAGGGAAGAGAAACAGAAAATCTATGCCCTTTTATTTGCTGAAGTACTAGAGTATGGACATGACTGCCACAATAGCACACACTACAGTAGACATCACCCCCCCCCTCCGTGTGTATGAATACACACAAACACACACAAAAGAGGGATTAAGTAACAGAAGAATTTAAGCACAATATTTTGGTTTCTGCTCTCTTCAGTTGCTCTGGTAAAAATATGTTTTCCAGAAGAGAGGGGGGAGGAGGGAGAGAGAGAGAGAGAGAGAGAGAGAGAGAGAGGTGTTCATGTATCTATCTAAATAAAATACTAAGGTGTGCAAATATCATTTACTTCAATTGGGTCTGAACTGTGCATCGTAAATTTACTTCACACCAATTTGTAGACAGCTCTCTTCAATTCATATCCAAATATTTGAATTCATTTTTACGTCTTCATATGAGTCCTATCAGTGAAAAACATGAGGGGAAAAAAGGGCTCTGAGCTGGGATGGCAGGGTGAAATTTGGTGCCTTGAATTCAGGCTCCAGTATAGGGAAAGTTCCAACCACTTCCTTCCTTCCTTCCTTCCTTCCTTCCTTCCTTCCTTCCTTCCTTCCTTCCTTCCTTCCTTCCTTCC
>JAHTLZ010003526.1:54579789-54598440 GCA_023846285.1 Phrynocephalus versicolor
TCCTTCCTTCCTTCCTTCCTTCCTTCCTTCCTTCCTTCCTTCCTTCCATGGGAGTTGTATACTCATTTCCTTTTCCCCAGTAGAGAGATCCTCTTATGAGATTTTTATGTGGGTTTGCCTAGCTATGAAATTGTGTTTCCAGCTTCAATTCTTATGGCAAATAGGCCACTCACTCGCTTGTAGAGATGGGCACGACTCAGAAAAAAAGTTTCATTTTCGTTTTCGGCTAGGGTCTGAGTCGTTTCGTTTCCGTTTTCGTGGGCTAATTTCAAAATTTTTCGTTTTTGTTTTGTTACGTAACGAAAACGAAAAAACGAAAACGAAAACGAAAAATTTTTCGTTTCTCCCCATTTAGCTCAATTGAGTGCTTTTCCAGTAACGAAAAACGAAAATTGGCTCGAAATTAGTCGTTTCGTTTCCGTTTTCGGTCCAGGTTGGTGCCGATTTTTATTTTCGTTTCGTTTCCGTAACGAAAACGAAAAACGAAAACGAAAACGAAAACGAAAATACCGCTAAGTCGTGCCCATCTCTACTCGCTTGCATCCACATGGTTCCCACCATGCTGTCACACTGTACATGGGGATTATTTCCTCCCTTACCAGGTGGACTTAGCAGGACATCATTAATTGGCATGGTCATTAGCAAATGGAAGGATCTGGGCCAAGACTATGGCAGTGGTCACTAAATACTGTCACCAATTGTGAATTCTCTTGTCACAAGATAATCTATTGTCCACCTACTTCCAACATATCATATGTAATCCAGACCTGTGGTTTCCTCACATGCCACACATGCACTTAGCATTTTGCATTGCCAAGACAGCTGCTACATGCTGGATCTCAGAGGTGGCCATTTTCTGATCACAGCTCATCCCAGAAATAACCACTATGATTGAACTACTGTCTCTTGGACAGGTAGAGAATTTAATCTGTTACTGCATCTGATTTCAGCTAAGGCCTCACATGTAGACTTCATTTCATGAATCATGAATTACTTCAGTGCTGTACTATTGTGACAGAAAAGCTCCATTATTGCCGACAAAAAGTTACAACAAATTAATGTAGCCTTTATTCCAGATGTTTACAACATGATGCATATCTTAAACAGAACCAAAAAATAATTGTTTTGTAACTTTTAAAATCAGCAGGTTGGCTTGAAATTGCAGTTAGACTGAAACATGAGATGTAGTTTGATCCAATAAATCACTCTGAAGCAGTCACAGACAGAATCTTCCCTATGTGAAATGCATGGTTCTGAGTGCCTCTGAATGGATAAGAAGTTGTGTGTCTGAAAGCTGAATGGAAGTCTGTTAAAATCATTGAGGATAGTGGAAGACATTTCTAAGGTAACGATCCTTTGATCTGTAGAAGGCTCCCATAAGAACTATAGTATTGTTTCAAACTTCTCTTCCAAAGGAGGCTCAGTGGCTATGTTGAGGTCTCCCAGGCTCTGTATCCTGGGCAACTTCAACATACATGCCAAGGTGCGGATTACAGTTCTAGCTTAGAGCTCTTGGAAACTATGGCTTCCTTGGACTTGTCCCAGCTAGTAAATGGACCCACACATGTGGCTGGTCAGCAGCCATGACTCAACTTTGAGATAACCTCTCCTGGATAACTAAGAATACCCACAGACATCAAGTTACAGTAGAAGATTAACTTGTAGAAATTTTGAAGCAGGCAATGATTCCATTTTTCCATGGTTTGTTTAACCAACTTACCAGTCCTGCAGGATATATAGTAGCCTGTCCTAGCTAGCAGGTCCCAGTTTTTACAGGCTTGAGATATTGATCCCTCAAATCTGCATACAGAAGGCATTCTGTTAGACACTGCACCATGTCCTCCATCATAGACCATCCTGTTGGGCAATAGTTACTTGTACCATATTGTTTCATACAACATCCCTGAATCTCTTTCAGCTGCAACAAAATCAATCCATGCTTAGTTAGCAGTTGTATCAGCTTGTGCAACCTATTAGGGGACAAATGTGGGTACCTTTCCAAAAGGGAAAAAGAGAGAGAGCATTCAATAGCCTATTGAAGTGGCAGCTAATTGCAGATACCATAGTAGCCTGGAGATCTATGTCACATAGCCTTTTAATATTAAAATAATTAAAATAAGGTGAAATACCCCACAATGTAATAAAATTAGAAACAAATATATATATATATATAGTGTGCCATGCACAGAAATGCTGAGGGGCATAGCCAACCATGCAGGCCAAATAATTCTACATGCAAATGTAATCATAGAGTAGGCCCTTTCTCTCAAATCTCCCAACACAACTCACACAAAAGCCAATATCAGTGTTGTACATGGAAAATCTCAGAAGGGGCGGCTTTAGTATAACAGGTGTGGAGTGAGCAATGGCAAACACACTGAAAAATAGGTGCAGTGTGAGCATTATAAATGCATTAAGAAACAGGGCCCATATCCTCTTTCATTAATCAACTGTGTGCCATCAAGACAATTCTGACTATAGCAACTCTTTTCTAGGGTTTTCTAGGTACAGTGTACCCCCACCCTTTCACAGTTCATATACTGCGGTCCCAGTATATCGCAGGACCACAGTATCTGAAAGGCAAGGCCCCCTAGGGCAGGGATGGCAAAACTTTTTGCCACCGAGTGCCCAAACTCGGCGGTGGTCGAGATCGGCGGCGGCGGGGAGGGGAGGAGGCAAAGGCAGCAAGGGTGATGGAGGGGGTGGAGTCCGGGTGGGAGGGGCAGGGATGGCGGCGGAGGCAGGGTCAGATCGGCGGTGGCAGGGGCGGCAAGGACGAATCTCTCCAATTTTGGTGGGCTTAAAGGGGAGAATCCAAGGATGGTTCACACCATATTTGGTGCCTCTAGGACCCAGGGAAGACATTTTACAGGGAAATGAATTGGTTCATTTTAAAGTAAAAACTGCCAGTTCATTTCGTTACTAACGAAATGCTGCTTCCTCAGTTCGTTTCATTTCATTACATTACATATCAAACCAATGAATCTGCATTTCATTTTTCATTTGGTGCCCTGCCCATCCCTAGCTCCAACACTTTTGGCCTTTTAGTGCCAGGCAAAGACCTTCCTGTTCAGCCACCATTTTAAATAGTGTTTTTAGCTGGGCTCATGAGCAGCAGGGTTTTATAATTTGTATTGTATATTGATTGGTTTAAATTGTAGTGTATTTTATAGTTTTAATAATTATGTTGTTTTATAGTGTAATACATTGTTGCATGCCGACCAGAGACCACTTGGTAGTGGGGTAGCTAATTTTTTTTGCAAATAAATAAATAAATCAACAGGCTTAGGCTACTGGGAAGCCTGAATGAGGCTATAGTCTAACAGAGTTTTCCACTGGTGTTCTTTGATTTTTGAAAGATTCTCAGAGGGATTCATAGAGGTCAGCTTGAAGGGTGTATAGTTCCTCCACAATGTCTTATAGAAAGAAATTCTCTTTTACTATTTTGACCTTACTTTTTCCTGCATCAATACATTTTAAACATTTCATTGAAGATGGCACGGTACAAATGCTTATCAAATCCTATCCTATCCTATCTAAGGTTGTGATTTCCAACAAAACTAACTGTATGGATAACTTTGTAGGTCATTTTCAGCAACACTCCAACTTTCCTTTTTCCCCATAGGAACTGTAATTCAAAGAATCATAAAGTTGGAAGAGACTTCAAGGGCCACCCAGTCCAACCCCATGCAATGCAGGAACCCCCATAAATGCAGTTGACTTTTGTTCATTAGAGAAACTAGTAGTAAAAGACCAATTTCCAATTAATTTATTTTGAGTATAGCAGCATAGCCCAGAGGAGAGGAGAATTTGATTTCTCTGTAGAATGTTGATGTATCACAAGCTCACATAGGCTGCGTTTTACTGTAGATTTCCAATAAACCAGCTCTCAAATCCTTTGGAGTAATTGAAAACCAATCCCCAAGAAGTTGTTCTTAAAATCTAGAGCGGGCAAAATGTATCCTACACAGGTTGTGTGTATTGTATCGTTACAGTCGTGACCGACTCTTCGTGACCCCATGTCCATGGAGTTTTCTTGGCAGAAATACTAGAGTGGCTTGTCAGTTCCTACTCCAGGCGCCTACAGCACCTGGTATTCCCTGGTGGTCTCCCATCCAAGTACTAACCAGGGGCGACCTTAGGATATAAGCATTATTCATAAATATGAGAGAGTCTCCTAAGGAGGTGGCTCATGTGAGAAAGCAGACTGAGATTGAATCTGGGCAAGTCAGAAATCCTTCAACTGGGGACTCTGGATGTTGGTGGTTTGGGAAACACCCTCACTTTTTTTGGGGGGGGTGACTCTTTCCAGTCACCAGGTGTGCAGTCTGGGTGTTCTGTTGGACTCAGTGGTCACAATGGAAGCCCAGGTGGTGTCAACGATCCATTCTGCACACTACCAGCTGTGGTGGTTCACACAGCTGTGCACCTTCCTTGACCCCAGTTCCCTCCCTATGTTGGTCCACGAACTCGTAATCTCAATATTAGACTACTATAGTGCACTCTACGTGGAGCTTCCTTTAAAATTAATCTGGAGGCTCCAGCTAGTACTGAATACTACAGCCAGGATAAAAACAAGTAAAACACCTCCAACGTATCACCCCAACACTGGCTGCACTACACTGGTGGGTGATCCATTTTCACATTGATTTCAAGGTTTTGATGTTGACATACAAAGCCCTAAATGGTTTAGGACCTTGCTATCTGTCAGAATGTCTCCTGCCTCATAATACTGCCTGGAACACTCGATCCTCCCAGGTGGGTCACCACTTCTTCTGGCAGGAAGTTCCACAGACCGGTGATCCTCTGGGTGAAAAGGTGCTTTGTCTTATTTGTTTGAGGTCTAGCACCCAAAAGTTTCATGGAGTGCCCCCTAGTTCTAGTGTTGTGTGATAGGGAAAACAATTGTTCCTTATCTACTTTGTCCACACTGTGTATGATTCTGTAAACTTCAGTGAGGTCACCTCTTAGGTGCCATTGTTCAAGAGTGAAGAGGCCCAGCCATTGCAGCCTCAGATGGTAAGGAAGGTTTCCCAATCCCCTAATCACTCTTGTTGTCATCCTCTGCACTTTTTCCATTTCCATAATATCCTTCTGGAGGTATGTTGACCAGAACTGTACACAGTACTCCAGATGGGGCCTCACCATATATTTATAAAAAGGCAAAATGACACTTGCTGGCTTATTTTCTATACCCTTTCTAATGATTCCTAGCATTGAGTTTGCTTTTCTCACAAACGGCACAGTGGGTTGACACCTTCATTGAACTATCCACCAGGACATCAAGGTCCCTTTCCTGGTTTGTTGTAGATCATACCGCATCATTTTTAAATATAATTGGGGTCTTTTCCACAACGTGCATCACTCTGCACTTACTGATGTTGAAGCTCATTTGACACTGGTTTGCCCACTCCCCCAGTGTCAAGAGTTCCCTTTGGAGCTCCTCACAATCTCTCTCATTTTTACTACCCTGTATAATTTATTGTTGTCTGCAAATTTAGCTACCTTGCTATTTACTCCTACTTCTAGATCATTTATGAAGATATTGAAAAGTAGGTGTCTCAGTACTGAAACTTGGGGGACCCCCCTCTTTACCTCCCTCCAGTTGGAGAAGTGTCCATTTAGTGCTACCCTCTCCTGT
Organism: Phrynocephalus versicolor; assembly: GCA_023846285.1. Taxonomy (NCBI): domain Eukaryota; kingdom Metazoa; phylum Chordata; class Lepidosauria; order Squamata; family Agamidae; genus Phrynocephalus; species Phrynocephalus versicolor. The sequence continues at coordinate 54,585,431 of JAHTLZ010003526.1, forward strand.
CCCTTAGCCAGTTACTGATCCAGGACAAGACCTGTCACTTGATTCCATGACTGGCAAGTTTATTCAAAAGCCTTTGGTGTGGGACCTTGTCAAAAGCCTTCTGAGAGTCCAGATTAACAATGTCAGCTGGATCTCCCTTATCCACATGATTGCTGACACTCTCAAAAAATTCCAACAGATTAGTGAGATTTTCCCTTTCAGAAGCCACGGTGGCTCTCCTTCAACAGCACCTTCTCTTCTATGTGCCTATTAATTTTATCTTTTACAATGATTTCCATCACTTTACCTGAGACACATGTCAAACTGACCAGTTGGTAATTTCCTGGATCACCTCTGGATCCTTTTTTTGAAGATGTTGATGTTGATTTTAATTAGGGTCTATTATTTTGTTTTATGTTTGTTATTATGTTTCATTATTTAACTTAAAATTCTGTAAATTGCCCAAAGTGGCTTTTATGCCAGATGGCATGGTATATAAGCCAAACAAACAAACAAACAAACAAACAAAGAAATAGAACTTGTATTTTCTATATAAACTGGAGAATGATTGAGAGCACCCTATTAATCTATTTAATTTGTTAAAAAAAAATCATTTAACAAAATTGCAATCCTAAAAAAAATACACGTTAGCTCTTGGAAGGACGGACAAAAAGGAGAAGAAGTGATGTTACTGAACTTTGTAACTCTCTGGATTCATTAATGGATTTTGTCTAGCTTGGTCATGATCTAAATACTACACAGTTTTTTTCTGAAACATTTCTTGCTTGTGTGCACTAGGACATTCAATGTGGTCTGACTAAATTCTTTGACCAATGAACCAGATTGCCAAAGCCAGCTCTGTGATAAGGAAAACTGATTGGATGGTGCAGGTAATATCAACAATCATTCCAACAGGTTTAGAATGCTCTCTGAATTTCATCTTCTCTACAATGTTTGATAGGGCCTTGGCTTTTTTGCTCCAACTCAAGCAAACCCTAACACTCTTTAGTGAAGACAAATGTTGGAAAGGTTTTAATTTGTAAAACAAAACAAAATTCATTTATCTTAGTATCCCACATGTGATGGGAGAAAGACAACAGTAATTTATTAATAGGGCTAGCTTATATGAGTGGATATAATTTAAATACAATAAATGGTGCTATACTAATCTGTCATTTCCCAATAGTTGTTTTTGTATGTATTTGCAAGGCAGAAAACTTACTCTTAGCAATTATAGGTTTAAGCAATTAAACTGAAATGCAATGGTGTTCACAGTACATTATGATCAACTAAGGCTGTGTGCAAAGAGTATTTCAGAATTGTCTGCTACATTTTTAGGGAGGGGGCTATTTTTCCCAGGGATAGGAGAATTAGCAGTGGTATATACATATGCATATGCAAATACAGTATATATACATCATAAGAAGCTGCTGAAAACAATAGCGACAACTGCATGCATGATCAGAATGCCATTTTGCATCCCTCACTATGGCTTGGGCCTAGGGTTATTCAAAGGCACTGCTTTAGATGGGGTTAGAATTTCAGACATCATCAAAAATCCAGGGGAAAAAGTAGAAAACATTGCAGAGAAAATGAGGAAACTAACTCTGCCTTCTAATTTATGCAGAAATGAGAGAAGGGAAGAGCTTATTTAAAAATAAAGAGTGCAAGCGAAAATTCTCTTTTGAGAAATTTCAGCTAGGTTTTACAAATAATACATTTTGAGTGCACCAGCTTTCTATCATAAATTTGCATTGGCAGAATTCCTGATTTCTTTCTGTACCTCTAATGGGAGCTTTTATGGACATTATCTGTGTAGAAAGATGGAAACACTCTTTTCTTTCCACCTTTCAGTTGTAAACAGAAACTGGCAAATCTCTTTTTTTTTAAAAAAAAAAAGTGGAGACAACAATAAAATGTTTCCCAGCATATCCTTTTTTTTTTTTTTTTTTTTTTTTTTTTTGAGGTATTGTAACGTTGAAGTCATAGCTTGGAAAAAATAGAAACAATATCCTAGGCAATGCATGGAGTGTAAAGAGAAAACAAAAGTACATGAGAGTTTAACCATATATATGTATTTTAGAGGTCCAAACCAAGTACTTTCATTGACTTTGGAAAGCATTATCACTCAGAAATGATAATTATTTCCTCATATTTACAGTATATATTTAGATGTTCATAACATCATTTTATTTACTAGTAAATTTAGGCTATTTTTAAGAGGGGAATCTTCCCAAATTGATATACAGTAATACCTTGTTTTACAAACATAATCTGTTCTGGAAACATGCTTGTAAACCAAAACACTCTTATCTCAAAGAAATTTCCCACAGGAAATAATGGAAACTCAGATGATTCGTTCTGGGCTCCCATAGACCACATACTGTACACACAAAATGCCAAAACTCACAAAATAAGTCAGCTAGAAGTCCACATCCACATCATGGTTTAGGTACCTGGCTGTGGAATCTGCTCTGCTCGGGACTAACAACTGGATTTTACTCTGTATTTTTTTTAATGTAACAATAGTAAAGTGCAATTTGTAGTCATATACATGTTTGACTAGCTTTCCCATGACTAGAAATGGTTTGGGGAAAAAATAAGAAAAAATGTTGAAAACAAATTAAATAAAAATATAAATATAAAGAAAAATAAAGCTTAACAATTACATTCCTGGCTGGTGCATGGGAGACTTCTATTCCCCTCTCCTCCCACTGCTTTGGAGGCTACCACAGATGGAATATCCAAGACAATCACCCAAAATACAGCAGGGGGAGGGAGGGAGAGAGAGCCACCATTGGCTCACTTGTGATCATGTGACCTGCTCCAGTGCTTATATATCAAAATATTGCTTGCTTGCCAAGGCAAAATTTAGAAAAAATATTTGCTTGTCTTGCAAACTGCTCTTAAACCATGTTACTATTAAACCAAGGTATTACTCTATACAATTAAAATAGAAAACATTAAACCTTTGATAAAAATAAACAACAGAAATGTAAAAAAGGATGAGTTCGTAGGGCAATTTTTTGCATTTTGATTTTTAGGCTTTAGCTCCTAGAGGAAAATAGAGAATAGACCTCCAATAAACAAAATAATGGACACAACAGTGTTGCATATTTATAAGACTGCTGTTGATTATCCTTGGAGCTTTGTGTGTAGTTATTTTGCTGCTTTTTTATTCAGCAGCTTGACCCTGTAATGGGAATATTAAGCAAACAAGGCATTCCTTGAGAAAGAGCAGACAGCTGTCTCTGGATTATCTAATAGCTTACTGGACAACTGCATAATCACAATTTTCCTCTAGGCATAACCAGAAGTGGATTCTGCCTATGAATGAATTGGCTGAGCTGGTTAATCACTTCTGTTTATCTTCTGACTGAAAATAACTAGCACACATCCTGTGCTGTGAATGAAGGAGAATGTGGGGAATGGAAAGACATTCAAGTGAATCAATATGTTTTCAGAAGTACTCATTTCAGACTAAGTTCATACAATCCTTTAAGAATTATTTTTCTATATCATGTGAGGAAAATGTATATTTGAAGAATGGGATTCACTTCCATATACAGTCCCAAGAATGGAGGAGTGAAACACATCTGCAATTTGTTCACAATTAGAAATGGACACAAAGTGACAATTAATAGCAATTAGAGATGGGCACCAAATGAAAAATTCAGTTTTGTTTCATTTCATTTTTAGTTTGGGGAGGGGGGGCGTTTCATACGAAATGATTTTTAAAAAAAAAATAATTTCGCATTTTGTTTTGGTTTGGGTTTGTTATGTGTGTGGTGTGGTGCTTGTGTATGACTTTTTTTTTGCCGGCCACAGCGCCGATCAGCTGGCTGCTGGGGCAGCAGAAAAAGCTTAAAACTCCCGCCTTTTCCTGCACCAATGGGGGGCAGGTGGGAGTTCTAAACTTTTTTTTTTGGCCTCCCCAAGCCCACATGCCAGCTGATGGGTGGGGGAGGGGAGACAAAAAAGAGAGAGAAAAGAAAGAAAGAAAAAGAAAAAATACTCCCGCCTTTCCCCGTGCCAATGGGCGGAAAAGGCAAGATGCCCAGGTCACAGCTGTGGCCAGGAGTGCATTTGCACATTTAAAACTAGTATGCTAGTTACACCTGTTTCTTGAGAATCCTGCTCTGGCCACTGTGACACACACCCTAGTGACATCCCAGCTGGGCTACTGTAATGAGCTCTATATGGGGCTACCAATTGAAAGTCTCAGGAAATTTCAATGGGTCCAGAATGCAGCAGCCAGATTGCTGACTGGGTCAGGTTGCAGAGATCACATTACACCCCTACTAAAGCAGCTCAACTGACTGCCATTCAGCTACCGGGCACAATTCAAGGTGCTGACCTTAGCTTACAAAGCACAAACATGGCCTGGGTCCAAGCTACCGCAAAGATCGGATCTCACATTATGAACCGGCTCGGGTGATTATGTCACCAGGACAGGCTTTTCTCTCCATCCCGCCACCTTCACAGGTGCATCTCATAAGGACACATGAAAGGCCCTTCTCTGTTGCTGCTCCCAGACTTTGGAACTCCCTTCCACTGGAGGCCATGACTGCCCTGTCTCAGCTGTCTTTCCGGAAGCAGACAAAGACCTTCCTCTTCAGGCAAGTTTTCCCTGAATGAGGGACTATTTAATATGTGACTTTTATATTGATTACCATACATGATTGCATCGAGCAATTTCATAAGAACAACAGTGTTTTCCATGTTAGTTTCCACTGCTCATAATGGATTTTTTTGTTTTGTGTGCTCTTTGTAGCTTTAATGTTACATTTTAATGTTTTAAGATGCCTCTCCTAATTCCCTGTTCTTAATTTGAATATGTCTTAAACATTCTGAGCTGTATATTGTCACACATTACTGTAAACCAACTTGGGTCTTTTTCTAAGGAGAAAGGTGGGGTAAAAATATTCAAAATAACATAAATAAATAGGAAGTGGAATTGGTAATAGTAATGGTAATGATGGTAAATTTAATTTTTTGCTAAAAACTAGAAATCCAATAATCAAATAATACTGGAGGAATGGTACAGGGAATTATGGTATATGAGTATTACAGAGTTGGAAGAGACCGCAAGGGCCATCCAGTCCAACTCCTTGCCCTGCAGGAACCCCCATCAAATTACTCCCGTCATTTGGTCATCCAGCCTCTGCTTAAAAAACTCCAAAGAAGGAGACTCCAGCACCCTCAGTGGCAGCTTATTCCACTGCTGAACAGCTCTAACCGCCAGGAAGTTCTTTTTGTGGATAATTTAAGGATTTGAAGCATAGAATAAGTCTTGAGTGGGAAAGGGTTTCATATTAGGTAGATAGTTTTGTTTTGTTATGCTTAAATTATTTTCTCTTTGTATAAATATCACTTGTTTTAACAATTTTAAAATATTTTAAAATGGTACATGAAAATCTAATGCAAATAATGCAGCAAAGGTTAACTGTGCCAGACGGTTTGTAGGAAGAATGAACTTATGTCAGCCCTAAGGGAAAATTATGAACAGGTTGTCTTGGCAGTATGTCGTTTTTATAAAGAAAGAGTGAGAAAGAGAGAGAGAGAGCTTTAATCAAAATATAACTCTTTCTACTTTAATCATTTCCCCTTGATCACTATGATGTTTATTTATCTTGCTAAAGATCATGATGAGCTCTAAATAGGTAAAATGGAGCTGATGTTTCTCCAATATTTGGGAAGAGCTGCTTGTTATAGGAAACAAGGGAAATCTATGGGCATGTTTTGTAAAATTTGCTGTCACTTTTAAAGTGGTTTTATGTCTGTAGGAATTCAAGCTGCATATAATCTGAAATCTAAAACCTGTTTTGGATGTAGGACACTACAGTCAATTGGATTACTCTAATGTAAACAGAGTAAAAGAATAGCATGTCTGAGGCCCTACCAACAATAAGAAATTCAGTACTAGGACTTTGTTCAGCCATGTTTAGGGAACCTTGGAATAACATATTTAGCTAAGCCGCATTTCTAGAGAAGTAAAGCCAAACATATAGAGAGGGGCAGATGGAAAAACATCCTTTCATATAGAGTGTGTGAACTTGCAAGCAAAATGTGAGGAAAACAGTGTGCTTAATAACTAATCTGTGTAAGCAACACAGCCCACAAAGCAAAGTTACTGTAAAAAATAATATTTACACACATTTGGATGTGGACCAGAAGTATCCTGAAGCCAGAGTCCTCATGGGTGAAGCCATGGGACGTTGTTATAAACAGAGGTGCCAAAGTTAACTGACCTGCCTCCCAGTTTCCCTATTTCTTCTGATCTTCTGTTGAAGCCTTCTCAGTAGGTGGAAAAGAGAGAGGAGATGATGTTTTTCCCCAGCAAACGTATGTTAAAAATATGTTATTTTATATGTAATATTTGTTGTTCACCACCACCACCACCACCAGTATCCATTTAGAACTGCAAATATGGAGGGGACCCTGTCGATCATCATGTCCAGCCCTTATCAAGAAGACACAGCCAAAGACCTAAGCCACTGAACTATTGGGACATAACTAAATTGGCCATTAAGAATCATTGGTGTTTACAATAGACCCAATCCTGGTAGATACAGTGATCCAAAACCACTTGCCCAATAACTCTGGTATAACACAAATGGCACAACCTTTGAAGATAAATTGCCTCAAGTTTAGAAATCAACCTAGCCATTATGTTTTGCACACTGAATTGCAACAATGTGCGAAGCATGCTCTTAACTTTGTATAATTTGTTGCCAAAAGGTCAAATAAATTGTCTCCAAAACTAGCAAGATTTCTTAATTTGAATCCATACAGCTGGCTGTAGGTTATTGGGCTCCCCTTCCCAGCACCACTAGAGGGGCTGACATAACAATTGCCTGCACCTCAAAAGGTGCCAAAGCTGCATTGTACAGGACTGTATGTAAATAACACATCGGATTCCTACAATAGTGAATTGAGCAAACTTGTATACCCTCACTAGAGTCTTGGGGTGGGTATGAAGCTTCTCACTCTTGAAGAGAAACAAAGAAAATAACTATTTCACCTCCACAGTAATATTTTTATGTATGGCATGCCCATATCCTAAATCTCACAAGGATTCGTGGTCCCATTTCATGTTCTTCCTAGAAGTAAGGCCAAACTGTGTGGGATTGTCACATTTCCTCCATAGAATAGCATGTTTCCTGTGCAAGATTTATGTGGAAATGCAGGGGGGAAAATCCACAAAGCTGTATGGCATTGTTATGAAGCTTTCTAGTGTAGTATTCATCGTATCAGAAATTTTGCATTGCACATGCTCATGTGCAACCCAATTTGTGGTGCCCATTACTACCCATGAACCATTTTGGGGTCAGGCCATTTTTGTTTAACTAACAAAAGCAGTTTCAAAAAATAAATAAACAGAAGCTATACTTCAATTATGCTTAAAGTCAAATTCAATTCATAGACAGAAATGTCTTGGAATTGTAAACAGATACGCAGTTGCCCTAGTAAATCACTAGATCTCTCAGCAACCCTAAATCTTGTTTTTGTTAAAGACATTTATTTGCATTTATTTTGCTGAGTTTCAGATGAGCCATCTGAGCAACCTGCCAAAATCGTATATACTGAAATTCCAAGGGGTTGTAGAGAATGTCAGAGAAGAACCCTTCAGTTATACGGAGTATATCTTATCAAGGAGACATTAAATGGCCTTTAAAATAAAGCCATTACCTATTCCATATAGTATGACAAAACTCATTATTTCAGTGTTTCAGAAAGATAAGTAAGTAGGCAAGTCAGATGCATGGTTTTAAATGTAAATGTGGAACCTTTCTCAGGAAGTCGGAGTGCAAAATTAAATTTAAACCCTGATAGAAAAATGGAAGAAACGTATCTCAAAGGCGCTACAGAATGTATAAATATTGAGGCTTCATAAAATATATATACATATTTTCCAGCAAGTTCTAGGAAGGAAGAATTTATCAGTGGGCAGTCTATTTAACTTTCAGAATCACAGTGATATAAAGAACTCTTCCTGAAAGGCTGTGGAAATGTATTTATACAAATGTTACAGAACTATATTGTGATTGGAGATGGACAGGCCAGGACTTGTGTGCTTCTGAGAAGAAACCTGTGCCCACAAATGGCAACGAGGCAACTGCACTCGCCACCATGGTGTTGAGGGACACAAAAGAAAAAGCAGGATTCTGGCCAGGGCTGCATCAATTAACAGAGATGAGTGGTCTCTTATAGGGTATTTGTACATGACCCCTAAACTCTGCCGCAAATGGCTCCCAGCTCCGGAGCTTAAAATTGTTTCCCCACCAGCTCCGGAGTTTACAGAAAATTAAGTGCGACAACGCCCACCTAAGCACGTCCCAGCGCACTTTTCAGGTACCTGCTCTCGGAGGGTGAAAAATCCCAGATCCGGATGTAACCTAGAGTGCCGGGCTCTCCTCGCTTCTGTTTGTTGTTGTTGTTGTTTTGCCTCCCGCCCCTTTAAGAGAAGAAATCAGGACGATGACGGGGCTCGGGGCAGCTTGGACCGGCAGACGGAGGTGAGCCTGCATTCTTTTGTCCCTTTTTTTCTCCCTCCCCTCACGCAGACAGGAGCAAGGAAGTGTGGAGGGGTGGGGACGCAGGAAGAGCAACGAGCCCCCAAGATCTCTGGTCCGAATTTAAGTGGCCAGTGGATCTTAGGGGTCGTGTGAAAAGGCCCTTATTCGGGCCAAGGCTGCATCAATTCACAGAGGTGATTGGTCTCTTCCCTTCCCTTTTTCTAGCTGGCAGGAACAACCTCTCAGTCTCACCAGACAGTTTCCTCAGGTAGTCACAGGGAAGGGAGTAAGGCCGCAGTCTTACCAGCATTTTTCTGCACAGTTTTGCTGTGGCTAACTGTGCACTAAAAGATCACATCCTAACCGCGAAGGGAAGTACATTGGAGTCCCGGTCGACCACGCCCCCGGAATCCACACTTTCACTAAAGTTTCATAAACTTCCCTTAAAAATCCTCAATTATTTGCTTCTCTAACGAGGTGCAACCCGAAAAAACACATAGTAATTAACTTTGTACACCTTTCCCTGCCACTTCCTGGACTGAGACTTAGAAATTCAACTCAGAAAAAAGGGAAGAGATGCGCAGTAGGCAAGGAGAGACGGGCACAGAGCAAATACTACCCTGGTGACAGGACACTAACTGCACATCAAACACCACGTCACCGCCCCCCCCCAAAAAAAAACTATGCATAAGATTAAGATGCGCAGAAAACTTTAGTGAGACCACAGCCTAAGTAAAGTTTCTTTTAAAGTGCAAAGGGGCATGGCTGTCTTTCAATCCTTCTTAAAAGGGCAATTTGGGGGAAGGGCAGCAGCTCCATCACTCAGCCTGGAATTTCATCTCATCCTGTTTCCTTTTGGAGCCCTCTCTTCTACCATACATCAATAAAACAGCAGGTTTGTTCAAGGGGGGGGGGGGTGAACAGTATTTTATTTTAGCAAAAATAAATAAGGTAGAAAACAACCTTCTAGCACATTCTTCACACCTCCTCTCCCTGCCCCCCTCTTCAGTGACAGTCTGAACATGCAGACTTTGTGAAGGGTGTTATTCCATCCCATTGGCAATCAGCAGTTCCTTGCTGTACCCCCAATCACCTCAGAAATGCACATACTCTATGTCTGACTCAGAGCTGCTACATTTGTGCAAAAACAACACGTGTCTAATTCTCATCATTGTCCCAGCAAACAGGCAACTTTGAATAAAGTCAGGGATGGCTAAGGTCAGAGAGGCAGCAATAGCTAAACATCGTGCCATTTGCGTTGCTTCTACTACAGCAAGATTGATGGAGGGAGTCAGAGTATATCTTCATTTCATGTTAGGAATCAATAATGTTACATGGTAGGAAATACAAAAGCAGTTCAATCCAACATTTTACTTTTAGCATTTGAAGGTACAAATAACTGTGAGTGGAGGGGCTATACATTAGCATGGCTGACTTTTCACCTGATGAATTAGGTCTCTCTGTTTGGCTGATATGAGTAACAAAAGGAGCAGGGATTTGCTACTTCTTCCTATGCTTCATTTTAAGACAATAAGTTAGTGCAGAGATTAATGGTCAGCTGTATCATTTGACAGAAAGAGCTGACTGTCTCAGGACACATATAGCAGGGGTCAGTTTTGCAGCTATTCTATAGTTTAGGAGTAAATTTGAGACTGATGATTGATTGATTGATTGATTTTTGGGAATGACTCAACAGCAACTTGGGGGCTGAAGAAATGCCATGAGAACATGCATTTCATATAGGCCACATCTCACCTAAACACCCCAATCTGTCCCCCTCAGTTAGAAGACAGAGCAATGATTCTGACACAGGTTCCCCTAGACACAGATTCTCACTCCCTAAACTAGCCTGTTGTCTCAGATGTGGGAAAGATATCTCTCCCTTTAGCAATCCTGCCAGTTTCTCTTGGTGGATTGGGGATTGGGAGCCACCTTCTCCTTTGTCTCTGGCAGCAAAATGTCTTAGTCTGGCTTTCTGCCCACATTTAAAATCTATTTTACTATCATGTTTTCCTTAATGCGAAGAGTTCTGGATAGTCTTAACATGATATTTCGTGTGGGTGCCTTGTTTGGATTAAGAGCAGAATCAGACCAGACCACTGTAGAAAAATCAGGACAACGTGTGAAACCAGACATGAGCTAGGGATATTTCCATCTATAGTGCTCGGATCAGGACTCTTTGGGGGTGGATGTGAAAGCTGTAGTATATAATCAACGACAAGATTCATCCTAGTCAAATTTTTATTTTTTATTTTTTGGCTCAGGCACCAAAATATCCTGGTTCTCAAAATATCTCAGGTTCTCAATGCTGTAATGGGGTCAGGGAGGGAGTATAATTTGCTGCACTGCCTCAGGCAACATGATGTCATGAAGCAGCCATATGTGGAGGCATAGGTAGAGATCCCACCATGTGTCCCTATAGCATATCTCCAGCAGGAGGAATACAGGTATCCTCAAATGCTGGGAAATGGGAATTTATACAGCTCAAAAATTTGCCTCAGACCTTACTGCCTTATTTGGTTTTCCAGTTTGCATTCTAGGATCATGGAAAAATCCTTTCCATTGTGTCATTTCCACCAAACCTACAGGATATCATCCTTCAGTTAGGGGAGTAGGTAGAAATTGCTGGAAAGTTTTCAAAACCAAACTTTTCAAGGCCTTCATTCACTTCTTAGCATAGGGCTTCTCTGAGAGAATGCCCTACAGATGTCTCAAACATCTCCCACCCCATGTTCTATTAAGACAACTCCTGGAACATTTTCAGACCTTATCTGGAAAATGCAAACCTTGATAAAACTGTCATATACATGCCAATGTAACCTGTTAGGTCCCCTTGCATTCACTGGGGACATAGCTAGGAACTGTTAGTGTTAATGCTAACTTGTTAATTCAGAAATTAATTTTAACAGTATTAATCACTATAATGAAAGTTATGAAATAAATTCATTGTGTTGCTTATGAATCCTTTATTAACAATGTTTAGTTTACATTGTATAAACATCATTTGTAGTCACTGAATATGGTCCAAAATGGCCATAGATATCCCAAAATAAACTCCCCAAAGTGAAAAATGTAAATCAAAGACCATGAAATATTATCCATTATCGAACTTGTTAATGTTTTGATGTGATAAGTTAAATAATGACTTGTTAAAACTGTTGTTAAAATGCTTAATGAATTGGGAATAATAAACTAGTTCTTAATTAATTATTTCCACATTCAAGTTGAGGCTGGCTTTCAGATAAACGGGTATGGATTTGCAGTCTAAGCAAACTTTTGTTGATTAAACTGAACATAATACACCTGATCCAGTAACCCTGAGGGCAATCTGAAAGAGTAACATTATCTTTGTTACAAGGGACAGACAGTTCATGTAATCAGATCACAGGTAAAGGGGTAAGTTCTAAGCCTTCTCAATTAATTCTCATGTTTTCTGGATCATGATGAGAAAGAACTGATTAATTTGCCTTTAGTGATGTAGGCAGTCATTTTATTTCTAAATATGTTTATGTGACTGAAGCTACTGTATAGCCCGAATAGTACATTTGTGAGAGTTTTTTTCCAAATCCTTAAGCACAGAGAAAATGAACAGTCATCTCAATGAATATGAAGAGAAACAGAAATCCTTCCCTACAGCTTTGCATTGTTAATTGCATCCACAGAATTTATTTTTTTATTTTTTTATTGGATTTCTAGACTGCCCATCTGGTAACAAGACTACTCTGGTCGCCACTGAATATAGAATATTAAACTAATATAATACTGAAACCAATCTATTATTAGAAAATTAAAATAAATAGGGGGAGGGGGAATGAAGACAACTATACCATCAAACCTAAAAGGGCTTTTCTCATCCAGAGAAGATAGTTCATGTCCTGAACTATCCCACTGGGCAGACCAATGCAGCTTGTCCAGGTGGCAAATGCTGATGTGGGGGTGGAAGCCAATTATGGGATGTTGGAGGGCAGATCTGCATGTGCCACACAACCAGATCTATGTTTTCTAACTTAGCCAGCTATGCTCAGGTGAATAGCATGTTGGATTTTAGAAGTTTTTAAACAGGGAGAATCAAAGGGGAGAGGAAAGCACTTGGTTAATCCACCCTATCCTGTATCTGTTGGTTTTGTCACCTAGAAAATGGCTTCTCTGTTGCTTATCTCCACTACCAGCTTCTCCAGACTTAATGTGTTCATATTAATTGTTAAAAATGAGTGGGAGAAAGCTGCCACAATGATTTCTGGGAATTATAGTCACATTGCCCACTAGGTTCTATAGAGGGGACCTCTTGAAGAGCTATGGCCACCTGGGGAATCCTTGGAGAATTCTGGGCACTGCAATCCAAATACATAAAAGTGTGTACCTCTATTGGTAAATTCATAATGAGTGGATCAAAATTAAACTTTCATTCATATGCAGAAGTGAAATTCCATAGTGACATTTACTTCCAGGATGGAAGTCTTGCACATGTTTCTAATTATTTATTAAAGATGAGTAGCTCTTTGGGATCTGACA
>JAHTLZ010003526.1:54598940-54613083 GCA_023846285.1 Phrynocephalus versicolor
GTCTATATCACACCTAAAACATTTTGAAAGCAGCATTGCTTTGAGGAGATTGCTTTATGTGGCTATTACATACCAGCTGAGAAAGCTTGCTGCTCAGGAAGAAAAATATGGGTTAGAATCAACTTATTTGATCACATTAAATGTCTATTTAGTCCAGTGTCTTTCTCCCACAGTAGCCTACAAGACATTCATGGAAAGCCCACAAAGGAGAAATGAGGACAACAGACTTTCTCTGGTCATGGTCCTAGCAACGTGAATGCAGTGGGACACCTTAGGTGATCCTGGATATAGGTTCACCAAAGATGTCAAAGGGTTCTGTGCTGGTCTGGCTGAAATATCTGTCTTAAATGTGTTATGATTTTTTAAAAAATCATATCCATGGAGATATCTGTCTTATATGTGTTATGATTTTTTTAAAAAATTGCACCTTGATTCTTATCTGATCCCTTTGTTTCCACTGGTTGTGAATCCTTTGTTTTCAATGTTCACGAGAAAACTGCTGCCCAATCTTCCTTTTCTATAACTCATGCTACCATAAAGGAAAGATTGCCATTAGAGATGGGCACCAAATGAAAAATCAAATGCTGTTTTTTTTTTTCATTTTGTTATGTAATGAATTGTTTTGTACATAACAAAACAATAGAAACCACTTTGTGATTGACTGACATAAACCACCTTTTTTTAGTTCAGGAAATGAAACGGGGGACGCTCCTTAAACTCTTCCCTCTAAGCCCACAAAATTGGAGAGATTTGGAGTTCCAGGGGCCAAGTTATTCAACTACAGAGAGGGTCCCCCTAGCAGTAATTTGAAGTGCTGTGCATGTGCTGCACCGGCAATAGGCCAATTTAGTATTTCCCCTTGCTTAACCCTGTACACACATTTGCAATTAGCTAACTAGAGGGACCCTTTTTGCAGTTTAATAACTCAGAACGCTAAACGCCAAACCCCTCCAATTTTGGGGGAGGGGGGTTGTTACAGAGAATACCCCAAATAAGCTACCCTGCAATTTCCATGCTGACACATGGCTGTTATCCCTGTTTTTGAGTACATAAACTCTACAAAACACTATGTACTCAAAAATATGGATCACAGCCATGTATTGGTATGGATATCACATGGTAGCTTCTTTGGACTCTTTCTTGCAATCCTCCCCAAATCTGGAGTGGTTTGGGGTTCAGGGGACTGAGTTATTAAATTCCAAAAGGGGTCCCCCTAGAAGAAAATAATTTCTAATTTACTCAGGAAGCTGATAATCACTCAATTAGAAATTATTTTCTCCTAGGGGGATGCCCCTTTGGATTTTAATAACACAGTCCTCTGAAACCCAAACCTCCTCAAATTTGAGGGGGTTACAGGGGAGAGTCCAAAGAAGCTACCCTGTGATTTTGGTGCCCCTAGAACTCAGGGGAGCCATTAACAAATCATTTCATTTCATTTCATTCCAAAAATTCTTTAAGAATCATTAGTAATGAAATAAAATCAAACTACTAAAGAAACAAAACACTACAGTTTCATTTAGTGTCCATCTCTAATTGGAATCTGATTTGATTCTTCATTGCTTACATGTGATATCATTGTGTGAGAATCAGGTGGCTTCATGCAGCACCTTGAATCAAAGCATGGACTCTTTAATTAACAGTGCTTTCATTCATGCACTTATCCAAAAGAGATGCTGTCTTTTGGATTCTTATAAGAGTTTTATTGACCAAAATGCACATTTACTTCATTTGTTACTGTGTGTTTTTATATATCATTCAAATGCATATATATTTTAATTCATTTTTCTCTGGTGCATTTTAAAACTATTGTGCATGTTTTATTTCTTTGAGGCACATAACAGGCTTTGCAAAGGTGTGATTTTGCAGGGAGACACAGAAGTTACACAGTGTTTGTTTTCCCTGAGGAACCCTATTCCTGACATTTTTTGCCATCCCTGTTTCTGTGTCCCTACAGCCCCTCCTTTGGCCAAATCTGAGTTGCTATCCACAAGTTGAATAGCTGACAAGGACTAACATGGCTGAGGTTCAGGACCATCTGCTTGGTCTCAGATCCTACTAGGGAGCAACAGGGAGAAAAAGCAGACAAAACAAAGGAAATGATCTGATGCAGAATCAAAGAAGTGCCAGGCACTTGCAAGAAAAAGAAATTCCTGTTCAATACAGCCAAATAAATCTCCATCAGATATCGCAAAGTGGAGTTGCATTTACTGATCACCCTCCTGGGAGATGAAAAGGAAACAATTTTCTTAAAACATAACCTGTTACTAAATATTTTACTGACAACAGGCAGGTTCATTGCAACCAACGATTGGGAGAGTGTTCTAAAGTCAATACTGCTTGTTTGCTTGTAATTAATTCCTGGCAAGATGGTAACCTTATAATTAAAGCCAAACACAAATGTTGCTTACCAAATTCCTGGCAAAGCAAATAATATTACTGGCCATATCTTCATGGGTCTTTACTTATCTAATAGAATACTGTACTGGCAACTGAAGTGTATGCAGAGGTCACCAAAGCATATTGTCCAATGATCATTTCATTCAATGGGCAGGATGATGTTCAGAAAGGCACTGCTTCCATTACTCCTTTTCTCTATGTCAGGCAAGGATTTAAAAGCACATGCCAGCATATTGAATTGTACCGATATATGTGTGTTGTGTCATACTCATTACAGTCATAACTGACTCTTTGTTATTCCCAGTCAATGGAGTTTTCTTGGCAGGAATACAGGAGTGGTTTGCCAGTTCCTACTCCAGGCACCTACAGCACCTGGTATTCCCTGGTGGTCTCCCATCCAAGTACTAACCAGGGCCGACCCTACTTAGCTTCTGAAATCAGGCAAGATTGGATGTGCTTAAGGCATCTAGGCAGCCCTGTACCGATATATAAGCAATGACAAATGAAGATGGTTTAGAATTGGTGGGTATGAGAAATATGTTCCTGTGTATCAATCACAGTCAGATGTGCTGCCGCTGATGTCTGAGATAGTTATATTTCTGAACAATCTTTTAAGCATTGCTACCTACTACATATTTCAAAGGACGTAGGTAGGTGTATCCAGGTTATATATATTCAAGAGAGGGCAAGGGCACTAAACTGTCATGGAATTGGAAAGCACCCAAAGCCACTGACTTCACTTGGATCTCTAGCCAAATTGACTTAAAGACCATGCATGCAGAAGAACACCTCCTGAAATTTAGGGTGAAAATTTCAGTTCAGATTATATATAGCTACAGTTCTCCTCTGGCAAGCCAATATCCATCTTCAGTCTGTGCAACTTATCTATTTCAACAAAATTCATTCCCATTCAGATTGAAATTGATCTTCCTAGTTAGCTGGATCACTTTCTTGTCCTCTTCCATCAAATTGTTCTGTTTCTGTACCTAACTGGCAGTGGTGAAGAATAGAGATGGGCACAAAATGAACATTTTTTTGTTTCTGTTATTTATTATTCATTTTATTACATAACAAAACGACAAATGAAAATTGTGATGAAAATGGAACGAAACGAACAGAACCACGAAAATTGTGTTCGTTACATTTCATTTTTGTTAATGGCGACACGAAATGAAATGAGCTGTTTTAAATGTTAAAAAATGCCCTGGACATCCATAAAAACCCAGCGATAATTATTTATACTGTCTGATAATACCTACTGGGGGGGGTGTCCTTAAAATGTGCATTTGTCTTTTCTCAGATCGCTGTATTTTTTTCCTTTAAGGGGAGTTAGGGGACATTGACCCAAAATGGCTCCCAGATGCCTAATATTGATTTCTTGGGTATTAAAATGCCCTGGACATCCATAAAAATGCAGCGATAATGTGATAATTATTTGAAATTATTACCTACCAGGGGGTTGGGGTCCTTAAAACGTTTTTTTTTTTTTTTTTGTCTTCTCCCATCGCAATGTATTTTTCTTTTCCCTTTAAGGATGACAAAATGGATGTCGCCACTCCAGCCACAACATGGAGGCAAGCCATGTGATGGGATCATGTAAATTCTTGGACAACTTCAACCAATAGCATGCCCAGGTTGCAGACTGGGCAGGTCTGGCAGCCACAGAGGGCATAAAAATCTCTGGCAGCTCCCGTCCTCCTTGCAGTCCCTGGTGGGAGTTAGGGTGGGATTGCTGTCTCTGCGACTCTAGCTTCAGTCCTGCAGCCTCCCTGTGTGTGTGTGTGCATACCTCTCAGTGAGTACCCTCCCCTGCCCTGCAGTGCAGTCACTCTGCGGCTGCCTTGCACCTGGACAACCGCTGCTGTCTTTGCAGCCTCCCTGCGTACCTAGTCTATACTGTGTCTCTGCCAGCATCAATTTTTTTTAGTGTTTTCCCTCTGGTCTGGGGCGTTGCGGGATGCCCCCGCACGGAAATGCTTTAAAAATCACGCAAAAAGCGGGTAGAAACGAAAAACAAAAAACAAACAACAAAAATGAAATATTTCCAAAAATTCACAAAAAATGGAAAGGAAACAAAATGGACCTCTCAATGACAAATGAAAAACCAAAACACCATTTTTTTTAATTCGTGCCCATCTCTAGTGAAGAAGGCCAATTATATGATAGGGATCATCAAAAAGGGGACTGAAAATAAAACAGCCAACATTATAATGCCATTGTACAAAACAATAGTAACTGGAGTATTGCATAGAGTTCTGGTCACCGCATCTCAAAAAAGATATAGTGGAACTGGAAAAGGTATAGAAGATTGGAGCTAAAATGATTGATTGCTGGGCTGGGGCACCCCCCTTATGAGGAAAGGCTACAGCATTTCGGGCTGTAGGTATAGAAACATAAATATAAATAAATAAATACAGCAAGCTGCAAACCATACAATAAAAGATCTATGTTTTTGCCTCTGTAGAATTTGTATGTTTGTTTGGCAAGCCTCTCTAAGCAAATGTCAGGTATGGCAAGAACAGCTTTGTTCCAATTCAAACACTTGCTTATATGTTCAGCACCAGCAGACTGTCGAGATCTTTTGATTAACAGGAAGTAGCCAAGCTCTGTCACATCTGTGATCATTAGGAAACACAACCTGATATCAGATATGCTACAGTTGCCTGTATGTACTAACAACTGCCATTTTTAAAGGGCAAAAGCTCCATCTTAAGGAGTTGCAAAGGCAACCCGTCTTAACTGAGATATGTGTTTCATTATATGGCAGCTAAACGACCAAACTCTAAGTTTACAGCTTTCCATTCACTTTCCATTCACCTTTAATTACCTTCTTCACAGATCTTGGTTAAATTTGACCACAGAGGTAGAAATCAGGAGATTAGATCCCCTCCATAATCATTCATTTAAATTATCATGAATTATGGGACAGCTCTCCTGCCTGGAGCTTCTCTGACTGGATTTGCAAACGATTCTGCATTTTCCAAACAACAACCACTTCACAACTATCCAAGCTGAGACAGGGGTTGGGCTGTTTCCAATTAACTTCACTGACAATCCTGATTGAAAGAGGAAGTGGAGGAGGCTAAGTCACTTGTTGGCACTCAGTCAGGGTAGCCGGTCAAACTGGAGTTGCAGGACTCTCTGACAGCACTGAGGAAACAGTTTCCACTGACAACGGCACATATTTCCCAGTCTTTCTACAGGAAGCATTTTAACCCTGGGGCTCAGCATTCCACCATCCCTTCATTCGCCACCCAAGGTATGTCAAACAGGATCTCTAGAGAAGTCATTCTCAAGGGAGGCTACATGCCCCCTGGAGGGGCAGCAAGCTTGAGGGGAGCCACATATTGGAAACAATTCCTCACACATCACCTTATAATGTTCATTATACAATTCTGATTTAGCCTATATTTCTTTCAGATTTTGTTTGTCGCCATGTCCAAAAAAATAGTGTTGAGAATGGCTGATGAGCATACCGTTTTTGCACACAGTTTCCAGCCCCTTGATAGAATTCCTGCTGGCCCTGGGTGTTGCTGGGTTTGCTGTCAGGAAGAAAATGCCTTAGAACCCCATACCAGTAAGTGCATATTCAGGTTTTCTGGCTCAAGGGGTTTCTTGTCCAACCTCTAGATTCAAGATCATATCACCTTTTCTTTCCCCAATCTTTTTTCTCCTTCCAATTGTCCTTCAAAATTTTGGGTACTTAAATTATTTTTCCTTATTTTTCCCATGTCATTATGTGCTGAAGAATCAAATGAAACATATTTTGCACAAAATGCAATGTCTTTGTGCATAATTCAAGGTGGGTTTTTCTTTTCTTTTTTTAGCACACTATATGTTTAGGGCAAATACAGGGTTTAGAGGTTTTTATTTTTTATTTTTTGTTTTTATTTTTATTTTTTGCTGCTGCTGTTTCTGTTGCTGCTACTACTCACCATGGCAATGTTCTATAAGTTTTGTAAGTAGAGCAGCAGTTTCCCATAGGAATGCACTGAAAACCAATTATACTGTTGTGAATGTCTGGCATCCTTCCTATACTGTCATATTTGTACTTCAGCTAAAGCTGAAAATAAAAGTCCTGTTTTTTGTTGAGAACTCAGATTTTCCATGTACCAACATGTGAGAAGGAATTGTTCCTCCTTGACAGGGCTGGTCCAAGAGGACCCTTTCAACTCTGGAATTGGTAGTGGTGGTGGTGGTGGTGGTGGTGGTGGTGATTCAATTTTTTTGAATTTCTAATGTTTTGTGTTCTGCAAAAGAGAAATTCTGAAAATATTTTTCCATTTATAACTAATACGAAGGTGATGTATAATGAACAGTTTTGAAAAGACTCTGAGATGTGTACATACAGTGAAAGAATTAAACAGGACACCATGCATAAAAGGAAGGATGGAGGAAAAGAAAAATATGTGGAACGTAAGTATAGGATTCTGTTTGTCATGGATTATGAGGCAGGTGGAACAGGATTCCAGGAAAATACATCTCTTTCTTCATTGAACCTGCCTAGCAGTAGGAGGGCAGATACTTTAAAGCAAGAACAAGTAAAGGTGACCTTAACCTTGTTATCATGGAGAGCAATTTAAAAATGTATAAAGGAAACGTACCCTGTGGCGCATTCCTTGCTGTTTTAGTTTTTTTATGTAGCTACTGTGTACCAAAGCAGCTGTTCTGAATAACTTGTTTTTGCATTTACGCATGCCTCCATTTTGTTGTCATTCTGCAAAAAGCTTGGATTCAGTGGGGAGGTGTGTTGGTCCTCAGCAAATATTTAAAACAAATTCCCAAGCATTTCACTTGTGAACAGTAGTGAAAAGGGAATGATGTTTGTAGTCTTTGTCCTTTTACTCTGTCGTTGCCTTCCACAAAAGCACTAATTTATGAAGGAATCAGCTAGGCAGTAAAGGAGCAAGTGTGTGGAGAGCACAGCATTTCTGCAGATATCATTGAAACTACAAGGGACTGAGAATAGAAAATTGGTTTCTTTTGTGAACTAGATAATAAACCATTCAGTATAGTTAATATTTCCCTACCAAGCCACATTTGGATTTTGTTCAGGAAAAAAAGGAAAATCAGATTTGTTCAGTTCTTCTCATTATGCCAACAATAACAAATAAAGATTAGAGACAAAGTG
Organism: Phrynocephalus versicolor; assembly: GCA_023846285.1. Lineage (NCBI taxonomy): Eukaryota > Metazoa > Chordata > Lepidosauria > Squamata > Agamidae > Phrynocephalus > Phrynocephalus versicolor. Next base: position 54,606,469 of record JAHTLZ010003526.1, read on the forward strand.
GAAACTGTGAAATAAGTGCAAGAGGAAAACCTACAAATATCCTGAAAGCCAGATATAGGTTAGCATATTTGAGGCTTAGTAGACAACACCAAGATGAAGGAGGGGTGAAGTCAATCACCCCTCAAGAAGCAGATCAAAGATAGTGCACCGTAGGAGACAATATATGAAAAAAAGCTATCAAGTTCAGTTAAGGTTACAGTTTCTGATCTTGATAGATTAAAAAAGTCCAATTCACTTTTTAAAAATAGGATTGTTTGATTTTGTTGCTTTAAAATCTGTTTTAGTAATGTTTTAATCCAACATTTTTATTATGTTTGTTTAATTCAAATAATGTTGTTTTTAGTTTTTGATATTTTTTTAATGATGATGTATGATGCTTTGGGTTCTGAGTAAAAACCTTTTAAATAAATAAATACATTCTTATTATAACACACCATGCCCTTCACTATAACATCTGGACCTATTGGACCATTTGTGACTCCTTCTCCAGTAGAAGACCCGGGAATCGATTCAATGGGACTAATCTTGTGTGATTTATTATGCCAGGCAACAAAATTCTGGGCGCTTTATTGGTGGCACTTCCCTTTAGAATATCAAATGTGATTATTGACCTTGGTCCATTAACGAAAATAATAACTTGCACCTCATCTCCCTGCAATGTTTATTTGGATTTCTCTGGGTTTTTTTTCTGCCCCTTCCTACAAAACAACAGAAGTAAAATTTTCTGACTAAAATTTATTGGAGGAAAGTAGAAAGAGCACAACAAAGGCCACCATTTTCCTCAAGTGTCCAACTGCCAACAACACACATTGTTTTCCTTTTCCAAAACACTTAAAGGCTTCATTCTCTAACTGATGTATAAAAACTTTGGCTCTATAACTCTAAGAGCTCTCTATGACAAAACTGTGGCAATTCCTCAGGGATAAACCTATATTTAGGCAGAAAGTGGTGACCACACCAGGTGCCTGTTTACAATTTGCTAAAATTATTTAATATTGTATCTTAATGGCAAAAGATGGAAAAGTGCCTATGGAACTTTCTGCCTTCTATACCAAAGGCTCGGCTCCACCTGAGGAATAGAAGGGAGGAGCTGCTTTGCCCTCCTCAGTGAACAGAGGTGAGATCATGCGATGATCACACAGACCAGGATGGTCTCATGCCAGTTACGGCACCCTTGGAAGCATCCATCTGGCTTGCATGCGGCAGAAACAGTAGAACTAGCTCAATAATGCAATGCTACCATCTAATATTCAAATAGTCCCAGGCCATCATTACAGAAAGTGAGACCACAGCCTGCCAATTGTACCCGGCAGTTTGAGTTTATGAGCAAATATTACAGAACAAATATAACTTCACAACCTCTGTATAAAATAAGTAATATTGCAAGTAGTAAAAGCCACAGGTTCAGCTTTAGCTTTGGCCTCACCCTGATCCCCTCCTGCCGTTATTTCTGTAGGCCTTTATACATTGCCTGTGAAAAAAAGACTGGCAGGTTATGAAATTACCTTTTGGAAAGGTGCTTTACGATGAGTTTTTCGCAAAACATAGTGTTAGGAGATCATGGCCTCACATGTTTGGGGACTTATAAAATTGAAAGGTCGGTTCCTCCACCCCCCACCAAACGTACCTGAAGTTGGCATTGAAAAGTGTATGAGTCCTGGGAAAATGAGTTCAGAAGTCCAGCATGGAAAGCAATGAACATGAAGGCAGGGGGCTGGTGTGCTCTGCTCCCTAGTTCTTGACTGTCAGTGCCAAAAGTACATTTACTCAATTATTCCAGACACAGTTAGATGGCAAACCCAAAATACTGTTTTTAAGGCTTACACCAAAGTCTTAAAACTTTCAATTTTGAAAGCGAATAACTGAGTTAACTATTACACCAAGCATTATAGTGAAATCTCTTCATTTCCTTTAGGAATAGGATATAGGATGAACATATTTCACATTTAGGTTGGACTATGGGTCACCACCTTCCCCTCACCTGCCTTAGAATTTCAGTTCCTCTTTACAGCCCCCAGCCAAACATACCATATAAAAATGTAACGTACAAAAAAATGAAATATCTCTCATATAAACCACACTCCTTGGAGATACAACTGCAACTATATGAGCAAAAATCAGGGTTGCACAAGCATCCCAGTGGATTGAGTAATAGAAAACATTCCAGTTCATCACAGACAAATGCTAAAGGGCTTTTCAACAGTCCTGGTCCTACAGCAAACTTTGGTGATGTACCAGATGTCAGGGATGTAGCAGATGTGTCACCTTGACACCTCCTCTGGATCACTCAGGCCCTTTCTTTCTCCAGAATAGTGTATATCATGTGTCCTACCTTGTGTTCCCAAGATTTGTTTATTTTATTTTTATTTTAGAGTATTTTTACCCCACCTTTCTCTTTGGAAAAGGACCTAAGGTGGCTTACAATAATAATATAGCCTGCTGCTTCCAGGTGTGGAGGAGAAAAGTGTTATTTCACCAATAGTGAAATAAATTCCTGCTGCCAATGCAGCCAGCTTAATTACACAGAATGAAGAAATGTCAGATTTCCATTGTGCCAGACCAAGGTTAAAATGCCATTAAATCACCCTTGTTTTCTAAGGTTTGATGTGAATTTTCACAACAGCTTACAAAGCTATTCCCATCTTCCTCACCTGTCCCAAAACCAAGAAACTAATTTTGGAGTAGTGGAAGAGTTCCTTCTAGAAATTGATAACATACTTAGAACAAAAACAAAAACAAGCACACAAAATCCTACAGTTCCCAGAATCCCATTGCCAAAATGGCAACAGACATGCTTTTCATCATTGGTCCCTGATATTCCAACTGACATAACTGGCATGACATTCCATTGCTCAGGAATCTCGGAGGGTTAATTGCTGTGAGTGCCATTTCCTTTTTCTGTCTGAAGGCTAAGAGAGTCCCATTTTTCTTCAAACATTTAAAGCATTCCTCATTACCTGCATGCTAGTGACATTGGTCATATGTTTTCAGCAGCTCTCGTCAAAATTAATTTATTTTTCTCTTGCCTCTATATTTACTATACAAATTGTTTGTTTTATTTTATTTGTGATTTCTCTCTGATCATCAGACTCTGCTAAAGGGCGTGCATAGAGGTTTAGTGGTAATTTGGAAATGCAGGTGTACATCCTGAAAACCCCTATAACTATGATACCAATTAAAAGTGACACCAATTAAAAGAAATCCTGAATGTTTTCATCACCATCAGGTAAATATCTTATACAGAACAAGTAGATCTTAATTATCTATTCAAGGCCAAGCTTACTCAATGTACCTGGAATTACTGGTATGCTGACATTGTTACTTGGAAAAGTCCATTATTTTGTCCAAACGCTAGTGAAGGGCACAGCTAAGTAAACTCAGAGAAGACTGGGAAGCTTAAGAAGTGGAGTCTGAAAGAGACAGATGTTACTGTTGCCCTTTTTAATCAAAATGTCTTCTTGTTCTGACTAGAGATGGGCACGACTCAGAAAAAAAGTTTCGTTTTCGTTTTCGTTTTCGGCTAGGGTCTGAGTCGTTTCGTTTCCGTTTTCGTGGGCTAATTTCAAAATTTTTCGTTTTCGTTTCGTTACGTAACGAAAACGAAAAAACGAAAACAAAAACGAAAAAATTTTCGTTTCTCCCCATTTAGCTCAATTGAGTGCTTTTCCAGTAACGAAAAACGAAAATTGGCTCGAAATTAGTCGTTTCGTTTCCGTTTTCGGTCCAGGTTGGTGCCGATTTTCGTTTTCGTTTCGTTTCCGTAACGAAAACGAAAAACGAAAACGAAAACGAAAATACCGCTAAGTCGTGCCCATCTCTAGTTCTGACCCACCTCTGCTCTGTTACACCAGAGACAGAGAGCAAAACTTCTGTGCCACCCTTTTTTATTGACAAGAACAACCCATTTGCTCTGAGAACTCACCTCAACAGAACAGAGTGCTAACTCTATGCACCTCTTGATCCATGTTGTTAAAAGTGGACATGTTATGCGAAGGCCAAAAGGTGAATAATACTGTACAAGGAATTTTGCCTCGTTGGTTGTGGTCCACAGTCTCTGGAATGAAATGCCACCAAAGACACACTAGGCTCCTTCCCTCCTTTGTTTAGAAAGCTGGTAAGGAGAGAATTATTTAAAGCTGCTTTTAATAACTGAATCTCCTACATGCTATATAACTCCTTTATAATCTATGAACTCATTCTGGATTTTGTAGGGTTATTTGTGGTTTAATCACTATATGCCATATCACTGTATTGTTCTGAATGTTTTTTTTTTTTTGTTATTGTGGGGTTTGACGTTTGTACGTTTTACTCTTGTAAACCGTACAGTGTAGTGTTTGCACTGGCAGGCTGGTTTATAAATCATATCAATCAATCAATCAATCAGTCAGTCAGTCAATCAGTCAGTCAGTCAGTCATGCTCTGTCATCATGAACAAGGACTCCTGAGTATGTTTTCCCAGGAAGAGAATACTGAAACATGTTGTGTTCCTACCACCAATTCTTACACACCCTTGTGCATCCTATTTTGGTTCTCCCTGTTCTCTCTCGAGCCACAGATCTGTTCTGCTGCATCAAAATGAAACTGGAATGCATTGAATCATTTAATCCTTCTCCTCAATAGTGATTTTAGCACAAAATAAATAAAGCTCAGAGGAGAGGGAGCATTTTTCTAAATGAACAGCTGCATACAGGTCATTGAAAGCTCCTTCTGTCGGAGCAATCATTCTTTCACGCAGCAGAAAACATCTTTGAAGGATTAGAGGCACTTGTTAATGAATTTTCCAGCTCGGTGTCTTCTGTCCCATACATAAAATAGACAGCTAATGTGATTATATGCATGCACATCCTAGAAATCAAGCATGGCTAACAGGAATCACTTCTATAAAGCTGCAACTGGAAGCTCCCCACCCCACCCTATCCTCCTTTCTCCTTTTTTTCTTCTTTATTTTTCTTTTTACTTCTATCTTTTTGGGAAAGACACCTGTACTGTAAATATGTCATGGAGAGATGTGTTCATCCCTTTATTGTTCAAACTCACAGACAATGGATAATTATAAAATCAAAACAGTTCTTCAGTGATTAATGGCAATAGGAGGAGTGGGGGGAAAAACAGCAACCAACTTAATAGACATGGAGTTGTTACTTTCCCCATATTAACTATTGTTTTCATTCTTGAGTGGGGAGCAGGACAACAGCTCCACAGTTTTGGTGATCTAGGCCATAAGATTTGATATCTCTGTGAAGATTCTCAGTCATTCAGGTGAGTTTTTCTGGAAGTTGAGTTATGACAACTGGACTTCTTTTTCTTGAGAGACTGAAACATTTCACTGAGGAAGACGTTTGGACATTACAGTCTCTCAAGAAAAAGAAGTCCAGTTGACATGACTCAACTTCCAACTAAAAATTCGATATCCTTCGGATTTCTGATTTGCTTTGAAATTGTGCATTAGTACATTAAGGTTGTACATGCCAAGTAAAAAGTGCTGAAGTAGATTATCATAGTATCCTTTTGTGTAATGTAAAATTGGACAAGTTCCAAACATTTTGTCAGAAATAGTAACACTTGACAGTGGGCTTGTTCAAGTCAAATGCATTGGTCTTTACTATGTAGCCAGCTGTTAATAATAATACAATATATTTATTTTAAGAATGTGAAGGTAGTCTTCAAAGTGCCTATGGAAAGCCTTGGTCATTCCTGAAAGGGGAAAAAAAGACTGAGGACACCTGAACATCACTTTCAAAGTAACACCAAGAACTTATAGAGAGGGTAGCCATGGTAGTCTTTTCAATAATTGCAGGTAAGAATCAAAGAAAAACAAAACAAAACAAAATACACCAAACATTTGGCACCTTAAATAGTAACTTTCATATTTTAATGCAATGTTTCATGGACATGTCCACTTCTTCACACATATAGCAGAAGAATTTTTGCCAAGAATTTATGTATTATTTCATTAAAAACTTTGGCCTTCCTTCCAACTGTATCTGTCCCTTGACTCCAAGAACCCTTAGCCTGCATGGTTAGTACATATATTATTCTGCTGCCTGACTGCTCTCAGTGTAGTGGTAGAAAAGATTGGTGGCAGATTTGTCCGTGACAGTTTAGAAGCAGCAAAGTGGGACAAGACAAATGGTGTCCCCACTTCCCATGCAGGTGAGCCAATAATAGATGGACTTAGAGCTGGCTATTTACATCTGGAAAAATCTTTCTGCCAAGAACATGTTACCTTCTGCTGCTCATTCCTGAAGCTCCCTAAACATTGCAATGCACTCAGCACAGCTGTATAACACACCAATGGTATAGAAATCTAATCACTATGTGTGAAGAACACTAGGCAATGGCTTAGGTGGTTACTTCACGTCCTTCCTCGAGCCGAGGTGAACTTGCCTCCATGTTGAAATCGGTTTTCAACACAGATCGAGAAGTGGATTGAAAAGATTCCTGAGCTCCAGGACGGGAATCTCTCACCCCGCTTGGAGCACACTTCAGGAGGTGTGGTCGGGGTGAACTCGGATTGACCCCACAAGGACGTGAGGTTCTGTTCCTTTGAACTCGGATTGACCCCACAAGGACGTGAGGTTACGTTCCTTCGAACACGGATTGACCCCACAAGGA
>JAHTLZ010003526.1:54613093-54627778 GCA_023846285.1 Phrynocephalus versicolor
AGGACGTGAGGTTACGTTCCTTCGAACACGGATTGACCCCACAAGGACGTGAGGTTCTGTTCCTGGACTGTCAGGAAATCACTTAATAGACTTTTTGAAGTAGTGCAGGAAGATATATATATATATATATATATTATTTTTCACAAAAATATATCTTATATGAAAAATAAGAAAAAAACGTTATTTATTATTTACTTGTGACTCCTATGAGAAATGAGAAAGTATAGTTTACCCAAGACAATAAACATTAATAATTAATAGTACAAATGCTCCTCTTCTCTTCCTTTTTAATCCCTGAAAACAAATTAATACTCCTGGGGATCTGAAAACAATCCTCATTGTAGCAATTCATCGCTTTCTACGTCATTTCATTTCTCCTTATCACATTATCATATTATTGAATCTGCGCTCTGCAGTCTAATAATAGGATATGTTGTTTAAAAAAGTGTGTGGGGGAGAATATTCTCAGCCATTTAAAATTTTTCACTGCCTTGAACATGTCTCTTTAATATCAAGATAATACCAAACAAAGGTTCTCATCATGCCTTTCTATAGGAAATATTGTTTTCATTCTCAGGGCATGGGAAGGCAGCAGACCAGAGACACATCTTCTGCTCTTCCTTGCTTTCAAATCACCCTGTTAGGGCTCAAATTTAAATTCATCACGGAAGTCTCATATATAAAAGCCCACACAAGACCAGACTTCTAATAATAGATCTGATATCAACTCATTGTTGTGGCAAACAAAAAGATTCTGGAATACAAATGCTTGCCACAGTCAAGTGCTTGACCTCAATTTTGGATACTGACATGGCCACTTCAGTTATTTTACCTGCTCACTGGCCGTGTGTCTCAGATGGATGGACCTCTAGACAAGGTTGTGCAGAGAAGTGGCAATGGCAAGGAGATGTAGGAATGCCATAGGCAAAAAGAAGGCTGAAAAGGAGAGGCTGAATAAATTAAGTGGGTCAATAGAAAGAACACTCGTTGAACAAATGGACAAAGTATGAGTATGTTCACTATAATTTACACAGATAGGCATCTATGTGATCACCATGATCCGTAAACGCAGCCCCTAAAGTATGCAATAAGCTGACACATATTAGTGACATCTATATGACTGTTGTGTTCTTAGTGTAACCCTTGAACTGCCTGAGTTTGGAATATATTAATAAATAGAAAGGAAGGCTCCAAACTTACCTTAGCTCCAGCCAGGCTCTAGCCAGGAGCCTGATCAAGCTCCCATGCAGAGGCAATGGGAGACAGGTGTGGGATGTGGGAGCTGGAGGCTGGAGAATAACTGAAGTGCAGGATTCTGGTTTATCCAAAAGGGGGCCAGCAGGCTGTTTAAACCGTCCAATGGCCAGCCACGGGGATATCCTGGGAGTGTATATAAACAGGCCTTTGGGCCGTTTTAGCAGTTGCTTTTATCCCTATGCAACCTGTGTTTCTGTCATGGAATAAAGAGCTGAATTTTCACTTTGGGCGTCGCTTGGTTTCATCAGACCCGCTATATAACAATGACCTTCCATTCCCTGAATTTGTAACATGAATCTGAAAATGAGAAATGTGAACTTTTTGGAGCCCAGTCATAATGCACCAGCCGTTAAGGCCATTCTGCATCTGCAAGCAGTGGTATTGTGAGACTTCCACTAAAAAAGAGCAATGGTTAATGCCTCTGCATTAACCAAATCTGAGAATAGATCCAATTGTTAATCCCAACTCTAGTGGAAACTGCATCACTGGGACCTACCTAGGTGCTGATCTACTCATTAATCCAATTAATTCAAAGGATGTATATTAGTTGACCCACTGTATATAGGGTGCAGATGTACCCACACCTTAATTTCAAACACTTACAGGTGCTGCAGGTGTTTCCAAAGGAATTGATCACACATTTGAACTAGCATGAGTATCTCTTGGAAGACCTTCAGCAGAAAGGCAGGTCTACAAGGTTTCCTGTTGTCCTGGTTTTCCAGAACCTCCTTTCCCCCCCCAGAGGTAACTACATAAGAATGGAAGGCTGAATATTTCTGCTTCTTTATCCTTGTAATAGCAGATTATGCAGTAGAGATCTACCACAAACTCCCTCTGCACATGAAGTGTATGAATAGCTCATTAGCTAATGGAAGCCTTCACCAGATGCTCCATGAGAAGGACACAAGCATGCCTGTTTAAGCCCCATCCTGTGACGTAAAAAGTTAATTGGAAGAACTAAAAGATTTTTTCCTCCAACTTCACTGTTATTTGAAATGAGTAACTGTTTTTGTTATAAATTCAATTGTTTGTCCCAGCTAGAGAAGACCTACCAAATAAAAATGGGACTTGCAAAGGCAATTCATACATAAATCCAATTAATTCAATGGGTTTGCTTACAGTTGGTCTGCTCTTGCTGGAACTAAACAATTGGATTCAGTTGATAAAGTATAACAATCATTTTCTAGAATCATCTTCTAGCCAGGGGTTTCCAGGTACTACTCAGAGGCCAGAATCCTACTGGGATTTTGGAATAAGTGAAAATGCATAAGTCTTTGTCATAAACTGTATCTAATTAGTGAGGAGCCAGTTAGGCACTTGGTTGTGTGCCAGTCATGTAATTGGATGAGGAGAGAAGCACAATGACTGGCATCTTAACTAGCTACAATTTGCCCACTGTGATTTATGCAATTTCTATTACTCTGGAATAAAATCCCAGTAGGATTCTCGTTAGAATCTTATAGTCCTATCCTGGCAAAGTAACCCAGGCAGCGGATGTTATTAAATGCTGCTGGAGAGTGTAGGGGAGTTTGCCTTTGTTTCTAAAAAGCTCAAGGATGAATAATTTATTGTCACTAGACAATTCAACTGGTACAGTCGTTCCACAGCGTGAAAACTGAGTTCAGAAAACAAGTTCCACTCACTGACATTCTCCATGTCTTGAACAGAGCAATCAGGACTTATTAAACTTTATAAGGTAAAAGTTAAAGGTACCCCCTGTACATGTGTGCTAGCTGTGTCCGACTCTAGGGGCGGTGTTCATCTCCATTTTCAAGCCAAAGAGCCAGTGTTATGGAAGTCTGTGGCCATGTGGCTGGCATGGCTGCACGGAACACTGTTTACCTTCCCACTTTTTATGGTGGTACCTATTTATGTACTTCCATTTACATTCTTTCAAACTGCTAGGTCAGCAGGAGCTGGGGTTAACAAGGGGAACTCACTCTGCTGTGTGGCACCTGAGATTTGAACCGCCAAGCTGCCAATTTTGCAGCCAACCATTTCAGCGCTCTAGTCCACTGAGCTTTAAGTAATTTTAATAAATAAATGCTAAGAATGGGGAACAAAGGGGGTGCTGTCTATTAATGTTTTCCCCCTACAGTGACACATATACTTTTAAAAAATGAACCCATGCAGGACTTCTAAACCTATATGAGAAATTATATGAATCTGATATTAATTCTTGAATAGATAGTAAAAAGATGTTGCACAAATTAAATAATTTTATACTTCTCTGGTTATTCCTTCATCAGATTCCTCTGGGCCCCCCCCCCCCCGCATTTTAGGCATTTTTGTGTTTGAAACATTTGTGTTTAAAGTACTCAAGACAAAAAGGAAAGTCACAACATTTAAAGGTTTTTTGGGTGGAGGGGAGACTATACCCAAAAAATCTCAACCACTGTGGTCCATGGTCATACTGTTTGGAAGGTTCTCAGAGTTAGAATCCAATTAAAGGAATTTTAAGCTCAGCGGACATGTCCTAATTGCTATGTGAATATTTAATCAGTTCTTGTCCTAAGTTACAAATCTTAAATCTTTGATCAATTGATCAAATGATCAATGAGCCCATTAAGTGGGAACAAGATTACCTTTTAAAAGTGGTATTTTGGTAAGGTATAAATAGCAATATTACTTTAGTTCCTAAAACTGCTACATTGTTTGCCATTAAGTTCCAGCTATTGTCATGTCTGAATATGGGGCCTTCCACTGCTTGATTTATCATGGGGATTCTTTCCAAGGCTTTGTGGAAACCCTCCTACTGGCCTTATTAGTGCATGTTCATTTTGGGCCTGGACCTGTTCCAGCCTCACTGGTACTTTCACTTTTCTAACATGCGTCCTTCGAAGCAGTAGGTTTTCTGCCTTGCTACAAGTCAAGCTTGCCTGGAAGGCCTCTTTAAAAACCCTCTAGTGTTATCTGAATCCTTTCCTGGTGAAGTCCAAAATCTCTTGGAGTCTTGGGCCTGTTACATTCTCTTATTAAACCCATGAAGCTAATCCTCCCAGTCATTCTAGTATGACTTTAAGCTCCTTATGGTTCCTTCTGTGTTGCCAGAACACCTTCACCTACAACATCATGAGGTGTATTTTGCACAAAGGAGGTTTTAGGTTCAACACTTGCCATTGTGACAATGGGCTAGCCCATGAGAGGGAGAGCTGAGTCAAAAATAACAGGCTGACAACAGATGAGACAACTTCCTGCAATAAAACAGATAAAATTTGCAACATTTGCATATTCATTTGCCTTCTGTACTTCTTGCCTAAGAAACTCACTGTTCAAGCAATGTAGCTTCTTGCCTAAGTACTTCTTGCCTAAGAAACTCATGTTCAAGCAATGTAGCAAGTACTGTAACAGCATTGTTTGACATACCCTGGAAGGTAGTAAATTATATTCACTTTTCATGCATGTTTGTGTCAGTCATCAGTGAGGGTGATACATATTCTTTACCTCCCTCAACCAGCTAAGTGAGGTGCATTTTGCCTGTCACGATGTTTCAAGATAACAAGAAATCTTTTTTTTACTTCTAGCAAACAGTCTGTCTATTTATAATGCAGGTATGAATGTTTGTTGTTATCACTTTTTCTCTGTCTACAGTTTAGCAGTGGGTTTTTTTTAATCATGCAATCTGCCACCCATTATTTCCATCCTAACATATATCTGTCCTTCAACATTTGCTCACAATACTTTCAATGGTTGTGATATTATAGCCCATTTTTATCAGAGGGACATAGTCTTTTCTATAATGGTGGTCAAATTGGATGTTAGGGCCGCAAATATGTAGGTTGGGTGGGGTGAGCGCACCACCACTGCTTTCCAGGCTGCTGGAAGACTTCTGTAAAAGTCTTCCAGCAGCCCATGCAAGGGCAGTGGATGATCTGATCCACCGCGCTTGCTGCAGGGCCATTCCACACCCAGCCAGCACCAATCAGCTGTTTGGTGCTGGCTTGGGGCAGAAATCTCCGTTGAAATGCATTGGCTCAATGCATTTCAATGGAGAATTTTTCCCCATTGAAATGCATTGGCTCAATGCATTCCAAAGGGGGGAAATTATCTTTTGAAATGCATTGAGCCAATGCATTTCAATGGCGATGGCTGGGACTGAGCCCCTGTGGGGGGACTGAGCCCCTGTGGGGGGAGGGGGAGATGGCACACCCATTTTAAAATCCTTTCCAGTCACGGAGGGGGAAGGGGCCCCACCGCTGCCGCACGCCCGGGCTGTGCCAAGACTTCTTGGAGCAGCCCGGGCGAGTGACGGAGGGGGATCGGGGCTGCTACTGCTGTGCACCCGGGCTGTGCTGAGGCTTCTTGGAGCAGCCCAGGTGAGCGACAGAGGGGGATCGGGTCCGCCGCCACCACATGCCCAGGCTGCACTGAGGCTTCTTGGAGCAGCCCGGGCACATGGCAGCGGCAGACCCAATCCCCCTCCATCACTTGCCTGGGCTGCTCCAAGAAGCCTGGCATCCATCTTGGAGAAGGGAAAAAAGGTTTAAAAATCCCAGCTTTTAAAATCTTTTTTCCCCCTTCCCCACATCCTGGGCTCCAGCTCATTAGGGCTGGGGTAGGGAGATAGTTTTTTTCTCCCCCACCCCAGCACTAACCAGCTGGAGCCTCAGCATGTATTGCGATCTGCGATATTGCAGGACCACAGTACATGAACCGTGAAATGGCCGGGGGGTCACTTTATATCCATGGGAAGCGGGGAGAGCAGCAGTGAGTCCAATAAATTTAGATCTCCCCCAAATCTTTAGGGAGAGAAAAACCTGTGAACTCTAGCAAAGACCAATAGACAGAGGTGCCAACTCGGTTTTTAAGAAAAGAAGGAAGGTAGTGAGAATATAAATCAGTATGGCAGAGTTCCAGCCTGTGCAGCATTGCTTGTTCCCCCCCCCCCCAGGTCAAAAGAATAGGCAAGACGACTTCATGGGTTGAAAACTCAGGCCACGCTTTATTGGTTATTTATATATCATCGCTTCTAGCCCAGAGGGGGCCACCTGGTGCGGGGAACCATTGGAACCAGAAGTCATGTGGGAAACTCTGCCAAAAACATTGTCAAGGTGGGTGTGTCCCTAGGCCCCTGGGGGGCACCCCCTCGACTGGCCAAAGCTATGTGGTCCCCCTCTCGGATCCAAGGGTGCATTCAATGGTCAGTCCCTGCCCCGAGTGGGTTTCCAAATCCTCCTTACCCAAGGATTGTGATCTCAGGATCCACAGTGCCCTGGGGTTGGGGGAGCATAACCTGATAACCAATTGGGACTCACTGAATGCTTTCATTCCCTGCACTATGCACCGGTGGCAATCCCAGCCTACCCTATGCCAGTGTGGGATAGGTGAAAAATCCCTACCTTCCCTTGGTCATTCTGGGAGCAGGTTAAAATTCCTATCCGGTCCCCAAATGCAATCACATCAAGCCACACTAGCATTGAAACAAGGTGGCAGAAAGGTGGGTCATCGCGTGTTCCAAAAGAGGCCAAGGGGGCAGACAAAGCCCCATTATATAGGGCTTCACCCAGCCCCCACCCCAGGCCTCACGAGGCCTTTGAAGCACACATATCATGCCACTTTCCGGGGGGGGGGATGCAACCCTGGCGCTGGACAGTGCCAATGGTAGAGCTAGCCTTTATGAAACCATAGTTTTCCTCTGCACTGATTCTGTTGCATCCCAGATGTTCTATGAAGCCACTCTAAGAGGACCAAATGTCTTCAACTAGAAGCGTAAGCATTATGGAACCAACCACTTATTTATTTATTTATTTATTTATTTATTTTTGCATTTATATCCCTGCCACTTGAAATGTTGATTTTTGTGTTTTCTTTTACATTTTTGTTTTAGCTTATTGTAAACCATCCCAAGTAGTGCATCTGCACTAATGGGGCAGTATATAAATTTAATAAATAACAAATAAACAATAATAAATGATTTGGTCAATTATTTCTTATTTCTTATTTATTTATTTATTTATTTATTTGTTAGTCTTCCCAAAAGGGAACTCTGGGCGGCTTACAATTAAAAATAGTTAAAACAGAAGCAAACAAGTAAAAAGGGAGTAAGAAGGCGGGCATACCCGAAACAAAATAAACGTGGGCAAAGAAAAAGAAAGGAAAAAAGAAAACTAAACAGAAAGGTCGCCAAACGCCTCCCTGAAGAGATAAGTCTTTAGGGCCTTTTTAAAGGCAGGCAGGGACTCTGTCAGGCGCAGCTCACTGGGTAGGTGGTTCCATAGCATGGGGCCCACCACAGAAAAGGTGCGGTCACGCGTATGCGATTTCCGCACCTCCCTGGGTGTGGCCACCATCAGTGCGTGCACCTGAACCAATCTTGTGGGTCTGGTCTCAGTTGATCTTTGAGAGATACGCTCCGCCAGATACTATGGTCCCAGGCCGTGGAGGGCTTTCAAAGTCAAAACCAGGACCTTGAACCTAATCCGGAGGACACCAGGGAGCCAGTGCAAGCGAGCCAGAACTGGGGTGATGTGCTTGAATCAATGAGCACCCACCACCAGCCTGGCCGCTGCATTCTGCACCCGTTGTAACCTCCGGACCAGGGTCAAGGGCAACCCCACATAGAGGGCATTGCAGTAGTCGATCCTTGAGATCACTAGGGCCTGCACAACTGTCCTCAGAGAGGACTCATCGAGGTACTGGCAGATCTGGGCGATCCTGCGGAGATGGATAAAAGCAGTCCTGGAAGCAGCCATCACCTGGGCTTCCAGGGAGAGGGCTGAATCCAGGACCACACCCAGATTCCTGGCCCTGTCTGTAGGCTGGAGGGAAACACCCGCCAGTTTAGGGAGGGGGCCATTGTACCCAGACGAGGCTGCCCCGAAGAACAGAACCTCCGTCTTCTCCGGATTCAGCTTGAGCCGGTTATCTCTGGTCCATTCCAGAACCGCCTCCAGGCACAGATCGAGGGAGCAAATTGCCTCCTCTGCAGATGACGAAAAGGAGAGATAGAGCTGCGTGTCATCAGTGTACTGATGACAGCGAACTCCAAATCTCCTGATGACCTCCGCCAGCGGCCTCTTGTAAACGTTGAACACCAGGTTTTTTCAGAGTGGGTTTCACCACGGACTCCTTTAAATGGGCAGGGAAACATTCCTCCCCGAAAGAGGCCGTGGCAATAGCAGAAACCCACTCAGGCATGTTCCCTTCAGCAGATTTAATAAGCCAGGCCGGGTAAGGGTCAAAGCCGCTGGCCGGCAAAAAGCCATAGCTCTGGAGGCCTCCACTGGAGACACTGGCCCAAACTCATCGAAGAGGGAAGGATGGAGGGGTGAGGCCCCAGGGTTCTCAGGGGATGGACTAGGGCACCTGGGGGGCAAGTCGGAATGGGTGGCCTCTATTTTAGATCTAAAATGGGCTGCAAATTGCTCGCTAGTGAAATCACTAGGAGGAGGCTTCTTGGAAGTAACAGCTACATGACCACAGTTTCTGTCAGCAGTAGAAGGGGGGTCTTGGAGTTGAGGCCAACAGCCGGGGTGGGGACAGCTCTCCCTGGCCCACAGGTTGTGTTTGTACATCCCTGTACTATATATTCTTCATTAGAAATGTCTTTTGTTTTTACAAAATACTAAGGTTTTTCACCTTATTGAATGAGTCAAAAGTCTTAGCTTGTGTGGTGCTCCTCTATACTTCAGTAGCTCTCAGTTAATAGTCTGTTTCCCCTGAACAATTCTTCACCTCAGGCTACAAGACCTCTTTCTTAGGGTACAGCCACAACTATAGATGAGATTTCAGAAATCATTTTCTTGGGCTTGAGTAATTGGATGCTGGCTTTGCTAATGCCAGTGGGCCAATGGGTTCATAGCTGAGGCATACTTAAAATCAAAATGACTGTATTGCTCACTTTGAGGAAACATGTAAACAGCAAGTATAATTGTAAAGCAATACTCTAGGGACTTGCAATTCAGCAAATTGCAATACGGAAATGCTTCAGGAACAAGTTATCCATTTAGGCCAGTGTTGGCCTTTGTAATGAGGAGATGACTCAGAGCCTCGTGGCGCAGTGGTTAAATGCCTGTACTGCAGGTAAAACTGTGCTCACGACCTGGGTTCAATCCCCGGTAGCAGGCTCAAGGTTCACTCAGCCTTCCATCCTTCCGAGGTCGGTAAAATGAGTACCCAGCTTGCTGGGGGGGGGGCAATGTGTAGCCTGCACTCTGTAATTAAAAAATTGTAAACCGCCCAGAGACTACTTGTAGTAGTATGGGGTGGTATATATAAGCAGAACACTTTATGACTTCTGCCTGCCATTCTGTTCCCTGGGCACTTTAGTAGAAGGTGCTGGAGGCGGAGTCTGGGGCCTCAGATAAGCAAAACCTGCTTTCCCATTCAGAACTGCTATGGCATCCATGGCTCTTAAAAGTGTGTTGGCACTTGGTAAATCAGAAGGGCTATAGGTCTGTAGGAGTAAGCACATGTTTTGAATCCAGAAGGTTCATTCCAGTTAGGACTAGGAAACATGAAGAAAGAGGAGGTTTACTGCAAGTCAATACAAACAGTGCAGAAGGTAACGGAGCTGGGGGGCTGAGGATCTGACACCGACCCTGACTCAATTAGGATTCTTAAGGATTTTGTCAGTTCTGATATAAAGACACTGAATCTCTGCCTCATGGACTGATGCACACATCATAGCCCTTTTACCAACCATCTTTCACAGTTCCTGAATGTTCTCGCCTCAAAGGACCTATTTGGAGAGGAAAAATCTGTTCAGGAATGGGTTATTTTGAGAGCAAATGTGTTTAGAATATGTATCACACTATATCTGAGAGACACTATATATAGAAATATGCATTTCAGCCTCCACTTTCATGGAGATTTGCAGGAGGGAAAACACCTGACAGCTCATCGGGGAATGGGATGGAATAAATGTGGGAATGAATGTGTAAGAAAAAAGACATAGACTGATAAATTCATCTCGGAGAATAAGGCAGGTTCCCAATCACCTTTGACAGATGAGCAGAGCCCACTGCATGCCCCTTGACATCTTTTACCATTAAAAAATGGCCTTCACACCATTTGATAAAAGTCTCCTGTCTGTAGTAATTTTCCCAGGGATGGAGGCAAAGCTGGAGAGCAACATGTGGTTGTACAACCTGAATAATTTTACCTTTTGTACTTTCTTACTCAGAGTCACAATCCATGACATTTAGAAAGCTACAGTAATTGGCGGCGGGGGGGAACAGTTGGGAATCCGACAGCACTAATACAAAGGTTGGCTGGAAACAAGCTTCACACATGCAGTATTGTGGATGCCAACAAAGCAGTATCTGGAATGAGGGTTGTGAGAAAACATAAGAATAAGAGAGAAACAAACTCTTGCCAAAACATAGCGCAGCAATGTTAAAAATCATAAGACTGTGAGATTTCCCATTTTTGTTGGAATACCTGTCCTTATAAGTAATACAGTGGTACCTTGGTTTAAGTAATTAATTCGTTCTCCAGCTGTTTCATATTGTGAAAAAATTGTAAGCCAAAACGTGGTTGCCCATAGGAATGCACTGAAAGGCAATTAATTCATTCCAGAAGTCAGAAAAAAAGGCAAACTGGAGAATTCCATTTTAAATTTTCTTAAACCAAGGCATCCCCATTCATATTGTCATGTGACCATCACACATCAACTTTTAATGTCTTATGGGGAGGAGCAAACCGAGGCATCACTATTTCCAATAATTTCTTTTCTTAGACGATTTTTTTTAACTGAGGCTTTCTTAAACCGAGGTACCACTGTATTGTTGACATGAGTTTGTCAGGAAAAGGACATGTTCTAGACTTATTTCCTTTTTCTTGGTAAAGTCTGCCAAAGTGTTGAAGGAGGGATAGGAAAAAGAACGGGCTTGATTAAGATTTAGGCTTCTTGAAGAGTATGTGCTTCATCTTTGACTTCTAACATCCTTGTTAGCCCCTTTTTACATCCCATGAGCATACAAAGGTCATTCACAGAAGGACAGGGTAGAATAATGTCCACACATTTTGGCCTTTTCCTCAAACTGTAGAGTCAGTCTCTTGGGTTATGTAAAGATTGATTGAGTTATTATTGTTGTTTGGTATGTTTGCTTGCTCAAATTTGGGACTTGAGTGTGGTCACTCCACATTATGTGTGTATATGGAGTAAAAACAAAGAGAATGTTATAGAATCAAAATCATAATATGGTTGTCTCTGTTAGTGTATGTGTGTGTTGTGTCATTACAGTCATGACCGACCCTTTGTGACCCCATGTCTATGGAGTTTTCTTGGCAGGAATACTGGAGTGGGTTGCCAGTTCCTACTCCAGGCGACTACAGCACCTGGTATTCCCTGGTGGTCACCCATCCAAGTACTAACCAGGGCTGACCCTGCTTAGCTTCCAAAATCAGGTGAGATCGGATATGTAGGGCATCTAGGCAGCATCTCTCTGGTAGTAGAGAAACAATATTTAGAAACTGCAAGTTAGTTACACCGGGGTTTCCCCTTGGGAAGTGGAAAGATTCAGTGGGTTGTTGTGACTTGTCCTGAGGGCATAACAGATGAGAACTGAGGATAAGAACAGAACAGATAGGACCTCAAGGACACCTGGAGAAATTATGATATGCCTACACAAAGGAGGGGACATTTGAAGAAACATTAACCCCAGACAAGAATAGCATAACGGCTTAGTATATAGATTTACCATTTGATCATATTACTAGAAAATACTAGGTTAGTTATTATTAAAAAATACTTAGAAGGCTCCTGTTACTAAGCAGAACATAAAACATACTAGTTTGAATAAAGATTAACAATGTATGCAACAGAAATCCTATATAAGAATGATTTAATATGGCCTTTGTTGAGACATAGTCTTTGGATATTAATCCCCTATATTCTCCTTATCTTGCAAGATAAACAAATATTTCCAGAATTAGGTTATTTTGGTGTGCTTGGTGCCTTCCCCTCCATCCTTACAGGTGGAAACTGAACCTTACAGGAGATAACCAAATAGCATTTTTGCAACATATAGACATATAAAGGCACTCCCTACTTTTCCATATGCATGCAGTGGTATTATGTATCTTGAGTGACTGGATTTTTATCTGCAGTGGTAAATGGCATGTGTGTCAAAAGAATCACTTAAAATAGTTGGAGGATGACAAATGGAACTGTGCTGTAATGTTGGGAACAGCAGAGGTGCCTGCTTTTGAGAAGAAGCTGTGAAGTCTAGTGCATGCTCTTGTTGGGACATGTGTTACAACAAGCATCCATGTAGGCATATCCAAAGAACTGACAAGCTTTAAAGTATAAAGGAGAAACAGGAGTAAAGTAAAAGTACTTTTGGTTGTATGATAACATTCTTGAAAACTTATAATACTGAACTTTATTAATTCTATTTTAAAAATAAATGTTTTTCATTTAGAAATCTTGTTTATTATTTTTTTGGGGGAAAGCATTCACAATATATCATGCCTATTAGAGATGGGCACGACTTAGCGGTATTTTCATTTTTGTTTTCGTTTTTCGTTTCCGTTATGTAACGAAACGAAAAATGAAAAATGGCTCAGAACTGGAACGAAAACGGAAACGAAACGACTAATTTTGAGCCAATTTTCGTTTTTCGTTACTGGAAAAGCACATAATGGAGCTAAATGGGAAGAAACGAAAAAATTTTCGTTTTTGTTTTTGTTTTCGTTTTTTTGTTTTGTTACATAACGAAATGAAAATGAAAAATTTTGAAATTAGCTCACGAAAACAGAAACGAGCCGAAACGAACCCCTAGACGAAAATGAAAACGAAAACGAACAATTTTTCTGAGTCGTGCCCATCTCTAATGCCTATCATTGGCCTACATTGGATACATAGTCAAGATTGAGTCACCAAAATCTTATAGGCAGCATGTGTTTCACCAGATGTTCTTACTCTTTTTTAAAAGGCACTATAAATTTGGCCTTTAGCCCTGGCACTCCTTAAGCAACAGCAGAAAGGGAACCCTGGGTGTTTACCTGGCTTGGTAAAAGGGGCATCTCAGCAGAAGGATTCCATAGTTCTAGTTAAACATCAACTCTAAACTGAGTGAAGGGATTTGAGGGTGGTGGTGGCTGTTTGGTGGCAGAGCACATCAGTCAGAAGAAGTTGGACAAGAGGTGTTGCTAGAATAGCCTTTAAGGCTCTTGAGGGGGTAGGCACTATCTCCCTTGCATTCTCCACCTCCCTGGACATCCAAGAAAACAAGGCCTGTGGCAGAAACATTTATGACATTCAATAGTAAATTAAAATTTAAGTATGAAAATGTGTGGAATGCTATGTTCATAGTTTTAGATGCCTTCCCGGCAATCTTACACACCTCTATTTACCAAGAAACGACAACAATGGGAAAGAAATGGGCTCATTTAGTGAAGTGGCCTGGATTGTTCCTGAGAAGGAAAACTCTAAATGTTCATCCAAGGCGTTCTTCATTTCTCCGTTGACATCCTGATATCTTTAAATTAGCAGTAAGCATCAACATACACCAGGTTTTTTATGATCTCTCTCTCAACCCCCAGACAGTTCTGAATTTTCTTTGAACCTAGCACTTTGAAAAAAGCAATATAAAGCAGGGGGGTCACATTGTGATACATTTCTGCTAAGTTTTTATGGTCCCTTTTCAATAGATAGCTGTAAAAAGTCTTTTCAATCTTTATCTGCCCAGCATTCACAAATGGTTCTTCCAATTGACCTTCAAGATGCGATTTCCACAAGCACTTTGGTTCCTGGCCAGTTCAGTACTTCTCTGAAGTGCTCAATCCCTCATCATTTCTAACTGCTGAATTGTGCATATTGCTTTGGAGTGCAGCTGGTAATAAAATGTTTCATGCATGCAACTTTTTCTTCTTCTTCTTTCACTTTGCAGTATTAGCTTTGGTGGACCCTGGTACTGAAAGTCTAATGAGGGAATTTACAGAATGATGGACCATGACCCTAAATGGTTTTGGATGCATGTCAATGTAGATTGTTGTTACTTGCCAGTAAGTGATCTTAGCATAGAGACTAAGCATGTGTCATCATCAAGTTTACATTCTGGAACATTGGCAAAGGAAAAATAATAGAACATACACTTAATTGGGGGAGAAAAGGAAAAGTACTATATGCTTATGGATAAATGTTAACATACTTTATTGTGCACTTAAAGCAGAAATGTAAATTCTAATCTGTTTCATCTTTGAACAGTAAATGAGGCAATGCAATGTTTTTCAGCTTGCTGTGCCGCAGGAAGGGTTTTTTTATATTTAATCTCAGAAAGGTCATGCATTTTTGAGATAGATTTTGTGCATTTATATAAATGTGCAGAATTTAAATCTATGATAACTGCTGTCTTGTCC
Organism: Phrynocephalus versicolor; assembly: GCA_023846285.1. NCBI lineage: Eukaryota > Metazoa > Chordata > Lepidosauria > Squamata > Agamidae > Phrynocephalus > Phrynocephalus versicolor. The sequence continues at coordinate 54,627,656 of JAHTLZ010003526.1, forward strand.
AATGGACAGGACTGGACCCATTTCAGTGACTTTCTGGTCAATCAACATGTCCCTTTGTGATTGCTGTCTCTCTGTTTGTGTGTGTGTGTGTGTGTGTGTGTGTGTGTGTGTGTGTGTGTGTGT
>JAHTLZ010003526.1:54627788-54654054 GCA_023846285.1 Phrynocephalus versicolor
GTGTGTGTGTGTGTGTGTGTGTGTGTGTGTGTGTGTGTGTGTGTGTGCTCAAGCAAAGTCATAGAGCCATGGAATCAATTGGTTCTATTTGTATGTTTGTTTGTTTTTAATATTGCATCTAGGTGATCCAGACTACCATTTTTGTGTGAGAGACAAAATGACAAAGAACAAAAATTATTGGCCATGAGGCAGCTACTTCAAGCAAAGAAAAATATTCTGAATCAGAAGCAAAGTGAGGGTTAGTATATCAGATATTGCTATTTGTGTTGTTTTCATTTGTAGTAGGGGGACTGTTGTGAACTCAAGACTTTGTTTCTTTGCTTTTAGACAGATACAGATCACATTTTGTATTACACTTCAGACTCTCATCAATTGGTTGCTTTTGTGTCTAACTACTATGCCGTAGATGTTTTGAAATCAAGGGATGTGTACTATTCAGAATCTGGATGTGGAATTCAGAATTACAGCTCTTCAGATTCTAAATTCCCAAGGAACCTGAATATATGATGGAGCATCTGTCCCTTAGATTGATAAATGCCCATCCAGCTAGATCTTCTTTAGAGCTGGCACTTTGGGTGGCCACCCCTAGGGAAGCCAGAAACACTGTTATGAGAAACCGGGCTTTCTCAGTGGCTGCCCCTGCTCTTTGGAACAAATTGCCAGTTGACATCCATTAATCTCCATCTGTGGCAATGGTTAAGGATTATTTGAAGACCTGGCTCTACCATGATGCTTTTGGCAGTGCTCTACATTACTCACTGTCTACCTGTTATTTATTTATTTAATTTATTTATTTGTTTAATCCATTTATTATGTTTACTTAATATATGTAAAATGTTATTTTTCTTTTCTTTTAACTTTGCTTGTACACTGCCTGGAGTTGTTCTCTGAATTAAACTTGGTGATATGTAAATCCAAAAGTATAAATAAATAAATAAATAAATAAATAAATAAAGTTTGGAATCTGTCAGTATAAATCACAGTCAATATAAATACTATATAGTCATTATTTTTCCCTTAAAAAACCACAACACACTTATAAAAGATTTCACCATGTCCTCTAAAAGTTAGGTTGTTGGACAAGACCATAGTCCAAACACCACCTTGTCTAGGGGCCTTTTCACATGACCCCTAAGATCTGCTGGCCACTTAAATTCGGACCAGAGATCTTAGGGGTTCGTTGCTCTTCCTTCCTCCCCACCACTCCGCACTTCCTTGCTCCTGTCTGCCTGAGGGGAGGGAGGAAGAAAGAGAGGGAAAAATGCAGCTCACCTCCCGAAGCTGCCCAGAGCTCTGTCGTACTGATTCCTTCTCTTCTGTTTGCTTTTTTTCCCTCCCGCCCCTTCTCTTAAAGGGGCAGGAGAGAAAAAAAACAGAAGCCAGGAGAGCCCCGCACTGACCAGATTAAATCCAGACCTGGGGATTTTCACCCTCCTCCAGCAGGTACAAGAAAAGTGCGCTGGGACGCGCTTAGGTGGGTGTGGTCGCACTTAATTTCCTGCAAACTCCGGAGCTGGTGGGGAAACAATTGTAAGCTCCAGAGCTTGCAGCCATTTGCTGTGGAGTTTAGGGGTCGTGTACAAAGGACATAGACCTACCAAAACAGACTCCTTCTCAGCCTAGAAAAACAGGAGGGTTATCTCATTTTGGCTTGCAAGGCTCCTACCTGTACACCTCTTTCTCTGCCATGTTTTAAATTTCTGGTAATTAAATTTCTTTGGCTACACAGTAGAATCAAAGCAAAAAAGGGGGAGTGAGATGCGTGGCCATCACAAAACACAATTGCAAAAGTAGAATCAGAAGTACAGAGAGCTTCAAGTCCCCCAGAGGCCACCAATTTCTCATTGACTGGCACTTAAAGTCTCAACAACTTACTCTGAGATATTTATAGCAGCAATTACTCGCAGTTGCCTGGATTTAGTACAACAAACAAAAAACTGCATTAAGAAATGAAACAATTGGATAGAACATTTGTCAAAGAGGCAGGGCTGTCTTTGATTTCAAAACTTGGAAGGAACAATTGGGTAATGCTGGATTAGATAGACAATCACCTTGGCCTAGGAAAGTTCTACTTAGTGACTCAAAATACAGATAGCATGCAATGTTGTAAATGAAACTCCAGCATATCCATTCTCTGGAGTGGTATCTCTGGAGCATGTTCCCTTGCTACAAAGCAAAAGAAGAAGAAAATGTGCTGTTTATATACCACCCCATAGTGCTTAAACCACTTTCTGGGTGGTTTGCAAGTTACTTATACCAGCTACACATTGCCCCCTCCCCTGTGACCTGAGTACTATTAAAACTATGGCATTATTTGGCAAATTCCTAATATTTCTGAATCCAACTGCACACCCCAGCTTGAATCCCTCAGACAGGATTTGAGTGGACAGCCTATTGCCATGTTTGGGATTAGGGTTCAGAGGCTTTGTTTTTCTTGATTTGTGGTCAGAGAAGCTCACTTCACCACACACCAAACTACAAGCAGCACTAGCCTACAATTTTCCTTATTCTCGGAAAATTAAGAATGACTGTTTTGGGGATTAAGGTTAAGCTTAGGATTCTTGTTTTTCTTTCAATTTTCAATCAGTTAAGCACATATCAATCAGCGAGTAGTCCTGGGACTGGTTTTCCATATTCTCCAGTTTCAAAGAACACACTCCAAAGAGTAAACAGCAATATACACCCATTTATCTACCCTTAGAAATTAGAAGTAATGGTGCAAAGCCTTTGGGGCTTTGCATTAAAGTCACAGCTCTATTTTTCAATAAAATAAACTCACTTCACAGCTCACTAAAAATCAGCTAGCACTGCATACCAAATTTTCTGCATTGGTTTAAATCAGAGAATTAATGAAAATGGACTGGGTTTAGAATTAGGGTTAGAGTTAGGGTTAGGCGTCCTTATTTTTTCTTGAATTTCAGTCCGATAAGCTTAGCTCACAACACAACCAAGAACAAGTAGCTCTCAGGAATATGTGACGTTTGTGGATTAAATTTAAAAAAGCAGTTTACAGATTGGCATATTTTCTGCTGATTTTTGATCAAACAGTCTTTCTGAAAGGTCATGAGAAAAATCTCAGGGGGGAAAAAACAGTTACCTGAGCCTGTATTCTATAAACATTGCTGTGCAATAAACATTGAGAGGTAACCACGCACCAAGACTCTTAAAACCAATGAACGTTTTGAGTGTTTTACTTGTGGATGCTGTGTTTCATTTTGTTCCATATGTCCAAAAAAGTCAAGCTGATTTACAAAGGCTCACATTAAAATATACTAGTCCTGAAGGTGCCACATGTTTTTATCTTTTTTGTTTTTTGTCTTTTGTTTAGGTCCCCTGTCCCCCTTTAGATTTTGCCTGATATACCTATAACCAATGCCTGTATCTGAAGAATGATTCATATAACCTTGCATGCAGATGCAACTATAACCCTGCTTGGTTCTTCTCTGCATGTAGCTACTGCATACAGAGAATATCTGAATAGGAGTTATCTTACATTGTTACCTGCAGATGTAGAAGCACATTCGTCTGCTTGCTATGATGACTAGAATTGTTTTTGGGAACTGTATGGCTATAATTGTGGGTAGTCCAGGTCATGTATTCTATTCTCCAACAAGCTCTCCAGGTGCATTTTGCAGAGAAGATTTGAATCTCCCAAATGCCTTTAAATCTGGGTCCATTCAGAAAGCTTCCTGAAAGCTCAAAATATGCATTTGGCTTTGCTGGGGGGGGGGGGGGAGGGGGGCAGCCACTCAGACTAATGATATAAAGGCTGCTCTGCTGGAGGAAAAGTATAATAATAAATGGTAAGCTGAAGCCTGCAGAATTGGAGAGACAGTTGGCAGGGGGAAGATTTTGCATTCGTAAATAAGGCTTCAAGATTAAATTCCCATTAGAACTCAATGTGGTACTCCATCCGCTTTTTCATTGTGTAAAGAATAGTTAGGGTGGAGCAACTGTGGCTTTGCCACAGGGTTCCAAAACCTAAAAGTGAATCTACTGCTAAATATTAGGAAAATAAATGACAGTGGGCAGGAATCATGTCCATGCATCAGAGTAGAGTGAGGGGAAGACAGTGTCATTTGCCCAGGTACAACAATTGCTAACTAGAGCTCTGTCACAGAATGGAATTGAATGAAAAGAATGCATTCAAAAGTGTCTGACTTTTTGAAAAGTATAATAAGAATACAGTACTGCTCTATTTCATTTGTCATATTGAGCTCATATTTCTAGAACAATGCGTCATTGTAGGCATTCACAAATATTTTAATATTTTAATTTTAAAAAACTCTTTCTTTCCGATTTTTGACCCTAAAGACATAATAGTCAATAAGTTCAAATACTATAATGCTGTAACCTTAAAGAAGTACAGAAGTGAAATACTTTGAATACTGGATTTTTTTATACCACCCTGTGCCTCAAAACCAATCCCCCCCTCAAAAAAAAAAAAGAAAGAAAGAAAGAAAGAAAGAAAAAGAAAAAAACTGCTTAGTTCTCTGAAATGAACCAAAATGAAACAAAACTCTATTTTCCATTTCATGCCCATCCCTAGTTTCAATTGCTAAGGTCCTTGCCAACATGGTCTGGGGTTTTGAAGATTCTACATGTGGAGCTGATTCTTTTATGTTATAGATATCCAGTTATAGATATCAAGTTCAGGAAGATATCTTGGGTGTGTTGTTTTCAATTTGACTTTAAAAGAGCATTTGAACTTTGGAATTGTACAAGCCACTTCTGTATTGGTGCTGTTGCTAAGGTCATGGGTGCATTTTGTTGCTGTTGTAATTTCTCATGTTGTATGTTATATATCTTTGGATAAGAAGAGGTTCAAAATATGAAATTTTGGTTTTGATGTTCATCGATAGATCTCCAAGTGAAAAAAAGAGCCCCACAGAATTCAAAAGTGTTACATGAGCTCTAAAGATCAGATTTTGAAAATATATGTCAAATTAAGATACAGAATTTTCTCAAAGAAACAAATTTCTTTTCCAAAATTCAGCATCTGAAAAATAACATTGGATGAAATTCTGTTTTTTGTGTGGAAAAAAAATCACAGGTTTATGTCCATTTCTAGCCTATAAATAAAAATATTCCTGTCATGATTTGTTGGGGCCAGACATCAACCCATCATGAACATACACTCACAAGAATCACAATGGATACTCTGTCAGCCAGGAACTGACTAAATATTTTATCTTTTCCTATGCCTAACAACAGGATCTCTGGCATAAACAAATGATTTTAATGTTAAAAATTCTAATTTGTATATTTTTCTCCAGAGGTGTGTAAATTCATGGTTCCCTTTCCAAAAAGTATAAGAGGCCGAGGTCTCTTTTTAAAAACTACCTTTATATTGGATAGCCCAAATATGCCCCTATAATATCTAGATCAGAACTCTTAGCTAATGAGTTAAATGGTGGATTAGAAAGAGTCAAAGCTTAAATGCAATATTAAGTTAAATATTTTAGAAATAACTATGAAGAGGGTTTGGGGGCGCTCTTGTTAATCATTTCATTATCTATATTTATTTTATATTTCTGGCAGGTAGCAGCTTAGTTATCTGGCTCTGGAGTAAAAGGTTGAGAATTTCATTTGCCACTATGCCTTCTGGGAGAAAGCAAACCTGTGTAACCAAGGGCAAGCTGCACAGTCCCCAGGTGCCCTCAGAATAAGAGAATGACAAAGCGCTTCTGAGTATTCTCTTACTGGAAATCCCTGCAAAGGTGTTCCTTTTAGTCAGAACAACACATGTACAAATGCAGGAAAGCCAATGTTAGGCTTTCTTGTCCAGAGATGAAGTGAGTAGAGATGGGCACGACTAGGGAAAATGACGTTTTCGAGTTGTCATGTGTCGGAGGCAGTCCGTTTCGGCTCGTTTCCGTTTTTCGCGAAAAACCACAAAAATTAGTTGGTTCGTTTTTTCGTTTTTTTGTTGTCATTAGTACTGGTTTTGGGGGGTAGCAGGCTCCTGGAGGCACCTCTGTGGGGTGGGTGCCTCCTCTGGCCCGCTATAAAGGGAAAGTGGACTCCTGGAGGCACCCATGGGTGCCTCCTATCCTCACCCACTAGGAAGGGGCAGCAGCAGGCTCCAAGAGACCCCTCAACATGGGGGTCTCCCCTCCTCACCTGCTGCTGCAAAATGGCATGCATAACCATATATGGATATGCATACCAGTTGCAAACAGTGAGACTGGTCCACTGGTACGACCCTCCAAGGACTGGGTCGCACCTGCCATGTCTCACAAAGAAGGGAATCGTACTTGCGTGTAGTGCATTGCAAGTAGATCTGGCTTAGGGTTAAGGTGGGTGAGTGCAAGGGCTAGGGTTAGTCTAGTGACGGGTAAGGTTACGGTGGGCTAGTGGGTTGCACCTCTGGGTGCCTCTCTGACCCACTAAGAAGACAGTCTGTGACGTATGGGTAAGGAGTCAAGGATTAGGGTTAGGGGGTTAGGGGGCTAGGGCAGGTTTTAGGGGGCTTTTTGGCACATCCCAGAAGTCTCAGTGGCCAAGTGGCCATGTGATTGGTGGGATGGCTCCAAAAATTTGCATGGTCGTCCACTCCCACATGGCCACTCGGCCAGCCCATCATTGTGCAGGTGTAAAAAAAATAAAATAAAATAAAATCAATGGAGGACAGAGGAGGAGAGGAGAGACATTTTGTTGCAACTTGCAAGAAAAAACCCACTGCTACTGTGAAAAATCTGGCAGTTTATAAATTTTCGCGTGTTTCTGTTGTGCTTGTGTGTTTTTGGACCATGATTTCAAAAACAATATTGCGTTCGCCGCCCCATTTTGGATCCCCCACCCGCACCGCATGGCATGGCGAGTCCGGCTGCCCAGGACGGGGGGAGGCCCTGACCCCCCCCCCTCCAGACCAGAAACCACCCCTCCGGTAGGTGCCCTGCGCTCTTAGTCAACTAGCAGGCATTTTTCCGCCTGCTTTTTGGCCCGGGAATGGGTGGGGGGAGAGTTTAAAAAGTTTTTTCCTGTGCCGTCCGTGCTGCTTGCTTGCGCTTTAATTGCAGCGGCCGGCGGCGAGACTAGGCTTTTTGCTGGCTGTGAGCCTGCGGCGAGTCCCACCCCACCAGAGCAGCCCAGCCAGGACGGGGGACAGGGGGAGGCCGGGACCCCCCCTCCAGACCAGAAACAACCCCTCCGGTAGGTGCCCTGTGCCCTTAGTCAACTAGCAGGCATTTTTCCGCCTGCTTTTTGGCCGGGAACCGGGTTTTTTAAACTTAAAAAAAAAAATTCTGTGCCGCGTGGCATCGCGCGATCGCGCGACGCAAGTAACGAGCATGACAAATCAGACCAAAATTGTTCGTTCGTCAGTTCGAGCTCGAAGTCTGGCGGAGTAATTCCCATTACCGTTTCCGTAGAGTAACGGAACCGAGTAACGGAAACGGAAACGGGAATACCGCTAAGTCGTGCCCATCTCTAGAAGTGAGTATCCCTCCAAAAAGCTTGATTCTTTCTGCACAGAGGCTGCAGAGCTGTGGTTTTGCTTTGTGAAGTATAATGCAACATGATGCACGGGAGATAGAACAAGGGTTTTTTTACCCTGTTTTTGAATTATTATGGTTTTGAACTGCTTTGCACTCAATAAATTTGTCTCTATAACCTATGCAGCTGCCTAAAAGCACGGTGAAGCTTGGATGGAAGACACCTTATACATAGACTAATTAGCGATGGGCACAAAATTGTTTGTTTTTTTTTTGCTTTTTGTTTGTGTTTTCATTTGAGAACAAAACAAAAAAGAACTGATATTTTAAGAAAAATGAAACGAACTTGAAATTTTCGGTTCGTTCTGATTTTATTTTATTTTGTTAATGGCAGTAAAAGGATTACAAATGATTTAAAATCAACTTTAAATCAAATAAAATGATTAAATATTTAATGAATGTTACTGATTATCCCTACAAAGTTGATGTTCAGTGCTTAGGACATGTAATTAAAGGATTAAAATGGCAGCAGAGGGAAAGATATTCCCTTCCCTCTGTATTTTTTAATTTTTTAAGAGCGGATTTGTGTTTAAAACAGCAAAAAGTAAAAAAGGAAAGGAAATTAAAAAATGAAACAATTTTTACTTAAAAAATTCATTAAAAACAAAATGAAATAAAATGAAGAAATATGAAATGACAAACGAAATGAAACATCATTTTTCCGTTTCATGCCCATCTCTAAGACTAATTATTTGGTGTCAGTCCTGAGAGTTATGGCAGATATTTAGTTTTGTTGGTTTAGAAACCAGGCTGGGTGAAGCCATCCTAGGAATTTATTGGCTGGTAGGTCTTGTGGGTAGATCAGCTTCATGTAGTTAATGCAAATTAAAGTGTGTTGTATTTTATTAGTTAGGTCTTCTGGATGTTACAGTTAAGGTGAATTGCTGCTGAAGGCTGGGCTGATCACAAAAAGAAAGCGGATGGATAATCTTAATATTTTAGATTTTAATTTTCAAATCAGATCTTGAACAAGGTTTGCCCATCTATACAAAATTCATCTATAGGCACTTGTACACACTGGATGTACCAGCTGAAGATCAGAGTTTCCTGCTGTTGGTGCAATGATGTAATATGGGTTGCCAGTGAACCATATGTTTGTTGCTCTGAGCTCTCTGGATGAGCAGCAGGGTATAAATATGATAAAAAGTTTACAAATTTCCTGCAGTGACACAGGTGATTCATCTTGTAAAGTGGCTGTTAGACTCCAATTGTCCTAAGTGCACTTGAGTTACCTTTCGTCAATTTGTACAAAACCATATCAACAAACTGCTACTTTACAGTGTATTGGAATTGATAGAAGCTTGATGAAGGAGCACAGAAAACTTGACAAGGTGTTTCTGAATATTCAGGGGGGTTTGCTGAAGCCTTGGACTGATTTTAATGAAGTCTAGATCAAAAGAGAATGATCAGATTCACTTCTTCAACAAAGCAAAAGAGTATGAAGCAATTGGGACTGATTTAGTAATTGAGCAAGAAAAAAAATGAAACCCACAGTTACAAGATAATAGTATCTGGCTCAGCAATACTAAGAATGAAAAGGATCTTGGAATCATCATAATCAGAAGCCAAATATGTGAGATGTGGCTACAAAAAACTCTAATACAGTAATACCTTGGATAAAGAATGCCCCTGATAACAAATTTTTCAGATAACAAATTGTAATTTCCAGGTATAGGGCTGCCTCAGATAACAAATTTTCCCTATGGGCTGCCTCGGATAATGAATCGCAATTTCTAAGTATGGGCTGCCTCGGATAACAAATTTTTCCCTATGGACTGCCTCGGATAATGAATTTCCAGCATGCATTGGTGAAAAAGAGTTATCTTGGGTGGCACTGCATCTGTACCTTTAAAGTGCACTTTATAAAGAGTTTTGAGCCAAAACTAGGTGTCTGTGTCATTTTCCTAGGCTCTGGAAAGGATTAATTGGTTTCCCATTCATTCCTATGGGAAACTGTGTTTCAGATAACAATTTTTTTCGGATAATGAATTGCCTCGGAGAATGAATTAAATTCATTATCCGAGGTACCACTGTACTGCTTTACAGCGCATGAACAGAAGCATAGCCTCCAAATCCCATAAGGCATTTGTTCCCCTCTCTTCAGCACTAGTTAGGCCTCAACTTAAGTATTATGTCCAGTTCTGGACACCACACTCCAAGAAGGATGCTGACGAATTAGAACAAATTCAGGGAGGGCAACAAGGATGATCAGGGTGCTGGAAAGCAATCCCTACAAGAAAAGACAGAAAGAACTGGGCATGTTTAACCTTGAGAAAAGAAGACCAAGGGGAGATGTGATAGCACTTTTCAAATACTAAAGAGCTGTCCTACAGAGAAGGAGCAGAATCCATTCTCTATCATCCCTGTGTACAGGACATGCAACAATGGGCTCAGGTTACAGGAAGCCAGGTTTCAGTTGAATGTCAGGAAAAACTTTCTAACCGATAAAACTGTGCAACAATGCAACAAAGTAACTCAGGAGGCAGTGAGTGCTCCAGTGCTGGAGGCATTTAAGAGAAACTTAGACAACCATCTGGTAGGAACCTTTTGATTTGCATTCCTGCATTGAGCAGGGAATTGGACTCATAACCTTTTGCCCACCCAGCCCTGAATAAAAAGGTGAGACAACTTCATCTGGGTTAATAATTGGGCCACAATTTATTGATAACAAATTGCCTTTACTCTTTTGATGGCTAACCCTTACCTCTGACAAGGGAGCCTGAATGTAGTGTGAGCAGGTAAGGGCCCGGAATCTCCTTGACTTCCTGCCCATATGGAGATCCAGTAATTCCCTATTTCCAAACGGTGCTGCCCACCTGTTCAGCACCCTCCCAAACTCTATAACTCTAAAGACACAAAAGGCAGCCCTCAGGTCTAACATTAATTAACTGAAGTTTCAACCCATACCTTATTATTCCTGATACCTACTCTTGCTTTCAAATTTAGTATGAGGGCTGGCAAATCGCTTAGGGCAGTGTTGGCGAACCTATGGCACGGGTACCAAAGGTGGCACTCAGAGCCCTTTCTGTGGGCACCCAACATCGCCCCTTCACAGCCACCTGTATTCAGGTTAAATTGCTGTATTGGCACTTTGCAAAAATTTAGTGGGGTTTTGAATCACAGTTTGGGCACTCAGTCTCTAAAAGTTTCACCATCACTGGCTTAGGGTGTCTCACCAAGGGTCCTTAAATTCTGTTACCTTCCACTACCCACCAATTGTGATTGGGGTAATTATTATTTTAAAAACCTCTCACCCAGAGAAAGAATGGAATGGGCAAAACCTCATCGTCGATCTGGGCCAATGCGACTGATGGCCAAAAATTCCCATCTGGCCCTCATGCAACCAGCTGATATCATTCTTTCTGACAAAAGGGGTGGGAGGGTGAGAAGCAAGACCAAAGAGAAACCAGACTCAGGGCAGGCATCCTTTTATAAGCTGCTGAGCCCCTGCAGGTCAGCCCCTAGGAAGGCGTGCTTTTGCAGCAAGATCCGAGTGGGCAGGCAAAGAAGCCACACCTGGGAACCAGTCCCTTTGTGGAGCCACCAATATAGGTCCCTTCCACGTTCATTATTCTATGATCATTCGTATAGTCAGCCAATGATTATTTGGGACATTTATTTTTATTATTTATTTAGAATATTGTTACCCTACCTTTTCACCCCCAACAGCACCCAAGGCAGCTATGCAGGCATGCTGTGGCAGTGAGAAGAAAGATGCTGCCATTCTCTTCCTTGTGCAAGAAGTAGCCAGGCTGTACAGGTGACCAGGCTATGCTTTGGGAAATGAATTGTGAAGACTGAGTATTCAGCTGATGGTTTGTGTGATTTTTTAAAAACAAGAATTGCATCTAGTCTTTTCAAAAAAACAAATGTTAGATACCTAATACAGAAAGCCTTGAAGATACCTAACTAAATTTTACTCTCCTTTTTAAGGTTTATCATACCTCCAAAGTTCAAGTACATTGGTGTACAACGAAAGAAAAAGTTATTGTTTTCATGTGAATCATTGAGAGGCTGGTGGTCTGATTTTACAATTGATTCAGAAACACAGCACAGTTCAAATTGGAGAGGACTCAGATCACTTTAGTATGAATGAGAATCCAGCCCAAAGCACTGAATTAATTTCTATATTCATTTGGGGAACATGCTATGATCATTGTGTAACTGGCCTGTTGCTGTTGCAACTAATTTCATACATCAAATTTCGCTGAATTGTTTCACTTGTATTGTGGCAAAGAAGCTTATTATCCAAATGAGAGATGGAATAATGAGAATTTAGCAGCCTTTACCAAGCAGTTAGGTCATGGAAAGTCCCAAAACCATATGTATGTACAGTATTCCTGGGAGTTAACAATCAGCTTCAGGACCTTGATGTTCTTAGTAATTTTCTTTATACCTTCCATTACGTGCATGAAACCATTTATTTGCAAGTCACCAAAACATGATCCCATTCTGGCTGTCACTAGTGAAGCAAGCAAGGAAATATGAAGACAGGCTGGGATCTAGAACAATTATCTTTAATGTATTTATAAAAGTCATTTTCTAGGAATTAGTTTAACATTTGTATATTACATTGGCAAAATGCTCCAAGTCTGAGATGAACTGCAGCCCATTGGACCACTTCTAATGCTTCCCAATGTGAAGCTAGCTGTCTTTCTTGCAAGCAAAAAAATCAAATCTGGAGCTCAGGCAAAGCTTTGCATGTGATTTTTCCATCAGAAATGCAGGACTGGAAATGAGGAAGTGTATTTTAGGGAAGACACTGAAAATTCCCAAAATGGAGAAAGGGGCAGTGATTGACCAACAGGTACATCTTCTAATTTTAGGATATGATTAAAGCTATTATTATATTTAGGAGGAATTGAATTTTTTTATCAAACTCATGACTCCCTTCCTCTTGGTTTGGTAAGAAAGGTGCTGGAAACAGACAGAAACAAGACTGAAATACTTGCAGTTCAAAAGTAGGAGTGTTCAAAAGTTGACTCGTGGTTGTTGTGGCTTACTTTAACAGCTATAATCTTTTTAAAGATGTAGTGCAGCAAGAATCAGGCCAGGAGATAACCTTTCTTCCAAGGCCTACATTTCTCTATTTTAAACAACCTTAAACTGTTTCAGAAGCACAATAATGTCCTTGCTTCCAGACTTTGAATAACCTCTTTGTGCAACTCGATTATAAAGTCCAAAAATCCCCACCCCCAGCCAGCCAGAAAAAGGTAGAAGAAAAGGAGCTGTGACCAGAGCAATCTTAGGAAGTATTTAATATTGAAAAGCTCCTTATAATGTCAAGAAGCAGTATGTGCTACACCTACCCTATCTTGCTACAGAATGAATACAAGACAGAAATTGCATGTAAGCAAATATAGTTCATCTGTGTTGTCTATGGGAAGCCCTGAATCTTTGTTCGTTGGCAAATGATTTTGACACACCCAAAGATCTCTGATGCCAGTTTGAATGCTTTGTGCCTTTTTTCATGCCACAGAAGGTCATCAGCATCAAATATTCAAGAGCTCACTCTGCTGCTCATCTGGGTCAGCTCCTGCATTGTTTGCCATTCTCATTATGGATCTGCAAGAGAGGTGTAATCAGTGGTCCATTAATGAATAATGCTTAGAAGTAGATTGGGTCTGTTAAAATAAGCCTGTGTGTATCAGTAGCAATTCAGGGCAACCTTTTCCTACCAGCAGATCTGCTCTGTATAATCTCCTTGATTCCTGAACAGCTGTAACATGTGCCGGGTAATGACTCATCCTATTCCAACATTGCCGATGATCAGTGTTTGCAGCTGTATTCATACCACTTGGGTAAGATTGGCAGCAAATTGATAGAGTAGCAGCAATATGCCAGGCAGCCTTAGGAGCACAGACTGGTGTGGAGATGAGTCTTTGAAAATGTAATTCTGAACTTCAGCTGGATAAATTTATCAGCAGGAATATCTCACACATTTGTACTATTCATTTTCAAATCTCTGGCTCCTGGTGAATTTAAAAAAAAACTGTAAATGTTGGTACATATCCAGCCTAATTTTTCCTGCCTGTTCTCTGAGCTGCAGAGACAGATCAAAATAAGGTCTAATCCTCATTTCCATGAGCGGTTTGAGTAAATTCCATTGTTAGAGTATTCATGGAGCACTCGTCTGGTGTCTGTGCTTTGCTGCCACAGCCAGGTTTTCCAATCTACATCTCCATTTTACCATGTCAATTCAAAAACTTGTTATAGTAATTGGTGAAAGGCCAAAGAGAATGTGTGAGTGGGAAACTGGTGTCAACATTGGCCAACCAGGGCCCTGGAAAGAGCCACTACTTATGTCAGTCCTGTCCTTGATATATTTTAATTCACTTGGCATTTGAACCAGGTGACATATGCTAAACCAGTGGTTTCCAAACTTGGGTCCCCAGATCTTCTTGGACTGCTGATCTCAGAGGTCCTGGCCAGCACAGCTAGCGGTGAAAGGCTTACGGGAGTTTTAGTCCAAGAACATCTGGGGACCCAAGATGGTGAACCATTGCTCTTGAAACTGATTTAATTTCCTGCAGTGTTTCAAACCCAGTCTTGCTCTGAGGAATTGTGGGAAACTCAGAGGGTGGCTGGGCCCAGCCAGCCAGTGTGGCTTTGAACACTGAGCTTCAGCCAGGGAAGTCCAGCTGTGTTCATGGAACGCCCAAAGAAGCTCATATTTGCAGCTGACCCCGTTTAGGGTCAACACATCTTACCCAGTCAGTGGGTGAGAATTGTCACTCATACTACAAGAGCTGCACATGAATGTTCCTGACCTACTCTGACATAGAGAAGTTAAAAGGATGTTATGTCGCGGGAAGGATATTGAGGAGGGGGGCTCACACAAACATATTCTTGACAAAGGTAGCCACATCACAGAAGCTTGTAGATAAGTGACTAAGCTGTGAAGTTCCTGTACCCACTCTGTGAAATCTTTAGAAAAGGGGTTAGGAGTGTGTCGAGTGTGGGTGCTTTTGGACTACAGCTTTCAGCATGTTTTAGCACCATCTAGGCTGACTGTAGCTAAGGGTGTGACAAAATCTCAAGCATTTATTCATTCTCAACAAAACAACCACCATGATACCTTTGCCAAGGAATCAGGGATGTCTTCCTTCTGGAGCCTGTATATACCAAGGAGCTCTCTATTTTCAGAAGAGATTCCTAGAAATAGTCAATATATCTCCATGTATAACAAATATCTTGTCTCTTCGCAAATCAAAATCATGTCCGAAAAAGCAGAGGAGGAGTTGTCAATGGATCAAATTTACACAGACAACCCTACTGTTGAATATAATGTTTTTTTAAAGCCTCAGAAACATGAGAGTAACTACCATATTTTTGTGCAGTTGTGCAAATGGCACAATTTTCACACAAGAAACTCACTGCAAGTAGAAGAGGTCTCCTCCATGGGTGCAAATGTCTTAATGCCTCCCAGGAGATAACAATTGGATGGTTTATTATTCTGGTACCAAAAGATGGGGTGAGTGAGGATTTATGTCCCCAGCTGGGTCACATAGGGATTTTAGCCCTACAACAACTAGACGGTCTGCTGTCCCTCACACCTGTATTAGAATATGACAGGACTGAGAATCAGAAATGAATGCTGTAGTAACATGTATTCAATGGATTAATTGAAACTATCCTCTGGGTAATTTTAACTTTTAATGACAAAAGTGGTACCGAGAGAAAAGCGAACCATGGAGCCTTTTCCCCCCAACAGCTCAGAAATATACCGTATATGCTGCTTTAATCATAGTAACCATGCAAATGACATGAATATGAGAAAAGGGAAAAAAGAGTTGTCAGGAACATTTTTACTTGATTATTCCATTCATCTCACCTCATAGCACTTTTACCGTCTCTCAGGACATCTTGATTGAAACTTCCCTTGTAAATGAAAGGGCAATTCTTCTTAGGAACAGCAGAATTCTGGTTGAAGCAGGTATTAACAAAAATGTAAGAAAAAATTAGTCTAGTAGGTCATACTTCATCTCTTAAAAACCTGGGATAGACTGTGATTTTTGCAAGATTATTAATCGAAACCAGGAGGCATGCCATAAATTGGCCAACATAAGGCAGCAAAAATAATGTTAAAAATATAAAAATGTTAAAATAATTTTAGATGCTGTGTTAAATGGAAGAGAAGCACTCATAAATTATTCAATGTCAATTTAGGAATCAAAGAAAATTAATTCACTTGCCCAACAGGTAGCCGGATTGATCTACGGCGGTGGGCGGCGGGGGGCAACCATCCTTTAAAAAGAAAATGAAATACTAGAAGAAGATTTTGTCTGTGTACAAGGAATTAGAGAGAAATGCAAGTAGCATATAACACCAGTTATGGAAAACAGCCAAGAGGTGTGTTATTGAATCTGGAGTATGTCAGGAAAATTGAAATCATTGCCTTCAAACAAGTTAAGGAATGCTGATCTTTTTATGGGATCAGTATGATACAACCTGACAACAACTAGGTGTGGTGTCAGTAACAAAGAAGAGGAGAGAAAACAGGCTCCGCTGGTACAGACATGTCCTCAGAGCAGCATGGTCCACCATCACCCAAATGGCATACCACCTGAAAATCTATGTATGGTGGTCACATGGAAGACCAGAACAGAGATGGCAGGACACTGTCAGTAAGGACATGAGAATTGTCAGCCTGCAACCTGAAGACATGGTCAGTTGCATTTCAGGATCAGAAAAGCATACCCCACATGTGCAGGAAAATGCTAGGAAAATAAGAAGAGGGTATTTTAAAAAAATCTGTTCCTTTCCTCTTTTTTACATTAATTTGCTCTGAAGTTATGTTGGCAGTCTAATAGGAAAACAAGATCTTCTTGGAAAAGAAAAGAAAACAGCAGAGTTGGGTTAATTAAAGAAAGATTGCCTACATCCCGGAAAGGTGTTTTCTCCACTTTTGTTTGCTTTATTCATGGATTCTGCCCTAAATGCTACACAGTGACTTGAGCTGAAGTTCTACTCGTATTTGTTTTATCTTCAGTTGTGCTGAGAAGTGATAAGGTTTTCCAAGTGTCAAGCTATAATAGGTTGAAGCCTACCTAACTGAAGCAGTCAGATATGCGAGGCATCCACTTCAGGGATGTCCAAAACTCCCCACTGCTTGAGGCAAGAAGTGAAATCCCAATGCACAGACAGCCCATGAGGATGTCACATGAAGCAAATCCTAGCTAAAGTCAAAAGGTGCAAGAAAAAAGATTCCTTTGGTTCAAGGATGAGCACTTTCAGATAGTGGAGGGGTCTCTGGGGGCTCCACCGATATTGCAGAAGTGTGGGGTGGAATACAGAAGAGGAAAATAGCTGAAAATCTTCTTCCATTTTGGAGGAATGGACATTTTGATTTGAAAATCAGGCAGGAAGTCCCCGTAACCTATTTAGAAATTGGCTTTGTGACATATTGGAACTACCCATTGATCTTTCATTTCAGAATGGGTCTGGTTCCAAAATGAATCACGGCAGCACAGCTGCTCTTTGGAACTTGGGCCCACCTTCCGAAATGAAATCGCTCATTGACTTACCTTGCCTTAACTCACGCGGGGCTAAACTCCAGCCAGGAAGTAGCCTCTGATGCATCATTGTTCCTTCTCCCTGGCACTGTCCAATCAGACAGGGAGGTGGGATGATGCCTGTCCCTGCACAGCTCCTGATTGGCCAACACCAGAGCGATGGAACAATGACGTGTCAGAGGCTACTTCCTGGTTGGAGTTTAGCCCCGTGCAAGGTAAGGCAAGGTAAGTCAATGGGTGATATCATTTCGGAGGATGGGTCCATGTTCCGAACAGCAGCTGTGCTGCCATGATTTGTTTCAGAACCGGACCCATTCCTAAATGAAAGGCCCATGCCTAATTGGAACCCTTTCAGATTCTCCAAGAGGAAAAAGGAGGGGTAGAAAACCTGAATATTGTCCCACCAAGATGTAAACTGGGGCAAGGGGATGAAGGAGGGACAAATAAAGGACAGGTGTCACAGATTAGAAAAATCAGAAGAAATGTGGAAATAAAGATTTAGACATGAAATCTGTAATTGAGGAGGAGAAGCAGACCTAATGAAACAGTGTGGTATTATTTTGAGGATATATTAGCTTGACAGACCCAGGGGCCACTGCAGTTCTAATGCAATGGAGGGGAAAGAGGAGATCAAATGAAACTCATGCGCTTGCCCTGCTGCAACTGGTACCTCTCATTCACTAAAAAAAGGAGGAATCACCTTTCTCCTCTTGAGTTTTTGTACAGCTGAAAACAGGGGTAGACAAAGCTCTTCCACCACAGCAGAGGGGACGCAAGGTGCTGCCCCACCCCACCTCTGATATCTATTGTGCTGACCAGCTCTAGAGAGGAAAGCAACCCAGCAATTGTAGGTGGGGCTTGGCAGCCCCTCCGCCCTGTACAATTCTAATATGTTCATGACCACAACTTGAAGAGGTGCACAGTTCTTTAGGACTAGTGTTTTTCTTTTCTGCTGTTTAGGAAGTGGCTTCTAGAAGTCCTCTAGCAGTGAAAGAAATCCTGAATGGATGGGGCATCTCAAGGAAATCTCCCATGTCACAATTTCAGGTGATTTCTGTGACATCCATGCTCCCCTTTGTCTCTTCTTGATTTAAAAAGGACTCTTAGAAGTGGACAAAAGAGAGAAATCAACTCTAACAATAGGCAATGACACTCTATGGGACACCTCTTCCTTCTTCAGTAACAATCACACAAGGAAGTCATGGAGCTGCCACTGCCTGTAGCAGAAGGTAGTTTGAACTTTTCCTTTCCAGAGTTGGATCCACAGAGTAGCCCCTGGAGCAACGGGAACAGCCTTTCCCCTATAGATGGAAAACCTCTCCATAAGTATTACGTTTCTCAATGAAAGAATGACAAGAAGCTGAGAAAATATTGTGTACATTTATGACATGATGATGTTTTAGCAAAGACATACAGGCAAAATTCATAATGTGACAATGGATATATAAGAAGGATGTTCTCTGATAATTTTAGTCAATTGGAAAATGTGTCCCCAGCTATGGAAGCTCACTGGGGGTGTGGAACTCCTAAAACCACTCCTTGAATCTGTCACTTACCTTGAGTGCTTTAGTCATTATAAGATGGTTCTGACTTGACAGCACATAACAATATAAGATACTAAAAATATGGATGCATTGGCATGAGACAAGGCAAGGGCAAGTCTTCCAACTACATTGGGAATTTGGAGAGGAAGATAATGCTGTTGGGAGTCTGAGAAATATGACAATAACAAAACTCAGACTTTTACATCCCTTCTCTAGCTCTCCCCCTTTAACAAAGTGCCACTCAAACTACCTGATTGATCTGGGCAATAAACAACATTCTGTGCAGCCATCTATTTGTTTATGATTGCAGATTAATTCAGGTGCTTATCTAAGAGTTTCTTTTTATAGACATTTCTAGCTGCCACAACATTACTTTAAGCAGAAAATAATAACTTATTTCATAACTGCGTGTATGTTGAAAGGTCCTGGGTTAATGATAAAAGTAATTTCCATCAGACAAATTAGGTTTTCTATCTGTTCCTGTTTGCTTTTTATGAAGTCTCTGTAATTAAGGCACAATGAAGAACAAATCTATCATTTGACTTATTAAAAAGAATGAATTTGGCCAAGTTAACAGTACAGTGGTACCTCAGCTTACGAATTTATTCCATTCTGAATGCATGCTCTTAAGTCAAACTACTCTTAAGTCAGGATACCTATCTGAAAAATTGAAAAAATAAGTTAAATAATAAAAAATGAAAAAAAATTGTAAGGCGGCAGTTAAAACACGAAAAAAAATATTTGTAATATTTGTAAAATATCTAAAATTTGTAAATCGGCAGTTAAAACACCAACAGTTTTCCACTCTTAAGTCGAATTGCTCTTAAGTCGAGCTGCTCTTAAGTCAGGGTACCACTGTGTACCTTTATGACACCTACAAGTAGTGAATAAAAAAACAGAACTAATTTAGTTTGTTATGATGACTATAGTAAAGTACTCTAATCTGACAACATCTACTTAGAGATGGGCATGAAACAATTTTTTCATTGTTTTTTGTTTTTTGTTTTGTTCCCTAACTAAACAAAAAATGAAGTGACACATCAAAGAAAAACAAAATGAAACAAAATGGAAATTTTCCTTTTGTTCCGTTTCATCTTTCGTTTTCCCATAGGAATCCATTGAAGCTATGCATTCCTATGGTATACCGATCAGGTGCAGGAAATGGTGGGCTTTTTACACTTTGTTTTCCCCACCCACCTGATCAGCACTCGGGCAGGGCGAAAAGATTTAAAAGCCTGCGGTTTCCCCTACTCAGATTTTTAAACTTTTCTCCCTCCCCCAAACCCCACAGCACCAGTTGATCTGTGTTGGGGTGGGAAAAACCTTCCCCCCCCCAGCACTGATCAGCTGGCACACAGGGCTTGGGGAGGGGGGAAAGACCCACATCTTTCCCCCCAAACATGCCCCATTGGGAGGGAAAGCCACAGGATTTTAAAAATGTCTTTGAGCCATCGAGGCTGCCTTGATGGCTCAAAGACATTTTAAAGAACCATCACCTTCTCTCCCAACGTGCCCCATAGGGTTTTTTTAAAATGTCTTTGAACTACTGAGGCAGTCTCAGTGGCTCAAAGTCATTTTAAAGACCCACCCATTTTCTCCCCAATGCACCCCATTGGGAGGGGAGAGTTCTGGTTTTTAAAAATGTCTTTGAGCCACTGTGGCTGCCTCCATGGCTCATAGACATCCCCCAACACACTCGAGTGACTCAAAGACATTTAAAGAACCTGCAATAAAAAACAAAACACATGAAAAATGACTTTTTAAAAAATTGTTTCAAACAAAATTAAAAAATAAAAAGGAACCAAAACACGAAACAAAACACCATTTTGGCATTTCATACCCATCTCTACATCCACTCTATAAATAAAGATGAAGTTCCTACAGGAGTCATATTGTTTTATTTATACTTTCTATAGGGTTATACAACTGTAATGATTTAATATATTCCTTTTATTGTTAAGCATTCTCAAAATTAAATTCTGGGTAATCTCA
The DNA here is from genome assembly GCA_023846285.1 of Phrynocephalus versicolor. NCBI lineage: Eukaryota > Metazoa > Chordata > Lepidosauria > Squamata > Agamidae > Phrynocephalus > Phrynocephalus versicolor. Next base: position 54,648,336 of record JAHTLZ010003526.1, read on the forward strand.
GAGTTGTCCTTTATGTAACTTCCTTCCTTCCTTCTTCCTTCCTTTAAGAAAAAAAGTTTTTGCAGCTGAATGTTTGACACAAGGTTATATAAACCTATTTTTAGTCCCATACTTGCTGAAATTTAAAAATAACAAAATCTGCTTGTCTCTTTCTTTTCCCCAACTTTTCTTTTATTTCTCTTCTTTTTCTCTGTGTCTCTTTAATTGTCTGGTAAGTTCTTTTTAATGCTCCTTCTGAGAAGTTTATGGGTTTCCCAAGTATGACATTTAGCTTATTTTGACTGTATTTTCTAGTTAATCTGACATCTCTTGGTGCTCTATGTCACATCTCAGTGTCAGTTCTCAAGGTTACACTCAATGTCAGCCATGTTTTCAAACAGACTATACCTTCAACTACAATTCTGCCATAGCTCATCCCTTTTCTAAGTGACAGATCCATCTCCAGATCCCATATTCCATGTTCTTAAGCAACCAGGTTCTCTTTATGATAGCTGACATATCCAAATGTTTATAACATAGTTGCAAACATTGTGGTGAGGGCATTGCTTCATCTGGACCCATTTAATTTGAAATATGAAAGGTAATAAAAGTTTATTTTAAAAAGATAAGGCAGAAATCAGGAGTATTGCCATGAAGGAGATTATATGTTTAGTTAATTCATATGTGAAACAAGCATACCTACCAGAAACAGGATACTTAGGCTTCCATGGGGAATCATGTTTATACATAGATGTGTTATTTCACCAAAATTGAATCAATCAATTTTCTTGCTTTAATTTATCTTGAAAATATGCAATGGAAATCCAAATTAAATTTTATATACAGTTGGAAGAAAGGTTACTTACAATAACAATAGGCCCATCCACACCTGCCACTTGTTTCTCTTTCCTTGAAGCCAAAGTACCTGTACTGCATACCAGGGACCACACAATGGAAAGATTAAAAGAGTGTCAACAGAGAAAAAGGAGGACTGAAACAAACCCTTGCTTACTGAGATTTTATGCCACCACTGGATGAGGGCCTGCTCTTGTTCTGTTTGGGTGTGTTTTGCTCGGCAGAGAATCTACTCTTAGGGACACCAGTAACATGCTGGTGTTTGCTGATCCCATGTACTTTGTGGGTGTGCTGTTTGGTGACATTGTCATGTGGGCATTAGAGGTGGGCATGAAAGAGAAAACTGATGGTTTGGTTTGTTCTGTTTCAGGCCCACCCTTGGTTTGGTTTGGTTCGGGTTTGTACGATTTTTTTAAAAAAAATTGTATGAACCCAAACCGAGCCAAATTGGTTTGAGTCCGACTTACTGGTGGCAGTGGCGGCAGCAGTGATCCTGGCAGCAGTGGCAGTGGCAAGGGCTTTTTGAGATGCTGGCTTGGGGGCAACGCCTTTCAGCTGAGAGACACTAGCGTCCCCATGCCTCAGTCCCCCCCCCCCAGTGCCGAGCACACAGCCCCTGGGGCTGGGTTGGTGCTTATTTTATTTATTTTTATTTTTATTTTAGAGCACCGACAATGCAGCCCCTGAGGTTGGGGCTGCGCTTGTTTTATGTATGTATGTATGTATGTATGTATGTATGTATGTATGTATGTATGTATGTATGTATGTATGTATGTATGTATTTTATTTTATTTTATTTTATTTTATTTTATTTTATTTGAGTACCGACCACGTGGCCCCAGGGGCCAGGTCGGCAATTTTTAACAAATATATATATATTATTTTGAAAAGTCCCCAGCCAGTGGCTTTTTGATGTGCTGGCTTGGGGCCAGCACCTCTACAGGGCTAGCTTCCCCTGAGTTCCAGGAGGACTTTTCAGCAGTGGCAATAAGGGGAGGGGGGTAGCGAAGCAAACAAAATGGAAATTTCCATTTCGCTTCATTTCATTTTTCTTTGATGGGTTGGTTTGTTATTCATTTCATTAGCTACCTAAATGAATAACGAATTACAAAATGAATTAAAAGTTCATTTTGTGCCCATCTCTATTGGGCATTCTTCTGCTTGTCAGTCTCCACTCTTCCCTACCTCCATGGCAAAAAAAAAAAAAACTGTGTTTGGAATGAGACCTGAAGAACAATACTGGGGATGTGTGGACAGATTGTTCATGGACAACCAGATGCATCCAAATACATGCAGCAACAAATACTGTCCCCATGTGCAGATGCCAATACTGATATGATCCAGTCAGATCTGCAACAACAGCAAATCTCTGAATGGTGCAGACCAATCCTAGGATGACTAATGACAATCCCATAGTGTAGATCAATTCATAGTCAAAGCAAAGTGTGTTGCTTATAGCATCGAAGCACTTCAGGGTATCATATAAATTCTCATGCTCTTTTATCAGATAGTTTGAAATATCCAGATGATTGGACTGGAGTTTTTGCAAAGATCAGAATTAAGCACTTATTTTAAAAGATTTTTATTATTCCTACAAGTTGTACACAAAGGCATATATATTTGGAAGATATTGAGATGTAGTATAACGTAAGGCTATCTTTTTATGTGAGGCAGTAAGTTTTTATTTTATTTTATTTTCTCAAAGCCATTTTTGTTTGGAATTGAGGGCTCAGGTGGCCTTTGCTTGACGTCCTTAAACACCTTGATGGACACCATGGAATAAATAGGGACTATCATTTATGTCATGAGTGTACCATCTGTCAAACAAGGACACTTTCAGGATCTTGGATAAAGCTGAAAGAACTGGTCCAAATATTCTTGATTTGGTTTCAGGACCACATTGAGCAAGTCTGCAGCCAAAAACCAACTTATTCCAACACTGGTCTGCTCCAAGTGCTTTTATACCTTGGCTTGAAGAGTTTTTCTGCTTCTTCTCCCATGCAAATGTTGCCACTATAAAGAAAAACTTTCCCATCATTGCCTTCTTTGGGTGGGGGAGAGTCTGAAGATCTGGGATGGGTTTGTCCTGCACCACCTTCCTATCAGACAAGGAATCTAAAGTTTATGTCTTATCTCAGAAGGCATTGACATTGTCACAAACTTGAAGGCATGGTGAATGGAACCTGAGGTGGAAGGCTTGTTTGATCAGGTTTTACTGATAGTCTTATGATGGTGATAGTGGCTTGTGAAATGCATTTTCTGTTGACTCTTTCCTTTAATTGTGACATAGCTAAGTCTGTTAGCCATGTGTGGAGATGCCTACATGCACGTGTGGTGTTTTTCCATCGTCTTCCTAGTGCTTTCCCACAGTTGCAGGGGCCACTCTTCAGATCCTAAAATGCCACTTTGCCTCATCAATAGAGATGGGCACAAAACAACCATTTTTTCATTTCCGTTCTCTGTTACCATTACCGTTACGTAATGGTATGACTAACGACCATTTGGACGGGCCAGGCTCGAACCGAACAGAACCAAGAAAATTTTCTTCATTCTGTTCGTTTCCATTACTGGCCTGGCCACGCGATGAGAATAAGTCCTCCTACATGCTGGTGCTGCTGGCCTTCCTGCCTGGTCCAGTCTTCCGGTTTCTGGCTTCGTGATCCAGTTAGGGGCGGAGTCGAGAACGGGCTGCCATTCAGTCTCTGCACACGGAGGCTGGATCGGAGCCCCCTCTCTCCACCCTCCGCCTCGATGCATGGCAGCCTGCCGGGCTCTCATTTCCGGGGCAGAGATCGCCCTCCAGAGATGCATGGCGGTGGGTGGTGGGAGGGGCCTGCAATCCAGTCTCTGCGTGCAGAGGCCGGATCAGAGCCACATGTCCAGCTCTCCGCCCCAGAAATGACAGCCCGGCGACCTGTCATTCTCGGGGTGGCGGGTGGCGGGAGGGGCCTGCAATCTGGTCTCTGTGCACGGAGGCCAGATCGGAGCCCCGTGTCCAGCGATCTCCACCCAGAAATGACAGCCCACGGGGCTGCCATGCATCGAGGTGGAGGGTGGAGAGAGGGGCCTGCAATCCGGTCTCTGCATGCGGAGGCTGGATTGGAGCCCCGTGTCCAGCTCTCCACCCCAGAAATGACAGCCCGGTGGGCTGTCATTCTCAGGTCGGTGGTCGGTGGAAGGCCCTGCAATCTGGTCTCTGCACACGGAGGCCGGATCAGGGCCCCCTGTCCAGCAATCTCCACCCCGGAAAGGACAACCCACAGGGCTGCCATGCATCAAGGCGGAGGGCGGAGAGAGGGATCTTTCCCACGCCGGATGACAGGGCGCTGTCATCCAGTGCAGCGAAGAAAGACCCCCGTTTCCGAAAAAAGAAAAATGGAAACGAATTTTTTTTAAAAAACCATAGGAAACGGAAAGAGAAACGGAGGGAGATGGGCCACGAACAGAACAGAAACGGAACACAATTTTTCCATTTCGTGCCCATCTCTACTCATCAACTGTCTTCAAAGTGCAGGCCGATGGTTTGCATGTCATGTGGTGTTTTTCCACAACCCATTAGAAAGAGAGCATTTCATAGAGCTTTTAGCAGAGTCAGAAGATAAGCTAGTGGGAGTGAGTTGCGTTTAACAGGTGAAATGGAAGGGTGTGAAATTAGGCACCGACCAGCCGAAGGAAAGAAGCAAAGGAAGCTCATAGAGTGAAAGGTCTAGACTCTAGAGCAGCAATTCTCAACCTTTTTATTTGGCCAGAGCCAGGCCAGATTAGGATGGTATAGGTCACATTATGAATCTTATGAGGTGGAGTGTCAAAAATTGTTCCCAAACTGTGCCCCCTCTTCAAATGTGCCAGATACTCCATTGAGAATGGCTAGTGTGGGAACTGGACTCTGTTGTCCTCCATATCATAAGCCCTGTAGTGTTCAGAATAACAGAAACTAAATTTTGGAAAGATATCTAATCTAAAACAAGCTGGGAATAGTCCATCCATTACAGCTAGTCCTATTTTATGAACCTCATTCTTCCGACAGTACAGTCACTGATGCACAAAAAATATGTGCCAGAATTTACTGCAGTGTAAAGAAGTTTCCAGTCATCTCATTCTGTAAAAATGTAGGAAGGCAAATCCACTGATACAAGATATAAAAGGTAAGCTCTTCTCTTGCAATTCATTATCCTTACCTTCCTCGCTGCGGTGGCTAGCAAAGCCAAACCAGAAACACTCTTAAATCTCTTCTAAATCCTAGTATAGAGAAAGTGATGAAGAGCTAAGATACCAGGGCTCTTGCTAAACCAGAGAAAGGTAAGTTTTTGTCAAAGTGTGCTTTATCAGGCCCACCTTTACCATGAATTTGCAGATGTTAAGCCACTAGGAAAAGTACTCTTTCCTTTCAGCCTTCCTCCCCTCATTAAGCTCCTTAGGGTCTCTGTTTCAATCCCCAAGAAACAAAATAATGTGCATTTGAACACAGAAGAAAGAGCCCAAATAAAATACAGCATGAGGCTAGGTTGTATTTCCAAACAGCAGATAATTATCTGGTTCACAAATGGTCACTGTTTCATGTTTTCTCACTTTCACTGGTATACTTTATTCATGATGGCCTTTGGCTTTATTTGAATTTTCTAGTTCTCATCTCCTTCACAAAAGCACTGTATTGCAAAGGGGCCCAGAACAGAACTAGCAAAATGATAATTTTTTTAAAAAATGGGATGGTCAAACGTATAAATAAGACCACTTTGGTAGGTAGGGGTGGGGGAGTGTAGAAGTGGCAAGTATATTCTGTCGAGGTTGATATTTTAAAAGTGAATATATAAATACAGAACAGCCCCCCCTAAAAGGAAATAGATAGATAGATAGATAGATAGATAGATAGATAGATAGATAGATA
>JAHTLZ010003526.1:54660671-54676041 GCA_023846285.1 Phrynocephalus versicolor
CAAGCCTCACAGATTGGGGCTTCCCACGTGGGGGTTATTCCCACATAGTGTCCTGTTTTCAACATTAAGATAATAAATATTTTAAACCATCAAATGTTATTGTTACTTTATTATCTTTCTAATAAGTGTATATCATACAGCTATTTCCCACACAAAGCACTGTAAGAAACTAGTTTCTCCAACCTGGCAGTTGCCATAGAAACCAATGCAGGAAGCCCACTGTTTTACTACACACAGTTTGGAGTACTGTGGGCTCATATACTGCCTCTCTTAGATGTATCTGGTTTTGGAAGAAGGCAATCCTACTGTTTAATACTTCTAGTCAACATGTCAAATTGATCATATTTAATTAACATATTTGAACATGTTTAATTAAGATTTATTTCATAGAGCTGTGGGTTTGTTTGGAAGGACCTCTGATGCCTTTAAGCCTCCATGGTGTGAAGAAGTGGAGAGATAACATCCAGGAAAATCTGTCTATATTAACCTTGCTGACATTTCTGTTTGGTTTCTGAAAATAAAAAGAGATTGTAATATCTCTAATATTAACTGCAAATATATGTGAAATACTTAATGTATTTGCTTCCAATACCAATATATCATGTATATTACCATTTATCTCACAAGTCAAGGCATATTAAAAATTAATTCCTGGACTAAAATGGCATGCAAAATATATGTTAGAATGTGTTTAGATATCTGTGGCACATTATATATTGGGGAGTCAAAGTCTGCAAATCTTCATGGGCAGAACAATATCATTCATAACTAGAGATGGGCACAACATGACTTTTTGTTTCATTTTTCATTTTTCATTCCATTCCCTAATGAAACAGAAAACCAAAGAAAAGCTAAACAAAACAGAAATTTTTGTTTTGTTCCATTTTGGGGTCCCCCCATGCGAATGCATTGAAGCAATGCATTCCTATGGGAAACCAAACGGGTGCAGGAAATGGTGGGCTTCCCCCCCCCGCCCAAAGCCCCATGTGCCAGCTGATCAGTGGTCAGGTGGGGAAAAAGTTTTAAAAGCCCACAGTTTCCCCCAACCAGCTTTTTAAACTCCCCCCATCCCAACGCCAATCAGCTGGCGTGCAGGGCTTGGGGGGAGTCTTAAAAGCCCTGGGCTTTTAAAACTATTTTTCCTTCCCCCCCAAGCTCCACATGCCAGATGATCAGCACTTGAGTGGGGGGAAACTTTTTTCCCCACCCCAGCGCCAAGCAGATGATACGTGGGGCTTGGGGGAGGGGGAAAAGTTGAACCAGCACTACACACACACACACACACACACACACACACACACACAGTTGCAGAAACACACATGCCCCACACATGTTTAAAAAATGAAAAATGAAACAAAAGGAAAAATGAAACAATTTTTAAAACAAAATGGAAGGGAAGGGAACGAAACGAAAAACAGACATGCTGTTTTAGCGTTTCATGCCCATCTCTGTTCATAACTGCTGTATCAAACCATAGAACAAAGGGAGTTAAGCAGTCCAGCGCAAAAGGGAACTGGTAGTATATATTTAATACAATGGGGTACAGATTAGAAATACAGGGCAGAGTTCATTGATAGTGTTCTGCTGGCAGTATGGCTGGAACCATCAAATTAAGAAGTAACCCCACTCTGAACTAAAGCCCCTTTGTAGCCCCCAATCAGCTCTGGACTCAGATGGGAAATCCTCCAGTGCTGGATGAGAATGGGAGGGGGAGGTAAAGGGAAGAATATGAAACTCCAGCTGCCAGCAAAATATTGAATGTAACCACTATACTATCACATGCATTAATGTACACAGGCATGCACATACCTGCATGTGCATGGTTTATGGCAATACTTAGTGGTAAAACTAATTTTCTTACCCCAATTATAAAAGAAAAAGTCAACTTCAACCATTTCTGTTTTAAGGCTTTCTGTTTCTAGTTGATATTGCTTAAAACTGGAATTTGTGTTAATATCTTCTACAGCAAAAAAGAACATCAGTTTGAGGAACCATAAAAGAAAAGGAGAATGAGTGTGCATTCTTTCCCAGCTGACATTGCTTGCCTTCATTTGAGTGAAATAAATAGCTAGGTGCACCAATATTTCAAATAAAGTGAACATCCAGGGCTAATGTGAAATACACCAGTGGCATTCTTCCATGTCTTTGGACTTTCCTTCTTTGCTTTCACTTAGAAATCCAGCATATGTGCAGAATTTTGAGCACAATTATTCCCGTACCTTTTTCTAAGTGCTGGCACCTTTTCACAGCAAGACCGTATTTTTCTATACTAGTCATTGGACTAAAGTGAAATTTACGGTAGGATTTCTGTGAAAGTATCTAAGCTATGCATTTTTTTAATTTGTGTTCCATATATATGTATTAGAAGTATCCACATAGGATGCTACCATTTCAATACAAAGCAGGCTTTTAAAATTGTGCTAAGATCTCACCCCATAGCATCTGTTTGTAATATATTCATCTGTGATAATTCATTTTAAGAAAGAATATTGCACACTCTCATAAAACAGAACATTCTGGCTATAAGACCTTTAATATCCATAAACAAATTTAATTTAAAAACATAATGCCACATAAAGGAAGGAAAATTAGGGAACAAGAAGTATCAATTGAAATAAAGTCCTTCCTGTAACTGTAACTTTTATCCCACATGTTACTCTACATATTTTAATTGTTTATCTGTCTGTCATGTTTTTGTATAGGAACTTTTAAATATTTTTAAATATGAAAGTGTGCTGTAGTTTAATAATGAGAGGACACTATCCCAGAGAAGTACATAAATTTGCAAAATATTGATCTTCACCTTGCAAGACTGATGAGAGTACCTGTGCAACTACAGAAAATTACAGTAGCTGGTGCCTTTTTGAATGGCTGCAAAAGCACTGAATAAAGTGCTTGCAGCTTTTTGATCCATCAGCCAGCCCCCTGTGGTTGCTTTGGAAGTGTGCTTGACATCAGAAAGTACAGAAAGTTTTACGGATGCTTTTGTACACCTTGTGAACTGCTCATTTTTTCAATTCCATGTGGGCAGTGAGGTGCCACTTCTCTTCCAAGGCTGAAGCAGCCAGTTTCATTGAGAATGAAGTGTGAAGTTTTTGTTTAGGTTTTTAAAAGAATTCTTATTGCATAATCAATCAAGCTGCAAGTTAATGTTAGACCAAATCCACCGAGTCAATAAGATATGCGTAAATACTGACTTCACAAACCCTATTCATGCAGCGGGTCTTCTGTATTTGGAACTAACATTTGGATTTACCCCTGAATGAGTCTTATTGTTTCTTTTGACTTTTAACACCACCACTGTATTGGTCAGAAGTAAAGTCTCCCAGAGAAAAGTCCCAACATTCATCATTAATATTTGAATACACAGGGCTTCAATGCTCCAACTTCAGAGTTTAGATGAACCAACCTGTCCATTCCATTTGCTATCCTAAATATGAAACAAAACCCTGAACATTAATACATTTTTGTAACTTACAAAACTGAAACAAACATGTTATCCATACTTAAATGGTACTGAAGCAGAGCAGAAAGTACCTCAGCAGCTCCCTCTTCTGGCCAGCTATCATGCTGTCATGGAGCTTGGGTCCACGATGAGAGATCTGGCAGCCTCTGATATATATGCAGCAAGTAGTTTTAATCAGAACTTCTCCAAGTCTGCATAAAACATGCTTCATCAGTGTTACAAAATAGTTCAAATAATGAGATTGGACTAACAAACAAACAAACATCCCAGCATTGTGTCTCTGAATGTAGTGTTGCATAACCCTGAATCCATGTTGCATGTTGAAGTCCTCACTTAATACAGGTCAGAATCCTACTGCTGATTTGCAATACTGGAAGGGTAATCAGCATATTGCCACTCATAGATGAGTGTCCTCGGGTGCTTGGGTGTGTGTCCAGGAATTCAACAAGTGTCTCATTCACATGTGGCAGTTTGCAGCATGACTTCTCTTAGACAGCATAAATTGGGAGCAGAATGCTAGCAGCCATTTTGGAATGCACTGTTCAATCCAGGCACATCTAAGAAAGTAGACCAAGTATGATGAGCCATATTTTTCTGAAGTAACTATAGTTGTGGTGCTCACCTTTACATTTGGTTCATATTCCTTGCTCTCAGAGGATAAATGTATGCAAAAAAAAAGTATTCCCCTTGCAATTATATGTCAAAGGCTGCAAAATATTTTACATGTTTCACATAGTTTATGCAATATCATTTCCATTTTGTTCAGTAAGCATAAGTGCCTGGTAGGAAGTGTTGACCTCTGTGGACGTTTGCTAATACATGCACACAATCAGCATGATAAATAATCCACTTAAGCCTCAGTGTAAATTTAATACCATTGACTTTCAGTGCTTTGATCTAACAGGCTGGTGGATTGGGCAACCTGGAGGAATCAGATACACGGCACAATTAGAAATGAGGCGTGAAAGATATAGCATAGATAGGAAGCAAGGATTTGTATGAATGACTTGACAGAAAAGGGATTAAATGGGTTCGGTGTGCAAAATTAGTGTGGAGAAAAAAGCAATAATGGATTTCTGGTTTAGAAAAACATATATATTCTGAAATTTAATTGTGCTGGCATTACTTTTAGTTAATGAGCCAGCTCTTTATATGGTTCAATAGTTTTCACAAGAACCATCTTTATTCCTGTCCAAGGCTGCAGTGCTTGACTGAGTCAGAACCTTGCAGAGCTAAACTTTCTCTTTCTTTCAAAGCAATTTCCACTGTGGAAGGAAGGAAGGAAGGAAGGAATACTGGGAAAACGACATTTATTTTACACCTAGACATAAGCTAGCTCTTCGGTGGTAAAGACTTCTGTGACATATATGTTGCAGAGCTTTGAATTTTTGGTAAAAAAGATCCCCTTTTGTTACCCAAAATAAATGCAGTGATCCACAGGGCAGAACAGCTTCATGTTCATCCCTTTCTCATTAACTGGGTGTTAAAGTCTAAATAACTCACTGAGAGACATTAGTAGGTGAGGAAAGAATTTTTAAAATTCTTTACGTTCAGTTGCTTGAAATTACAGACTTGTGAATACTACTTTCTTTACTACATTCTAGTAGTCATCCAAACAAATCTACAAATAACACAATAGAGCAACAAACAAACAATATGGATCAATGAAAGATAGCAATAAAACAGTCAGCAGTTGGTGGGACTCTCAGAACTTCAAAAGCTAGAAAGAGGGATTGGCTAGTTTTGGACTGAATTTTAAACTGAATCTTGGGCGAAAACCAACAATTGCTGAGTGACATCCAGTTTGGAACACCTCATCCCCGTGGAATGAGGTTGGAGAGGATAGAGAATCACAAAGTGATGACATAGTAGGTATTCGGACTGGGAGAATGATGGGATGTTTGTCCCCTGGGATGAAAAGCTGCAGGAAAAAAGAACAAACAAGCAACCCTTCCAGGGAGACTCACTGTACAGGTACTTTTATGCAAATGCTCGGAGCCTCCAAGCAAAGACGGGAAAGCTTGAACATTTAGTGGCTAGGGATAACATTGATATAGTGGCTAATTTTTTTTTTTTTTTTTTTTTTTTTTGGTCAGTAGTATTTTTTTTAATATAAATTTTATTATTTCACAAGACAAGTTAAGACAACAGTACAATAGCATCTCATTATTTATACATTCTATAGGACCAATATCCTTTTCAGAATCCACCCACTAATTCATCTTCCAACACAGTTAATTGTGACACACACACACAAGTAAATTGATTCTTTTAAAATTTTACATTCCAGCAGTCAAAATTATTCCCCATAACAGATTCTTCATTTTTTTTGTTAATTCCATACATTAATAAGGGCTTCCAGGTTTTCATAAATGTATCATGTTTTATTTCCCCTCTATATATTTTAATTTGATAGGTCAACTTCTCCATAAGAGCCATTTGCCAGATTCTGTTCAGAAATTTTTGTAGTGAAAGATCTTGAGCATTTCTCCAATTTTTTGCAATTTCAGCTCTTGCTACACCAATCAGATTTGCTATTAAGTCTTTATATGATAATTTTTCATTTCCATCCTTAAATATTGAAAATAATAGTAAAGCTTCATTTATAATTATTCTTTGTTTTAACAGGGTTTCTATCCATTTAATTATTTCCTGCCAATATGCTCCTACTTTGGGGCAAGAGATCCACATATGTTCTAGGGTGCCTTTACTTCCACAATTCCTCCAACAATTATCTGGAATTTCTTGATTGATTTTATGTAACTTTGTGGGATACCAATACCATCTGTGAGCTACTTTTAACACCAGTTCTTTCGCTTTAGTTGATATTGATTTGTAAGGATATGTGTTCCATATTCCCATCCATTCTTTATCAGATATACTAATATTTAAATTTGTTTCCCAGGCTACTTTGGATCCCATGCCCCTAGCAAATGCTTTTTCAATCAACTGTTTATATATGATTGAAGTTATACCCTTTCTTTTATTTCGATCCTTTTCTATACAGTATTGTTCGAATACTGTAAGTGTTCTCATGGGTCCATATCTTTGATATAATTGGTTTGCCAAATTTCTTACTTGTATCAATTGTAGCCAATTTGCTTTTATTTCCTTTGTTTTATCTTCCAACTGTCTAATTGTTATTGGTTTCCCAGCCTCAAATAAATCTCTTATTCTATAAATTCCAATTTGTTTCCAATTTTTAAATTGTGCATATTTCTCTCTTGATTTAAATTTAGGATAATCCAGCATAGGGCACAAAGGAGAAATAGGTGGAGCAAAAATGTTCATATACTTGCGCCAAATTTTCAGTGTCTCACAAGTATAAGGATTTCGTATTTGCTCCTTTTTTCTAATTGGTTCCCTTGTAAAAATATAGGTATTAACTAATCCAGTTTCCTCACCTTTTTCCATTTCGACCCAATCTGGGATTTCTTCTATCTGAATAAACTTTATAGCTTGAGTGATTTGAAAAGCTTCATAATATTTTATTAATTGTGGTATTCCCAGCCCCCCTTTTTTGCTTTGACCATATTTAACACTGCTTATGAACCTTATTTTCTTCCCCTTTCCTCCAATAAACTTCTCCATATTTTTTTGCCATAGTTTAATTTTTTTAATTTCAGGTTGTAATGGTATATTTTGAAATAAAAATAAAAATTTTGGTAATATATATGCTTTAACTAATGCTATTCTTCCCAGCATTGACATATTCAGTTTCATCCATTTTCTAATTTTTTCTTTAACTGAATTAAATACTATTTTATAATTTCTATATATTAATTGGTTTTTACTTTTTGTTATCCATATTCCCAAATATTTGAAAGTTGAGTAGCATAAGTCCAGATTTGACTTTTTTTTAATTTCCTTTTGCTCTGCTGTAGAAATATTTATACATAACAATTTAGATTTTTGATAGTTAATTTTTAGGCCCGTATAATAACAATGTTCTTGTAGTATATGTTTTAATGTTTCTATGCTTTTTAATGGATCCTCCAAAAACAGGAGCATGTCATCTGCGTAAAGGTTTATTTTATGGTTTTTATTTTTAATCACCAATCCTTTAATATTTCCATTTTCTCTTATTTGTGAAGCAAGTGGCTCGATTGCTATTGCAAATATAATTGGGGATAAAGGGTCCCCTTGTCTCGTTCCCCTACAAAGAGTGAATTTATCAGATTCTATTCCATTGATAAGGACCTTAGCCTCCGCTCCTATATATAAATTTTTCAAAAGATTAATGAATTTTCCACCCATATTCATTTTTTCTAATAGACTAAACATATACCGCCATTCTACACGATCAAAAGCCTTGAGGGCATCTAACGAGAGGACTGCTAATTTCTGTTTTTCTTTATTTGCTATATTTATGACATTCAGAACTCTACGAATAGCATCCTGCATGTGCCTTCCTGGCATAAATCCATATTGATCTTTGTGAATGTACTCAGTAATAAAACTATTTATTCTCTGTGCCAATATTGAAGAAAAAATCTTTTGGTCTTGATTTTGTAATGTTATTGGTCTATATGATGAGGGGAGGGTTGGGTCCTTATCTGGTTTTAATATAGTTATTATTCTAGCTGTTCTCCATGATTTTGGAATGTCTTCACCTTCCATTATTGAATTAAACAATTTTAACAGATGCCCTATAATATCCTCTTCCCAAATTTTATAAAATTCTGGTATAAACCCATCGCAACCTGGCGATTTCCCTTTTTTAATTTTTTTAATAACTGATTTTATTTCCATTACTGATATTGGGGAGTTAAGTTGCTCTTTATGGTTCTCTGTAATTTGACTAATTGGTAATGTATTTACAAATTCCTTAATGTTTGTATCTGGTGTTAATTCTGTCTTATATAAATTTCTATAATACTCCATAAATGTTGTTACTATTTGCTGCTGTGAGGTTACTATTTTTTCATCTTCAGTTTTCACTGAAACAACTGTCCTCTTTATTGCTTTCTTTTTTACTGCATAAGATAATAACTTAGAATTCTTATTCCCATGTTCATAATAATTTCTCTTTAAATAGTTCATTGCCATCTGAATCTTACTTGTGTCTAGTGCATCTAATTCTGTTCTGGCTCTTGCTAGTTCAATATATACCTTTTTTGATCCAGATTTTTTATGCTGGTCAGTGAGATTTTTTATCTTATTTTCTAATTGTTCTTGCAATCTATTTCGTTCTTTTTTTAATCTGGAGCTTTCCATAATAAATTTTCCCCTTAAATATGCTTTTAGGGTGTCCCACAGTAATGCAGGTTTCATTCCTTCTTTATCATTTATTTCATAAAAAATCTTTATATCTTCCTTTATTTTTTTAATGATTTCTGTATTTAAACATATATTGGAACTTAATCTCCAGATTCTAGGCTTATTTCTTACTTCCTTGTTAGACCATGTGACTTTTATTGCTGCATGGTCGGAAGTTATGAAAGGAGCAAAATATATACTCTCTAGATGGGGTATCAAATTTTCTGAGATAAAAATATGATCTATCCTTGAGTAAGTGGTATATTTTTTTGAAAAAAATGTGTAATCTTTCATTTTGGGGTTTAAAAGTCTCCAACCATCTATTAAACCAGCTTTCTTAATTAATTTTTCAATTTTGCTTCCATCACTTGAAACTTTCCTTTTTTTGGATGTTGTGTCCAACTTTTGATTAAAAATACAATTTGTGTCCCCACCCAAAATAATATCACCCCAAGCAAATTTTTTTGCCACTCTCAACAATTTTTGCATAAAAGCTGCTTGTCCTGTATTAGGAGCATAATAAGAACCCAATGTTAGCAGTTTATTTTCAAACTTTCCTTTTACTAGAATATATCTTCCTTCAGGATCCCTTATTTGGTCCATCACTTCAAGTTTTGAATTTTTTTTGAGGATTATTGCCACTCCTCTTGATTTGTTTGTCCAATTTGCAAAATATTGGTCTCCTAGCATTGGGTGCTTTATAATATTTTTTGCTTGCCTCTTTTGATGCGTTTCCTGTAAAAACAGAACATCTGCCCCCAGCTTTTGAATCGTTTTCATAACCCGATACCTTTTAACTGGTGATCCTAGTCCATTTGTGTTGTACGATACAATACTGAGATTATCTAACATTACATACTTGGATTATATAAATTGCAATAATAATCAGATTTGTCCTTTGAGATATTTTACAATTTGCCTTGTAATTACACTCGTCTTTACCTAAATTGAATTGTCTTGCTGTATTCTCCCTTATTCCCTCCCTCTCCCCCTTCCCTTGCTTCCCCCCTCCCTCCCCTCCCCTCCCCTCCCCAATAAAGGCTATGAGATGGAACCTCCAGCTCATAATAGTCTGAGCTGAGCCTAATGGGGTATGTGGAGCCAGGAGTTAAAACAGACTCCTGAGTTGAGATAACCCCGCCTTACAGCCCACCCTTGCCCTTAATTATAACAATATATAAAACACAACATTCTCTTAACTCATAAATGTACTGTTCATATGTCTATTTTCTACATTATTCACTTTACTTATTTTAATTAACTCCTTACACACATAAACACTATTTTTTAATCATATTTACGTGTGAACTATTAACTATTAACTACTGTTACATATATTTTCTATTCATTACTAATAGACCTGCTCACATAGTTTCTGGGAGTTTGTTTAACAAACTGCAGCTGTTGCTTTCGGCAGTTATCATCCCTTGCAGATAACGGCTGTTACGCTGTCCTTGAAAAGTTCAGTAGCTAGAGCTTCAAGTTCTTTTTTTTTTCCCGTCTGCTTTCCTCCAGCGAAGCTGCATTCTCTCTAGCTGATCTGACTTCATCTCTGTCAAATGACTCTCAGGAAGAGGAATTTTCTTTTGCTCAAAAAAGTCCACCAGTTGAGTCGTTGAAACTATAGTCTTTGATGTGTTTCCGTACCAGATAATCAGTTTGAAGGGGAAACCCCACATGTATTTCACTTTCTTCTCCTGCAAAATTCTTGTATATGACCGCCATTGTTTACGTTTTTCCACTGTCTCTGGTGCGAGATCATGATACAGTTCTACTTTCTGACCTTCAAATGTTAGTTCTTTGATGTTATTCAAAGCACGAAACACCTCTTCTTTCACAGCATATGAGGCAAATCTCACAATTATATCCCTTATCCTTGATTGTTGTTTAGGTCCAACACGATGTACTCGGTCCACATCTCTATTTTTTATCTCCATATCAGGACAGAGTTCTTGGAACCAGTTCAAGACTATTTGTTTCAGATCACTGTCTCTCTCATTTTCCTTAAAAAATCTCAAACGAAAGTTCTGACGTCTTTGTCTATTTTCCTGATCCACAACTCTGTCCCTTAAGTGCTTCAGCTCCTTTTCCAGCTCATCATTTCTAGACTGCAACCCCTGCGCCATTTCAAAAGCAGAATCAGCCGTCAGCTCTACTTTTTTAATGCTCTCTTTGACCTCCAAAAGGGTTTGTGATAAGGGCGCAATAAGACTTTTCATATCGTCCTGTAAGTCTTTTCTTAATTGTTTAATAAGCAGTCTCATCTCATCGCTAGGTGAGTCAGCTTTTTTCCGCCCTCTCCCTTTTTTGTTCTTACCCGGCATGTCTGCTTCGCTCTCGGACTCCTCTGATGTCCCGGTCAGATCTCTTTGATCCTCCTCATCAGAGGTGAGTTTTGGCTGTTTTCCTTTTGATGTTTTCCTTGGCTTTCCCATAACTATGCAGTTCAAAGCGATTCTGTTATCTTATTTACGAATATTCACGCTTATTTAGACCAATTTATTTGGGCATAGAGCGGAGCTAATCTTCTATGCTGCCATTTTCCACAACAGCAAAACCACGCCCCGTATATATAGTGGCTAATTATAACAGAAACCTGATGGGATGTGGAGAACCAGTGGGCTACCAGAAGCCCAGGCTATAATCTCTATAGGATAGAGGGGGGGTGAGTTGGAGGTGGAGTGGCCATTTATGTCAAATAAGGGGTAAAATCCAGCAGAATGGAGATTGACGGTGGGTCTGACTCCACCATAGAATCATTGTGGGTTAAACTACTAGGTCCAAGGAGTGATGTGATAGTGCACGTGTGCTATCATCCACCAGATCAAAAACTTGAATGGGACCTTGAAATGAGGGGACAAATCATGGAGGTGTCTAAGAGGGACTGGACAGTAATCATAGGGGACTTCAATTATCCCCACATTAAGTTTGCAGCAAAAAAGAGAAACTAGGTTTCTTGACATGCTAAATGACTGTGCTTTAGAGCAACTTGTCATGGAGCCCACCTGAGAACAGGCAACTTTGGATCTAATACTGTGTGGTACTCAGGACCTTGTCATGGATGTGAATGCCACTGAGCCACTGGGGAACAGTGACCATGATGCAGTTTTCTTTGGCATGCATATTGGGGGAAGAGTGTCAAGCAAATCAGACAAAAAAATCCTTGATTTCTTAAGGGTGGACTACCCTCAGATGAGGAAACTAGTTAGAAATTGAGAGGAAAGGTTAAAAGAATCCATTCTATCTAGAGTGCATGGAGTAGACATGGGCACGACTTAGCGAAATTCCCGTTTCCGTTTCCGTTCCTCGTTTCCGTTACATAACGGAAAAGGAAACCACAATTACTCCGCCAGAACTCGAACTCGAACCAACTAAAGAAAAATTGGGTCTGATTTGTCGTGGTCGTTCCTGGCATCGCGGCAATTGCGCGATGCCAAGCGGCACAGAAAAAAGTTTTTGAAAGTTAAAAAAAAAAACCCGATTCACAGCCAAAAATGCAGGCGAAAATATGCCTGCCTGAGTGAGGGCACCTACCAGAGGGGTGGTTTCGGGGGGGGGTCCCCGGCCTCCCCCCCTCTCCTCCTGTCCTTCCTGGGCTGCTCTGGCGGAGTGGCGGGCGGCGGGCATCCTTGTCGTCCCGCCAACGTCGCCGCCTCGCCGGCTCGCCGCCGCCATTCAAACGGCACAGAAAAAAAGTTTAAAAAACCCTGATTCCCGGCCAAAAAAGCAGGCGAAAATATGCCTGCCTGCCTGCCTGAGAGTGCACCTACCAGAGGGGTGGTTTCAGGGGGGGTCCCTGGCCTTCCCCCCTCCTGTCCTGGGCTGCTCTGGTGGGGCATCCTCATCGTCTCACCAACTCACCTGCCATGCGGTGTGGGCGGGGGATCCAAAATGGGGCGGGCGACCGCAATCTTTTTTTCTTTTTTTTAAATCATGGTCCAAAAACACACCAAAGCACCACAGAAACATGCGAAAATTGCTATTTTAAATTAAAACTGCCAGATTTTTTACAGTAGCAGTGGGTTTTTCTTGCAACAAAATGTCTCCTGTCCTCCTCTCCATTGATTTTATTTTATTTTATTTTATTTTATTTTATTTTATTTACACCTGCGCAATGATGGGCTGGCCATGGGAGTGGACCATGCAAATTTTTGGACCCATTCCACCAATCGCATGGCCACTTGGCCAGGTTATGACCACAGAGACTTCTGGGATGTGCCAATCAGGCATAAAAAGCCCAATAACCCTAGCCCGAACCCTAACCCTAACCCTAACCCTAACCCATACGCCAGTACACTGTCCTTCTAAGTGGGTCAGAGAGGCACCCAGAGGTGCACCCCAACACTCACCCTAACCTTACCTGTAACCCTAAGCCTAGCCCTTGTGCTAACCCTAACCCTAAAGCCAGATCTGTGTACTTGCATTGCACTACACACAAGTACGTTTCCCTTCTTAGTGAGACACAGTGAGAGCCCGCATTCTCTCTCACGGACTGATGCAGAGGAGGCACCCCAAAGAGGGGTGCCTCTGCCAGTCCAGTGTCACTGTCCACTAAGCAAGTCTTGGTATGCATATCCATATGGCTATGCATGCTATTTTGTAGCGGGTGAGGAGAGGAGGCACCCATGGGTGCCTCCAGGAGCCCGCTTTCCCTTCATAGCGGGCCAGAGGAGGCACCCACCCCACAGAGGTGCCTCCAGGAGCCCGCTACCCCCCCCAAACCAGTACTAATGACAGACAAAAAATGACAAACGAAATGATTTTTTTTGAAAAATTTCACGAAAAACGGAAATGAGCCGAAACGGACCCGTCCCGAAAAACGACAACTCGGAAAAAATTTTTCCTGGTTGTGCCCATCTCTAGCATGGAGACTGTTTAAAACAAGTATAGTAGAGGCCCAGTGGAAATGCATACCACAAAGAAAGAAGAGCTCCTCTTAGTCCAAGAGGGCACCAGCATTGTTAGCAAGCAGAGTTAGAGAGGCTCGAAATGGCAAGGAGAGGTCTTTCCATGAATGGGAATCCTCCACAAATAAGGAAAATAAAAAGGAGCACCAACTCTGGCAAAAGAAATGTAGGAAGATGCTAAGAGAGGCACAGAAAGACTTTGAGGTATGTGTGGCTAGCAATATAAAGGGAAATAGTAAAATCTTCTTCAAATAATTTAGAAGTAGAAACCTTGCCAGGGAACTGGTTGGCCCTCTGGATGGTGAGGGAGGTAACAGGAGATAAAGGGGGACTTGGAAGTTCCAGAAAAGTTAAATGACTTCTTTGCATCCGTCTTCATGACAGAAGACCTTGGGCAGATTCTGCTGCCTGAACGGCGCCTGTTGACTAAAGAATTAACTCAAATACAGGTTAAAAGAGATGATATTTTAGGTTTAATTGATAAATTGAAGGCAACAAGTCACCAGTCCCTGATAGCATCCACCCAAGGGTTATTAAGGAACTGAGAAATGAAAATGCAGATCTCTTAATGGAAATATGCAACTTGTCTCTTAAAACTGCCACAGTTTTAAGAACTGGAGAATAGTGGATGTCACACCATATTTTTTTTAAAAGGAAGGAGGGGGGATCCAGGGAACTATTGGCTGGTTAGCCTTACGTATGTCCCAGGGAAGATTGTAGAAAGTCTTACCCAAGAGAAAATCTTAAAACACATAGAAGAACAAATCTTGCTGAGGGAAAATCAGTGTGGCTTCTGTAAGGGTAAGTCTTGCCTGACAAATCTTTTAGAATTCTTTGAAAAGGACAACAGGCATGTGGATTTAGGTGAACCGGTGGATATTGTCTATCTGGATTTTCAGAAGGCTTTTGACACAGTCCCTCACCAAAGGCTGCTGAGAAAACTGCACATTCAGGGGATAAGAAGGCAGGTCCTCTTATGGACTGAGAATTGGTTGAGATCCCGGAAACAAAGAGTAGGTGTCAATGGGCAATTTTCACAATGGAGATAGGTGAAAAGCTGTGTGCCCCAGGGATATGGTGCTTTTCAATCTATTCATAAATGACCCGGAGACAGGGATAAGCAGTAAGGTGGCCAAGTTTGCGGATGAAACAAAACTTCTCTGGGTGGTGAAGACCAGAGAAGATTGTGAAGAGCTCCAGAAGGATCTCTCTAACCTGGGAGAATGGGCTGTGAAGTGGCAAATGCGTTTCAATTTTGGAAAATTTAAAGTAATGCATATTGGAGCAAAAACAATCAAAACTTTATCAACTCATGGGTTCTGAGCTGTCCATGATGGATCAGGAAAGAGATCTTGGTGTGGTGGTGGACAGCTCAATGAAAGTGTCTACCCAGTGTGTGGCAGTGGTGAAGAAGGCCAATTCCATGCTAGGGATCATCAAAAAGGGGATTGTAAATAATATAGCCAACATTATAATGCCATTGTACAAAATGATAGTAAGTCCACACCCGGGATATCGAATACAGTTCTGGTCACCCCATCTCAAAAAAGGTGTTCTAAGATGCCTTTCTTTAAATTCCCTGTTCTTACTTGAATATGTCTTAAATATTCCGAGCTGTATATTGCCTCTCATTATTGTAAGCCACCTTGGGTCCTTTTCCAAGGAAAAAGGTGAGGTAAAAATATTCAAAATAAATAAATAAATAAATAAATAAATAAATAAATAAATAAATAAATAA
>JAHTLZ010003526.1:54680724-54697334 GCA_023846285.1 Phrynocephalus versicolor
ATAATAATAATAATAATAATAATAATAATAATAATAATAATAATAATTTATCAAAGTACATGTGTACAATGAAATTAGCTAAGTCTCCCTCATACACCTCCCAACACAATGAATCCCACTAACAACCATACAACCTTGTTGCACCTTGTGAACATGGAGTTATTTTCCATTTTAGAGTCTAACAGCCCCTGAGTAGAAAGAAACTATTTTTCAGCCTATTGATATGCTGGCTAATTATACTCCTATATCTCCTGCCCGATGGTAGGAGAGTACAGAAGTGCTGACCAGGGTGTGTGTCATCCCTGAGAATTTTCTTCACTCTCCTAAGGCAGCGATCCCTAGCGATGTCATCTAGTGGACTCAGGGGATAGCCCACGATGTTTTGTACTGTGCTCACCAACCTCTGCAATATCTTTCTATCTGCACCTGTAAAACCAGCATACCAAACTGTGATGCAATATGAAAGGATCAGTTTCTATTGTGGACTTATAAAAGGAGGTCATCAGTTGTTGTCCCACCTTATTCTTTCACAAGACCCTAAGAAAATGGAGTTTCTGTTGGACCTTTCTGACTACCTGGGTTGTGTTGGTTTTCTATCTATCACCTAAAATAGACTCCCAGGACTTTAAAAGAAGAAACCCTCTCTACACCACCACCACCCCAATATACAGTGGGGCAGGTTCCTCTCTCTTCTTCAGGAAGTCTAACACCATCTCTTTTGTCTTGCTGTTATTCAGGTGCAAGTTGTTTTTTAAGCACCATGATGATAATTTTGGAACTTCCCCCTGTACACTATTTCATTTCCACCTGTAATAAGACCTACTATGATGGTATCATCTGTGAACTTAATGATCAGAGTGGATGGGTCAGGCGATACACAATCATATGTGTACAATGAGTACAGGTAGGGACTAAGCACACAGCCCTGTGAGGAGCCAGTGCTAAGATTCTGGGAGGTAGATGTGACACACCCAACCCTCACTATTTGTGGCTGGTTCCTCAAAAAGTCCTCAGTCCCCTCCACCAAAGCATGCCTTTAATTTTACTCTGAAGTTTCATCTGTCTCTACCAGAAAGGAGGGTTGGTGTCCAGGCCTGCTGAGTGCTACAATTTTATATACTGCCATTTAACTTTTGAAAGGCAACTTTCATCTTTTCCTTGACACCCAGGTCAGTATCATACTAAAAGTATTCCGATTTACTCAAGAAATGGTGGCACTTGACACTCATCTCTTAGGACAGATTAAAGCTTAACTCTGATGACACAGATTAAGTGCATGTAATGTTCCTGAAAATATAAGCTATCTAAAAGACAGTTAATGAAAGTAATGTGCTTTAGATATTGGGCTTTCTATATCCAGCTAAAGAAACATTTCCCTTTGAGCTTTTCTGCTGCTTGGGGGCGGGGGGTTTGACCTACTCCCTATGGATGATAGGCTGTATATAAGTATGCATGCATGTCTGCTCCATAATTTGAAGTTGCTCTTATTCTTTTGAAATGACTGTTAACCTTACAGATGGCCTGATGAAAGAGTTTTATGTTTAAGATGCATGAGTACTAGGGCTTTCAACCAATTAAAGATTTAGTTTTCCTTATCTGTTAATCTCCCTTGCAATCCATTGTGAGTTAATATATGGGCATAATATAACTTCAATACATGTGCATTTGTTGAAGAAAACATATGAGAACAATTTCATGAACAAGGGCTACCACTTGTCACAAGAAATAAAGAGCATATTTAATGTGTCTATTTGCTACATTAAAGCATGCAAATAAAAAAATGTGTCTACATCTTGAAGTTCCACCACTTGAAATATTCTCTTGGAATCTGTCAAATCAATCAACCCAAGCTTGAGTTTATTTAACTTTATTAATCTAGATACTAAAGTTGATTTTATTTATTTATTTATTTATTTATTTATTTATTTATTTATTTATATCTGTCCCTATAGTTTTTAGACCTATTGTCCCTGGATAATTCAGGGATGATGATGAGATTCGTGGAGTTTTCACCAACCTCTTAGAATAAACAGAGAAAGTAAATCAATTACCTCACTTGAGTTCTCTGTGTTTGACTGTCTGTTAATTTGTATGAGTGTCTATCAAACAGGGTTGGTGAATCTGCAGACCTTCATCCCTTCATGAGCATCATGCTTGTTGCCATGATGGGATTTGCAGACCAACAACATCTGGAAAGCCAGAGGATTCCTATCATACCTGTACAAAACCAAAGGGATCCAGTGACTTAGACTTAGACATGTGTTCAAGTCCCACTTTCAACCTCTCATCTCAATGTCTCAAGGATTATTCTCAATAAGACTGTTTTGACGGCAAAAACTATAGAGGTACCTATATGCTAAACACTTCACCAGTAAACCAAAGAGTGTGATGTTCTTTCTTTAATTATAGAACAGCAGAAGCAGTGAGTCTTTCCAATAACTACAAAAAGGGAGCACATCATAAAGATAATGCTGTTCTATTCTCCATAAGGTAAATACAGTTCTGTGACATTAGATGTAGAAGACGCAACATCAGGTGATAGATTTGGAAATGTTATTATTATATTGTAATATTAATTCTAGAGCTCTGATGTTAGACTTTCTAAAGGTGAATTAGTATAACATGTCTGTATTATGCATAAATACATGTCAGTTCATTAGGAGTGAATTATGTGTCTTTTGTCTGCAGATGGCTTACAAGAACAATTATGAAAGTCATATCCTGACATTAGCTGTTCATGCAGTACATATATAGTGATAGATAGAGATGGTTTGCTTATTGATTTACTACTAATATTTCCATTTCACTCATTTTGCTAAAGGTCTACACTAATGCACAAATAAGTCTAAAAACTGCCAGTTAATACCATATTCATATGTTATCCAGATGACAACTGGGGACTTCTCATTGACTTGGGCAGAGTATGGTGCCATAGCTCATAATACAGCAGCCAAGCCCTTCACTTCATGGACACCAACCCTCACCTCGACCATAGGTGACATCCAGGAAAGGTTTTCTGCATGCATTTCAAGCTCTAAGTGTTAAGTTAGAGCTAGGCTAAATCAATGGAGAACAAGAGCAACACACCTTGTTGAATGGATAGATGCCAAATAATATCTCCTACCAGGAAAATACTCTGGCTGACCCATAAGGAAGACACTTAAGAGAATCTGATGCACAGTAGGAAGATCAAAGAACAATAGCACAAATTAGGACTACTTGGATATAGGACAATTTTTTGGAACTCTGGAGAAATTAAGTCAGTGTAACTCTTAGGAGCATGCAAGATTTGCCTCACCATGTTTATTAAAGAAGATCTAGCAAAAACAACTAAGATAATGGTATCAAATTAGTTATTTGATATCTAATTTGATAACTTTTCTAATTAGTTAGAAAATTTTCATTTAATGTTGTTTAATTTTCATTTCCCCCCACCCCAAAGTGCAGGGTTTTTAAACTGCCTTTGAGCCACTAAAGCAAGTGGCAGCTGCGGCCATCGCCACTTGCTTTGGGGGCTTAAAAAAAGTTTTAAAACACCATGCTTCCCACCCCCAAGTGCCCTATTGGGGGAAATGAAAAACAAAATGAAATGAAATAAAAATATTTGTTTGGTTTCATTTTGTTTCTTTTAAAATCAGTTTGTTTTTCATTTCATTATGAAATAAAATGAGAAACAAAAAATGAAATGAAAAAAAATTGTTTCGTGCCCATCTCTATTTGAAACAGTACCTACCTGATACAGCATTCATGTGATACAATGCTGAATCTGGTAAAGTAGGGTGGGTGTTTGGGTTTTTTTTGGGGGGGGCTTTTTAAACATTTAGAGTAGAGACAGCAGAAGAGTTGGGGTGTTTCCAGCTGCTCACTGCCAACCAATGATCCTGGGCTGTGAATGGTGTGAAACAGTGGTTCATTTGTGAGACAGAAATAAAAAGAAAGCAAGAACAATTTGAATTGTTCTGGATTTGCTGTAACTGGCTTCTTAAGCAGTGCCCCCAGATACACATGGCTTTCATATCTGAAAGAGAAAGCTGTACACTGCCATGTCCCACCCCTGAGTATTTCACTGCCAATGCCACCAACCACTCATGGTTTGGAACAATATAGGAAGCCTCGCATACCAGAAACTGAAATTCAAAAAAATGCAATCTCAGATAGTCACAAAAATACAGTGGCTCCTGCTAGTGAACAAAAAGGCCTGAATGGCAGTAGAATAGAGTTAGGCTAGTTCACAATTAGCACTATGCCATGTACTCAACAGAAAATGCATTGAACTAAACAGTAGAGCATAAATTGCAGTGTAGCTGTACCCTTACTTACAGACTGGTATGTTTGCAAAAAAAAAATCCTTATTTACCAATTTTTTTACAACTTCCAAAGATTTCAAGGGAAATATCTTGAGAAAGACTAAGCATTGTGGAGTGATATTAATTTCTTGTATACAGCAGACAATGTTTGCTGGAGTGGGTGGGGTCATATTTATTTATTTATTTATTTATTTATTTATTTATTTATTTATTTATTTATTTATTGAGCTTATATACCGCCCGTCTTCCTGGGGGAACTCCAGGCGGTTTACAACAAAAGGAATATAAACAGAATCAAACAACAAATAAACAATTTAAAAACAGGAATAATCAAACAGAACACAATAAAAATAACAATTAACAGATGGCAGGTAAAGAGAAAAAAAATTAAATTATGAGTCACCAAATGCCTCTCAGAAAAGCAGAGTTTTTAATGCCTTCCGAAAGGCTGGCAGGGACTCTGCAAGGCGCACTTCGCTGGGAAGGTGGTTCCACAAGGTAGGGCCAGCCACAGAGAGGCCCGGGTATGGGTGGAAGTCTTCCGAGCCTCTCTGGGCGTGGCCACCCGCAGCATGTGCACCTGCGACAACCTGGTCGGTCGGGCCGATGTTGACCGCTGGTCAATCCGCTCTGCCAGGTAGTCAGGTCCCAGGCCATGGAGGGTTTTATAAATTAAAACCAAGATCTTGAATCTGATTTGCGACGCAACAGGCAACCAATGCAGACGAGCCAGGACTGGGGTGATGTGATTGAACCGGCGCACACCCACCACCAGCCTGGCCGCTGCCTTTTGTACCCACTGCAGTCGCCGAAGGAGAGTCAAGGGCAACCCCATGTAGAACGTGTTGCAATAGTCTAGTCTCGAGATCACCAGCGCTTGCACAACTGTCCTGACTGAGGGAGTCCCCATCTAGGTAGGGACGAATCTGGGCTATGCGACGGAGATGGAAAAAGGCAGTCCTGGACACAGTGGCCACCTGGGCTTCCATAGTGAGCGCCGGGTCCAGGACTATGCCCAGATTCCGGACACTGTCCGAAGGCTGGAGGGAAATGCCCTCCAAGGTAAAAAAAGGGCCTCTATAGCCAAATGGGGAAGTCCCCAAAGAACATAACCTCAGTCTTCTCGGGGTTGAGTTTGAGTCTGTTGGCCCTGGCCCATTCCATGACTGTGCCCAGGCACTGGTCGAGGGTCTGGACAGCCTCATCTGCAGCAGTGGAAAAGGAGAGATAGAGCTGCGTGTCATCAGCGTACTGATGACAGCAGACTCCAAATCTCCTTATGACCTCTGCCAATGGCCGTAGATAGACGTTGAACAGCATAGGGGAGAGGGACAACCCCTGTGGAACCCCACAAGGGAGTATCCAAGGAGCAGACAACTCCCCCCCATGCTGTAACCACTGGGGACGGCCCTCCAAGAAGGACCGGAACCAAATGTGAACAGTGCCTCCGATCCCAATCTCAGAGAGCCGACCCAGCAGGATACCGTGGTTGATGGTATCAAAGGCCGCTGACAAGTCCAGAAGGATCAACAGGGTAGAGCAACCCCTGTCAGCCCCCCAGAGGAGGTCATCTTGCAGAGCGACCAAGACTGTCTCAGTCCCCCGACCCGGCCTGAACCCAGACTGGAATGGCTCAAGAGCCCATTCTCCCTCCAGATATGTTTGAAGCCGGATCACGGCCACCCTCTCAATTACCTTGCCCATAAAGGGGACATTTGCAATCAGGCGGTAGCTGGCCAATTCGCCCAATGCCATGCCTGGTTTTTTCAGAATGGGCTTTACCACAGTCTCCTTCAGGCGAGAGGGAAATATCCCTTCCCTGAAGGAGGTGGTGGCAATGATAGAAGCCCATTCAGGCATGCTCCCACCAACGGCTTTCATAAGCCAGGATGGGCAAGGGTCAGAGGGGGTGGATGCGGGCCGGCAATGGGCAATAGCCCTGGAGGCCTCAAGCAAAGAAACAGGCCCAAACTCAATCATGTGAGAAGACTGAGGGGTGCAGCATCAGGGGGTGCCGAGAATAGACTAGAGCAACAGGAGTCAAATCCGGTCCAGATGGCCTCTACTTTGGATCTAAAAAACGCCGCAAAAGTCTCACTACTGAAATCAGTAGGAGGAGGCCTTACCAGACAAGGATTAGTGAGGTCGTGAACCACACGGAACAATTCCACTTCACGGTTCGAGGTCTCACTAATTCTCAGGGAGTAATAATATGTTTTCGCCTCCCTGATTGCCCGACTGTAGCCCCTGCTCTGGGCAATTACTGCAGCCTTATTCGTCGCTGTCCGGTTCCTCCTCCAGCTGCACTCCAGCCTCTTCCGTTCTTGCTTCATTGCTCGCAGCTCCATGGTGTACCAGGGTGAGGAGCAAGCTCTGCAATGGATGAGGCACCTAGGGGCGATCTGGTCGACAGCCCGGGAGGTTTCGTCAAACCAATGATTTACCATGATGTCAACCAGATCGTCAGCCAGGCCACCAGGAGGCTCCCCGAGGACTTCCCGGAATCGATCAGGATCCAGAAGTCTCCGGGGGCGGGCCCAAACAGAGGGCCGAAGGTCCCCGCGGGGCAGGGCGGTGATTGATACAGAGAAAGACAGCAGGTGATGGTCTGACCAAGACACAGGAGTGGACACAATGTCCCACACCCTCAGACAAGAATCCTCTGAGGTGGAGGTAAACACCAAGTCCAGGGTATGTCTGGATCTATGGGTTGGGCATACAACATGCTGGGTCAGACTCATGGAGGTCATGGACTGCATGAATTCCAAAGCTACACCAGACAGTTCATCGTCGGCATGCACATTGAGGTCACCCACCACCAACAAGCAGGGGAATCTCAGGAGTGCAGCTGCAATGAACTCGGTGAGCTCTGGTAGGGATTGTGCTGGGATGTGGGGAGCACGGTAACCAAGCACAATGCCAAATCTGTCCTGCTGCCCAACTAATAAATGAAGACATTCCAACCCTGGGATCACCAACTCAGAGGCCCTGCTGACATGAATAGAATCTCTGTATACAATGGCCGCCCCACCCCCCTTACGACCCTCCGACCTGCCGACACCCTGGACCCAGGTCTCGGTAATGCAGGCCAGGTCGGCCCCACCGTCAATGATGGCATCATAGATGACAGGAATCTTATTATGGACCGACCTGGCGTTCAACAGGAGGCAAGACGTAAAGGTAAAGGTAAAGGTAAAGGTAAAGGTCCCCTCCCACAAATGTGTGCTAGTCATATTTGACTCTAGGTGCTCATCTCCATTCCTAAGCCAAAGAACCAGTGTTGTGAAAGTCCATGGCCATGTGGCCGGCATGGCTGAATGCATTTCAATGCACAGAACATGGTTTACCTTCCTGCTTTTTACTGTGGTGCCTATTGATCTACTTGCATTTACATGCTTTCAAACTGCTAGATTGGCAGAAGCTGGGGTTAACAGCAGGAGCTCACTCCACTGCATGGCACCCGGGATTCGAACCACCGGGCTGCCAATTTTGCAGCAGACAGTTTCAGCTCTCTAGCTCGCTGAGCCACTGATGAGAGGACACTAAATCCTATCAGATAGCTTGATAGAGATTAGAGAGGAAAAATGATGGTTCATAATGGTTTGTGATTCATGGTTAGCCATCGCGAACTAATCAGACACACTGTGCTGATTTGCAGTTTGGTTTTCTATTCATGTCTGAGGGCAGGGGATGTCTAATGCCATCATTTTCTTGCTGGGATCTTCCTTCCAGGTGGTGCAGCTTACCTTGCAGGACGCTGGACACTGCCTTCTCTGCATGCACCCAATCCCCAGCTGATTGCCATGATAGCTGCGAGACGAGTACATGTGCAATAGGCAGTGACCAGCTTCTCGTCCAGGAGCCTTGGAAACTCTCCTGGGAGTAAAGGTGGCCTGTTGTCTCTGATGAAAGTGGCATCAAGGGAGGCTACAGTGGCAGCAGAAACAGGGAAGTGACCGGGGCAATGGAAAGGGGGGACAGCAAGCTCCTGTTCTGCTGAAGAAAATGCAGCACCAAGGGGAGGAAATGTTTGGTGCTTTATTTTGGTTTAGCAAAACGGGATCTTGAACTGGGTTGCAAGCCGCACCACAGGCCACCCAATTTATTGATTTTTTCTGGTTTGTAGTTTGGACCATGCCCATATTTAATGGAGAAGGCAGAATCTGCTAATATTTGTAAACTTGGCTTTCTAACTCTCCCGGTCATAGTTTGGTTTTGTTCCCTTTCTGCAATTATTTGTGCACTAAGACAGAAAAGAGTCCATACAAAATACTATGTTCCTTTCCTGCTAATATAGGCATATTATATGCCCTTCTCTTCCTCTGTACACTTTTTGCAAAATGCTTTGTATACAGGCTTTTTCCTACAGCATGCATTTCTGAGCATACTTTTCTTTATTGTATGCCTTTTTATGTGCAAAACTATTTGAGTTGTGAACTGCATTGCAAAGGTTACAAAGGATGCAGGTTCTTATCTGCATATGCATTCTGAAGTGTGGATTGTTTCAAAAAGTGTGAATTGCGTAAATTGATACATGAATTCAGGTGGAAGTAAGTGATTTCTCCTCAATCCCTCTAGTTAGATGAAAATAGCTCTTGAAAACGTTATGTACAAATTACCCTCTTCATCACACCTCTTCATCTTTAGTCCACCACCCTGAGAGTGCACACCTAAGGCTAAATATGTGAAAAATAAGCCATAAGCAATCCCCATTTGTAACACTGTACACCATCATTCCTGATTGAATCACTGAAATGTGTTTGTCAAGAGATTTCGTTTTGCTCTCACTTTCTTAGCTCTGTGGCGCCTGAGTCAGCTTGAGGGAGCCTTAACTTTTGTCTTAGATTGGCAGGTTTGGGGGAATTTTCAATCACAGAATAGGCATTATCAGTATGCAGAAAAGTGTATGAACTTATGAAGTAATTTTTAGAAGCCTTTGTTCTATCTTACCACATGAGATGGCCAGGGTCCCCATCATCTCTTGAATTTAGATATTTGTCTTTACCATAGTACAAATGTAACCAATGCCACTTCTCCCCGAGGGACATACATTACAACTTTTGATAACTGGTAAAGCTGATATTTTGTTCATTTCCAATTCAAGTCTCATATTTTTCAGTCCTACAGATCGTCAAAGAGCAAAACCCAGCACAGTGGGTTGTCACTAGACAGCTCACTAAAATGCATTCATAAGTGTAAAGAACTTCATTAGACCCACTTAGTGGTTCACATACTTCTGACAAATTAAATAACAGATTTTTGAACTATTTCCTGTCATGGGTAATTTTTCATGTATTTTTCAGAGTATTCTCTGCAGGTGGCAGTATAACGTATTTTAAATTGTAAGTAAAACTGTTCATTAAAAACAGCCAAAGAAAAACAAAATGAAAAGAAAAGGATAGTCATCGTGTCTCACTGAACAGCAACCTACAATTAAGCTTGTCATTAGGGTCTGACATTTTAAAAGAAATTGTTCACTCATTTTGAAGGGGAAATTGTTTCCTCACCACACAAAATTGGTCCTTTCTGCATTGTAATGGAAAAATGAATCAATTTTAGCATCACCTTTTGCACAATACACAATGACTATAGATTGGAAGGGAGGGGATTTTTGTTGATTTTTCTTGCTGGAGATGATTGGGTGCAACTAAGCTTACACCCAGGAAGATGCAAATCCTTTGCATGGGGAAGAGAGGACCGCAGGTTTTCTAAGCCATCTTTTCCTTGTTCTAACTTGTCAAGATATTTTTTCAATCTTAGATTGCTGCTCTTAGGGTTGTTGGTGTCACTTCCTTCTCACACCCTTCTCCTTACCTTCCAAGGAGAAGACATCTTGGTGTTGTTTTCTAGCAGCCCTAGTTTCTAACATCTCCTTTTTAGTTAGAACTAGACCTTCTTTAACCTTTCCCATAACAGGTGTACTTCTGTAAGAAATATGTATGTGTTCTATGACACTGAGTTAGAGATGGGCACGAAACAGAAAAATAGTGTTTCATTTCATTTTGTTTCTTCAGCAGTTTCATTTTGTTTCATTTGTAACAAATTTTAAAGTAGTTTCATTACAAAAGGAACTGAAACAAAATGAAACTGGGCCCTAAAGGCACCAAAATGGCAGGGAAGCTTCCTCAAGCTCTTCCCTGTAAGCCCCCAAATTTAGAAAGCATTGGGGTCAGGGGGCTGTGTTATGAAACTCCAAATGGGGTGCCCCTAGGAAAAATTCGTTCAAATTGGATTTGGAAGGGAAGCCAAGCCACGAGAGTGCTAATCACCCATCCGCCATGGCTTGGCTTCGAAATCCAATTAGATTTTTTCCCCTAGGGGCACTTTCTTTGGAGTTTCATAACTGAACCCCCTGAAACTCAAACCTTTCCAAATTTGGGGGGCTTACCTAGAATTGCTCCCCTGCCATTTCCTCTAGAATGAATTGTTTCATCCCAGAAGGAAAAATGGTGTTTTGTGACAAAATGAAACAAAATGCATTCTACCATTTCATTAGGTAATGAAGTACTTCATTACCTAATGAAACAACAGAACAGTGTTTCATTTTTTGTTTCATCTCTACATTGAGGTTTTTATAGGCTTTCAAGGTAAGTGACATATTTAAAGAATTGTTTTACCAGTTCTACTCTTCATTGGGTTTGTCTGGCTGAGTGGGGAATCCAAACCCTGTTCTCCAAAGACCTAGTTCATCACTCTATCCACTACACTGCTCTCAGAATCCCCTAATAAATATAAGCATTTTTTATTTTCTTAGAAATAGATGCAAATGTGATTCCTGTTCAAAAGGAAAAGTATGCTCATGTAATCATTCTAAATTTTAAGGGCTGAGCCCATAAGATGGTATTGCCCCTGTCAATGCTTACTCTCCAAAAGGTCAAGATATCCCACGTGCCATGAATCCACGCTGTGGATGATAAGATTGAGGCCCCTTTCTCAAGCCCCACCTTACATTGGAAAAGGATTCCTGTTTTGTCTCCCCTCAACTGCATGGAGAAGGGGCACAAAATGACCATAGTCAACTATCTCTCAGCCAAAGCTTCCAAGAGCTCATGGAAATGCCATCTCAGAATGTTTTATTTCACCTCGCTGGA
This sequence comes from Phrynocephalus versicolor, assembly GCA_023846285.1. Classification (NCBI taxonomy): domain Eukaryota; kingdom Metazoa; phylum Chordata; class Lepidosauria; order Squamata; family Agamidae; genus Phrynocephalus; species Phrynocephalus versicolor. Next base: position 54,692,123 of record JAHTLZ010003526.1, read on the forward strand.
TATGGCAGAAGACAAAGAGATGTGTTCCTTGGCAAGGCACCAGGTGAAATGGCTCTGCTTTGTGTTTCAACTGGGGTTTCAGAGGTATCAGGATGATGAGCTAGAATGTATTGCCCTTACATGTCCCAATTCATAGAGCAATGAGAGATGGGAAATTCAGAGGCTCTATTCCAGTGTTGGTGAACCTATGGCACAGGTGCCAAAGGTGGCATTCAGAGCCCTTTCTGTGGGCACCCAACATTGCCCCTTCACAGCCACCTGTATACAGGTTAAATTGCTGTATTGGCACTTTGTGAAAAGTTAGTGGGTTTTGAATCACAATTTGAGCACTCAGTCTATAAACGGTTCACCATCACTGCTATAGCGGGTACAAATTGCACCAGCCAAGCTGTTATTTGGCTTGTGCTTTGAAGACCACATCTATCCAGTCTTGAACCAATTGCGCCAGCTTCCAGTTTGCCTCAAAGTTCAATTCAAAGTGCAAGTTTTAACCAACGGAGCTCTAAAGGATTGGGGTGAGAAAATGTGAAGCACTGTTTTCTTCTGTATTACTCTATAGGAAGCTCGCATAGCAAGAGGTTAGTTTAGTGATTACACAAGGTAAGTATCCCTTTGCAGAAACTCCTCAGTTGTGGAAGTCCCTTTCTAAAGAACAAATGGCAGCTCTATGACCATCAGATTTTATGCTGCGTGATCACTAGAGATGGGCACGACTCAAAAAAATGGTGTTTCGTTTGTCGTTTGGTCGTTTAGGGGTCCGTTTCGGTTCGTTTTCATTTTCATTGGGTTTTTCTGCAAATTTTTCATTTTCGTTTTCGTTACGTAATGGAATGAAAAAACAAAAACGAAAATGAAAAATTGCTGTTTCGTTAGCATTCTTTACAGTTCAATGTATTTGCCGTAATGGAAACAAAAAACACGGCAAAATTTTTCGTTTCGTTTCTGTTTTCGTTTTGTTTTTTGAAAAATTTTCATTTTCGTTTTCGTTACATAACAAAATGAAAAAACAAAAACAAAAACAAAAATTTCGCTGAGTCGTGCCCATCTCTAGTGATCACCATGAAACTAGTTTCAAAATTGCCTGTTGGATTTTTTTCTAAATCTGTTTTTAAGGAATTTGTTTAAAATGGCTTTTAAATATAGCTTTTAATCTGCTTTCCAAGATATATGCAGTGCATCACCTTGGATGCCCTAACAGTCAAGTAAGTAATATAGAAATACAAGAGATCCATTGGTAGGAATGGAAAAGCAGGGAAAGAAATAGAAAAGTCCAATAGTTAAGCCATATGTTGTGGCTAACTGGCTATGATTCTCCAATTTGGACTCATTTTCAAAACAGAGTTAATAGACTGAATGTGGCCTTTTTGTTCCTATCCCCACTTTTGGATCAGTGGAGCAACCCTGGATTATTTTTCTCATTTTATTTTTTTAACAGAGTTATTTACCATTTCAGAACTCTACCGCTCACTTCATCTTACTTCATCCTGCTACATGGAAGCCAAGCAATATTCAATGGTGGCTGAACGGCCATCCAACCATGAAATTTCAGCTGACTGCAATAGTAGGCCTATGAATAAATGTAGAGTTGATAGGCACCTTTGTTACCCAAGAAGAATCAGGTATAGATTATCAGCTGCTCACATTACTATGCTTCCCTGTGTCTCCAGGAGGAAACATGCATTTCAGAATGAATCATGCTAGTAGATGAGAAAGCATTTTTTTTTTTACTATCTATGATGGCTTTAATGCCTCGATACTCAGTTCCCTCCCCATTCTTAATAAACATCAGGGCTCCCACCTCAGTGTGAAGCTATTTGTATGTGGACTTTGGACTGGGAAACCTACATTTTTGCTTATTTTTCTCATGCGTGCACGTGCGCACGCGCACACACACACACACACACACACACATCATTTGAAATCCTCTTGCACAGCTTTGTACAGTAGGACCCCAGTATCCGGTGGGGATTGGTTCCAAGCCTTCCTGTGGATAATGAAAACCATGGATAAGAGAGAACACCAAAATGTCCACAAAACTGCTGTTTTGCGATAGTAACTTGCTTTTCAGCTGCTGTTTTGCAACAGTAGCTTGCTTTACAGCTGCTGTTTGTGATGGTAGCTTGCTTTACGGCTGCTGTTTTATGACAGTAGCTTGCTTTACGGCTGCTCTTTGTGACAGTAGCTTGCTTTGCAGCTGCTGAATTATTTATTTATTTATTCCACTGCCAATCGTGGATTATTAAAACAGTGGATAATGAATCAGTGGATACGGGGGTCCTACTGTATTTGCAATAGCAACAGCAGCAATCACCACTGATTAAATACTCCCTTTGGCATGTTTGGGTGCACAGAACTTTGCAATTCACATGTGCTTCAAAAGCACTTTTAATATGTGTTTTTTTGTCTCTGATGATCATATCATCTGCATTGTGCATACAGACCTGTCCTGTACAATAGGATTTTAGCCATTGCTTCAATCCTTAGACAAGGGCCTTGCTGGCTCTGATGATATCTTCCATGGTCTCTCTCAGAGAATAGGAAACTTCTGACATTGCATTGTCCATGTTCTCTCTGATTGCGATTACCTTTTGCCACTAATTTAATTAGTAGAATTATTTTCTTGCTTCTGGCACTTGAGGCAACCCTCTGGTCTCTTGTCCTGGATGTTTGCTTGTTTCCATTTCCTTAGATTTTGATGGTCTTCTCCTTTCTCTGAATGCTCAGCAAGCATGGAAGGCTCTTCCATTTAGTAGAGAATTCATTTCTTCTTCTTTAGTCTAGTGACTGTAACCACAAATGGTAATTATAAGTAAAGGTAAGATATCATTTCCCACATCATATGCTTCTTGAATACCTTTAACATAGCAAAGTGTTAGGTTGTGTGGGAAAGAAACCGAAGAGGTTGGAAATGAGAAAATATCTCCACATTTTCTCTGTGCCACCCTTCCCCACCTCACTCCCGAATCTCATATTTTGCTAACTAAGAGGAATGGCCAACATTTTCCAATACTCTCTTTGTATATATATTAAATACATGCTCATAGAAGATCACAAACCACAGTTAGGATTCCCCAGCAGGAATAGGTGAGAATTCTATTGCAGTTCCTTTTTGATGAGAATGTATCAATATTTATCAACGTTTTCCTGTTTTGTATGGAAAGTACTTTAATCATGTGGCAAACAGAAAGATGTTAAAGAAATGGGGAAGATGCAAAAATAAATGGATAGGCTGAACCAGGCCTTAAATGTCTGAATGTAAAGCTTTGGTCATTATGACATACTGGTGGTATATGTCTGTTGTGATCTCAGAGAGACTCCCTTTGTATAACTTGATTTGCTCCCTAATGGGGATCGTTGTAATTATAGGTTCTGCAGTTATTTTTAAAAAATGGATCAATGTTCACATATTTTTTCTAAATTCAAGATGGAACAACAGGATGTTTAAAAATATAGAACACAAGGGAAAGCAGAACTGACAGATGTTTCCCATCTGTGTTTGAGAGTTACTCTTTCACTTATCCTTGGTCCTTTCCAGATAATGCCCAGAAGCTCTCATGGTCCAGCATGCCTTTGAAACAAAGCTGTGGTTGTAGTTGTCTCCTGGCATGTGCCTGCTGTTTGCGTATTGGGTATCATATTGCAATATTATCTCATATTATTAACCTCTAAAGAAGTCCATTTAAAAAAATTATGATCTTCTATATTAGGAATATTTAACTGCTCTTAAAATTCATATTAATGTAAAGGAAATTAATGAGAAGATGTTAGAATGAGATACCATCATGCATAGCATCAGAGATGGGCAAAGTGTTATCCTCATTTCTTGCATGGGTGAGTGCCAGAACCAATTAGATCCCCATATATTCTCCGAGAGAACATTGTTATACAATAAAGGTCACACAAAATTGGATGTGTTGTTTTATATTATCCTCGGCAGATTGTAAAGCAGTAATAAGGTAGTCGAGTCCTTTAGAAGCAGATTCTCAAACAAAGGCCTATCATTTTAGTTGAAAAATAGACAAAAGGACACAATATTGGGTCAGATCTTGTAATTCAGTTTACAGGATGGAATACAGTTTACAGGATGGACTTCAGCTGAGCAGTGCCAACTTAAAAAGAAATAGCATTGGTTCTTAACTAGTTCCTACACATTTACAATGTGTGTATCTGTGCAAGGAATGCTTCTCAATAGAAGCTGGCTTTTTGTTAATTAAACAAGTCATAATACTGTTCCATGAGATAATGTACAGTATGTCTGTGAAGATTCTCAGTCATCCAGGTGAGTTTATCTGGAAGTTGAGTCATGACTACTGGACTTCTTTTTTGAGAGATAGAAACATTTCGCTGGTCTGAAGCTGTTTGGATGACCAGCGAAACGTTTCTATCTCTCAAAAAAGAAGTCCAGTAGCCATGACTCAACTTCCAGATAATGTACAGTAATTATTACCCTGGTTTACGCATGAGTCGGTTTATGAATTTTTCAGTCTACGAAAGAAAATACAATGCCTTGGTTTACAAAAAAAATTGTACAGGAAATCCCAGTTTATCTTTTTTTGTAAGGCATTATGAAAAAAGTTTACCCAGGATGCATTGCATTGGAGTGGTTTTTGCATCAAGTTTTGGATCCATTCTGATTTTTTTTTTTTTTGCAGCAGTTTTTGGACTCTTGAATTTTTTGGTGCATTTTCATGCATTTCTCAAACAGTGGAAAGGTAGGGAGCTGAGCTTTGTCATTTGTATGCCTTTTGTATCTTATTATTTTAATTAGTTTTTTGGCTGTTTTTAAATGTACGTGGAATGTCTTATCTGAGTTCACATAGCAACCATGAAATTTCATTGCTCCTGCATGGGAACAATGACAATGATTATTCTATTCTATTCTATTCTATTCTATTCTATTCTATTCTATTACTGTTCTGCATTGTGTGTGGGGGGGTTCTGCTATACATGCCTTTTTCTGTGTTTTCTGCATTGTGTGTGTGTGTGCGTGTGGAGGTTTCTGCTGCCCATCCCTCTTACTGCGTATTCTACATTGTGTGTCTGCTATCTGTTGGCAGACCAGTGGTCCATCAGTAACAATTAAAGTTGCCAGCTTTTGTGCAGCGGCATTAACTTGCAGGCGGAAAATGGTACCCTAATCTTTAAACATGCATTGTGTATGGGGGTTTGTGATGTGCATGCCTCTTACTGTGTGCTCTGCTGGGGGGGGGGG
>JAHTLZ010003526.1:54697344-54711320 GCA_023846285.1 Phrynocephalus versicolor
GGGGGGGGGGTGTCTGCCGTGCATGCCTCTTACATTGTGTTCCGCATTGTGGGGAGTTCTGACCTCTGGAATTGATTAATTGGTTTTCAATGCATTAGATCAAAGGTTGTAATGAACTAGATCAAACTTGGCACTAGCATCCAAGTACATCTCTAATAATAAGGAGAATGATAAAAATGCATTCCAATATGGAATGGCATCATTTTTGCACAGATTTAAGAGTCAAATGGTGGATTATGTACTGCCTACATTAGAACTCAAAAATAGCTTGAGAATAGGGGGGGAAGTAAGCTTGAAAAAATACCAGATTTATTTTACTGTAGATACTTGTCGAAATAAAAGTGGTACACTGTTCCTACCACTGCACTAAGTGGAACACATAGATTTTGAAAAAGATTGGGGAGAGCACAGAATGTTATATGTTGCATCACTGCATACATTATTACTTTTCAACAGTGAGATTGCCCCTGTTGTGAGCATTCTGAACTCTCAAACAATCTGTTGCTTTGCATGCTGTTTACTCATTGTCACCAAACCAGAAAAAGTAAAGTACAGTACTCTCTGGTTGCTTCTACTGCAGAATGCTGATGTTGTGCATTGAAAATACTTTTTAAAAGCAAAAGGCAAACTTATGGAATATTTTCGAGTTACTTAGGACTGATAAAAGACTGCATAAAATCTGGAAAATGCCTAGCACCATGCTTCAAAAATGCTTTAAATTCTTTAGCTGGACAAAGTAACTTTAGCAATGTACTTTTTGTGATAAGTAACTCAGCTGTTAATCATTGCACCTTAAAGTAACTTTGCAAGTAATAGACTGTCCATTATTTTAAAAAAAAATAGTTACAGGTAAGCGCTGCCTAGATGCCCTGAGCACATCCAACCTTGCCTGAGCTAAGAAGCTAAGTAGGGTCAGGCCTGGATAGTACTTGGATGGGCAACCACCAGGGAATACCAGGCACTATAGGTGCCTGGAGTAGGAACTAGCAAGCTCCTCGAGTGTTCTACCAATAAAACTTAATGGGCATGGGGTCATGAACTGTAACGACACAACAACAACAACAACAACAACAACAACAACAACAACAACAACAACAACAACAACAACAACACTTTTTAGTTCTAGGGAAAGAGGAAGGAAGAAAAGACAGAGTAAATGTTTTTACTTTAATTACAAGAAAAAGAACATTGAGGACTTCATTTCCTAGAACATAAATAGCAAAACATTTTGAATACAAAGATAATCATGATAGAAATTAATAGTAAAATCAACATGATACTGCATTGATATCCTGATCACCAAAATATATCCTTGATGGTGCATGAATAACTAGTACATGCAACATGTATTTCTGGTACTTCTGTCTAGAGTGAAATCTAATCACAATTAACCATGTTTAAAGTTGTAAACACCTGCACCAGTGATGCATTTACTTTTCTATTTTTATTAGAGAGTGACCATGGGGTTTGAGTGACAGAAATGAGCAGCTGTTGCTTTTATTTATTTCCACTCTGCTCTTGCCAAAATCATCACCATTGTCCCCTTTATGGATTTAAGAACATAAGAACATGAGAACATAAGAAGAGCCATGCTGGATCAGGCCAAAGACCCATCTAGTCCAGCTTCCTGTGTCTCACAGTGGCCCCACTAGATGCGTCTGTGAGCGCATGAGACTAGATATCTGTGTCCTATTTAGAGATGGGCCCAAAACACCAAAATGGTGTTTCGTGCTCATTATTTGGGCCCTGGGGCCCGCTTTGGGTCATTTTTGTTTTTCGGGCCCCAGGGGCCCGCTCTGTTTTTCGGGTGTCATTTTTCGGCACCCAGCGGGAAAGCATTCCCGCTGCTGCAGGGAGCCCTCCCTGGGCTGGGCGTCACCAGAGCTGGTGGCAAGCCTGCCAGGAGAACATGGCCACATGGAGCCCTCCCGGAACCGTGCGCTGCCGGAGCCGCCAGCAAGCCGGCCAGGAGAAAAGTCCCGCAGCCACAGCAGCGCTCTTCTGGCTGGTTTGACAGTGCCGGCAGTGCCCGGGAGGGCTGGGGGAGATTTAAAAAGCCTGCTCTTCCCCCACCCCATCAGGTGGGAGGAGAGAGTGGGCTTTTTAAATCTTCTCCCCTCCCAAAGCTAGCACTGAGTGACTACTGGGTACTGGCTCCGGGACTGGGGAAGTGGGGGAGAGAGCACGGGTGGGGAAGATCCCTTTCGGACCCCCCTTCACCCCTCTGCATGCAGAGGGGAGAAGGGGAGACTTGGCTTCCACGCGAGGCTCAGCCGATCTCCTCCGCCCCGGGTGACAGCTGCCTGGCCACCACCCAGGGCGGAGGAGACCGCGGCCATGGCTCAGCTGATCTCCTCCGCCCCGGGTGACAGCTGCCTGGCTGCCACCCGGAGCGGAGGAGATCGAGCCATGGTCTTGCCTCCACGCATGGAGGTGAGACCGTGGCCAAGGCTCAGCCGATCTCCTCTGCCCCAGGTGACAGCTGCTCGGCCGGCTCGTCACCCCGGGCAGAGGAGATTGGATGAACAAACCGAACATAACCGAACTAATTTGTTCTGGTTCTGTTTGGTTCGTGCCCAAATTACTCTGGGCTCCGTTATTCATTCCGTTAGTTAACGGAACGAATAACGGATAACGGAATGATTTTTTTTTTCATTTCGTGCCCATCTCTACTCCTGATACCACTCCCCTGCATCTGGCCCTTGAAGTACCCCAGTTTTAAGCCTGGAGATTACACATCTCCATCATAGTTTGTAACCTGTGATGGACTTTTCCTCCAGGAATCTGTCCAATCCCCTTTTGAAGGCATCCAGGCCAGATGCCATCACCACATCCTGTGGCAGGGAGTTCCACAGACTAACAACGCACTGAGTGAAAAAATGTTATTTTGTCTGTTCTTACTCTCCCAGCCCTCAATTTGAGTGCATGGCTCCTAGTTCTGTTATTTTTTGAGAGGGAGAAGACCTTCCCTCTATTCCCTCTCACAAAACACCTTCTCACAAAATACCAGAACTAGGTATTTAGTTTACCTTTACCATCCCTCTTGATTATGACTGTAATAGCAAGACCAAAGGAGTCACCAGCAAGATCCTCACAGCCCTTGACATTTAAATTCCAGAGAAATACTGTACTAGAAAAGCTTTGGGTCTCTTTAAAATAGTGCAGCAACCAAACACAAGTGTGCATTCCTTCTTTGGTGGTGCCCTTTAGTGGTGAAATATCCCAATGCCCCTTCCATGCTCCATAGGGTCCCTGTGCACTTCTAAGATTGCTGCTGCTGCTGCTGCTATAAAGAAATTTTGCCTCAAAAGAATGAGTGTTGACTATTTTTCCATGCTAAACTTTCCCGCTGGCACACCATAGAGCTGGAATATGTTCGTTGGTTCCTGAGGAAGTTCAGAAACGTTACATTTATTCCCCAGAGTGTGATTATATGACTGGTGTATTATTATATAAGTCTGTGACCAAGTAATGGACAAAGTAGGAATGATTTGTTACTACAGAAACAAGGCTATTAAATTGTAAATAATCCACTTAGATTATTAGATATGAATCTGCAAGGTAACAACAGCATTACTGACATGATTGGTAAAATGGGGGGGGGTCATTTTATGTCCACTCATTCTCTTGCATAAAGAGTGACCTGTTTCTCTTATGTTCTGCATAATACAGAAGAGCGAAGGATGGCATAGATCATAGCAGCAGAGGAACAGGTAAACAAGTCCCTGACATTGTGGTTGACATTGTTGGGGCCTTTAATTGTGCTGTCCAAGTAGATGTGGGGAAAAGGCTTACATCTAGATTTATACAAGGATGTACTGTACATTTGGCATCAAAAATGCATCATGCAAAAACCAGAGAACATTTCAGTCTACAAGGACCCTCTTCAAACAACCTAAAAGTGATTGTCATAGGGGCGACAAGAAAAGAAAAGATATAGCTTATGGCTATATGTGACACCCTAGATTATGCCCCAGCTTTCCACTTGTGTCAACGATGTTATTGTTACTTTGTCCATTTGCATCAAGCACCTGGTGAATTATTTACAACTTAATAAGTACTATTTCTGTACCAATGAACCATCATCACTTCATCCGTTATCTCTGTCTTCACCTGTTCATGGGGCTATGTCTAAATACGCCAGTCATATAGTGACATGGTAGTATCTTAGGAAGTGGACCCAATCAAAAAAAGATCACATTATACTAATCAATTGCCATGATTGACAAAACAGGAATGTTTCGACCAATTGTTTGGAGGTGGTTGGAGGTGATATTTGGCGAGGGTGGATGTTGTATTAGGGTCAGAATGGCAAGGACACCGTGTCTATCCTCTCTGCCTCCCCCAAACATTTGAATATCCTGCTCAGAATTATACTGGTTACGAACATTCACTTTTCCTACTGAATATGAGGTCTGATTGGTGGTCAAGGACCATTCCAGACAGGAAACACAGACAACTGTCCTCTACACAATTAGTCAGTTGTGGCCTCCACAGATACCCTCACCATGCTTAGAAAGGGAATGGCCCACCCCTCCCTTCTGCCATGTGACTCTTCTATAACTGGAGAATGAGAGCTCCACGGAGCAGATGCTCCTGTTCACCTGTAGCCTGTGCTCGTGGGCAAGAAGCATGCCTCTTTCCAGGCTTGCTACTTTCCATTAATCAAATGCAACAGTGAAGATGAGAGGAGCTACCCATGCCCTTCTTAATTCACTGAGTGTATCCAGGTAAGGAAGAGGTGAATGCCCATATGTATCCTTTCTTCCTGATAAATGAGAAGCCCCAACACAACTAAAGGACGTATAACAATATGCTCCAGAAACAGATACAGATCAGGAGAGGCCCTTCTCTCCATCCCACCACTCCACTGGTACATCTCATGGGAACCCATGAAAGGGCCTTCTCGACTGCTGCGCCCAAACTCTGGAACTCCCTTCCACTAGAGGCCAGGACTGCCTCATATCTGTTGTCCTTCCAGAAACAGGCAAATACCTTTCTCTTCAGGCAAGCTTTCTCTGAATGGTGGTCTATCTAATATGTGTCTTTTATTTGAATCAACAGGATCACATAGAGTTTGTGTTTATAACTAATTATAACCTTATGGGTTTACATTGACACTATGTTTTCAATGTTAGTTTCCATCACTCATAACTTTACATGAAACTTTACTCCCCTTTAACTGCTCACATTCTCTTCTTGCCTTAATGTAATGTTGTCTATTAATGCTGTAAGATGTCCCTCAATTCCCTGTTCTCAATACTTGAACATGTCTTAATTGTACTGGACTGTATATTATCCCTCATTTTGTAAGCCACCTTGGGTCCTTTTTCCAAGGAGAAAGGCGGGGTAAAAATACTCTAAAATAAAAATAAAAATAAATAAATACCCAGTTGTAAAAAAAAAATATTAAAAAATCAGTATTACAGTATAGAGATGGGCACGACTCAGCGAAATTTTCATTTTCGTTTTCATTTTTTCATTTCGTTTCGTAACAAAAACGAAAACGAAAACTTTTCAAAAACCAAAACGGAATCAGAAATGAAACAAAAAAATTTGCCGTGTTTTTCGTTTTCGTTGCGGCAAATCCATTGAACTGAAAAGATGCTAACGAAACAGCAATTTTTCATTTTTTTTGTTTTTTCGTTTCATTACCTAATGAAATGAAAACGAACTTTTTTGCAAAAAACCTCACGAAAACAAAAACGAACCGAAACGGACCCCTAATCGACCAAACGACAAACGAAACATCATTTTTTGAGTCGTGCCCATCTCTATTACAGTAACACTTCATATCAACCAGATTATCTGCAGATAAACTTTTGCATTTGAGCATTTTCTGGACTACTTGAACATTCCTATATGAATTTCTGACTAATGCAGATTATTTTAAAAAATGAGAGTACAAACAGTGTGGGATTATATGTTTCAATAAAGAAAAATACCCTTTTGATCTGAAATCATAATGTTTAAAGCAAAAGCAGCATGGTTTCTTCCTTTTTTCTTCTTTTCTCGCCCTTACATTCATCTTTGACTGGCAGCCCAAAGCATTATATAGATTTCCAGGACAAAAGAATATTTTCACAGATATCAGCTGAAACTGAAACTGCACTTCTGTTTGCTTGTTTGTAGCAGGGAATGTAGTTCAACAGCCCTGATTTGGGGAAGTACATTTTGCAACAAATGTCCAGAATAAAGTGGGTACATAAAAGAGACAAGCCTTTCTTTGAAAGGCACAAAAGCACATCCTTGAAGGACGCACATTAGAACATGAAATAAATGTTCAGTTTGGCCCGGTGTGTGTGTGTGTGTGTGTGTGTGTGTGTGTGTGTGTGTGTGTGTGTGTGTGTGTGTGTGTGAAGTGGATTTGTAAAAGCCATGATTCACTATGCTGTACCTAACTAATAATCATGTGTGTGTGTGTTGTGTCGTTACAGTCGTGACCGACTCTTTGTGACTCCATGTCAATGGAGTTTTCTTGGCAGGAATACTGGAGTGGCTTGCCAGTTCCTACTCCAGGCACCTACAGCACCTGGTATTCCCTGGTGGTCTCCCATCCAAGTACTAACCAGGGCCAGCCCTGCTTAGCTTCTGAAATCAGGCGAGATCGGATGTACTTAGGGCATCTAAGAGGCACAACTAATAATCATACTTAGGTTTTAAACTAGGGTCCTGTTTTTTTACATTTGATTGTGCCCTTGTAGACCAACTTTTTGTGACCAGCTAAGACATGTTTGCAACCTAAAGATGAGCTAGATGGGGGCGGGGGGTAGCATTCTACTTAGGGAAGCTACTTTCATATCACAGAAAAAAGACACACATGGTTTTTTTTTACAAAAAGAATGGACAGCCGAGGATCCCGATTTCCATAAAAATGCACATGCTGATTTGTATACAACATTAAAAATTATTTTCACACTTTAAACAGTAATATAATACACTACAGCAGAGTGGAAACGGCAGCTGCCAGCAGGCTTGAGTGTCTATTGAATCTGCTCTCCAGGGTTGACAGTGGTTGGGCAAACTCATAGTTGCAGATCTCCCTCATTACACATATTTCTCTTTCAACTACACATGGATTGGGCAGATTCTCAAATGGAAGAAACTTTTGAAAGAGGGACTTTCCTCAAGATCCTCTTCAAACAGAGGAGCATCCAGCCTAAAAATGGTTGTTGTGCCACCCAAATGACATTGGTTTATCCGTTTCCTTTTACATGGACTATCCATGGATAAGTCTAGATTTTGTTTTGTTTTTGTCCAGAGTTTGAAAAAGTCTGAAAACATGCAGCCACCCTAATTCTACTGGTTATCCATGATTCTTTAGATAAATCTATATTTACTGTATGTCTAGAATTTGAAACAAGTACTGCTGTGACATTTACAGGGGATTGCACAACTGCTGTGAGGAGGTGGAAGCCAGCAAACATTTGTATGCCAGCTAACTGAATATGTTTAATCTGGATCCAGTGGATAATTGTTTTTGTACATAGCATGACATGTTATATCATATGACATTAAACACTGACATGAAAATGTGGTTACTAGAGTTTTCATAACTAAAGCTGGATTCAATGTTTTCCAAGGACTTCTGGGTTTGAGGAGAAAGACTACTGTGGAATCCAGTTCACTTTTATATCACACAGGCAATCCATCCAGAGACTACTAGTGGCCCCTTAAGAACATGCCAGAGGTTTATTTTTCCACATAATCTATCTTTTTTAAAATGCCAGGAATTAAATGTGGGTCCTTTTTAATGCAAGATATGTGCTGTGAGCAGTAATGGGTAATAAACATAGTTTGAGTAATATTTTAATGCAGGACTTCCCTGTCCATATTGCCAGGAATTCAATGCTGGGAAATCTACACACTTCTGAGTTTGTGGTGCATTTCACAAAACAAAACACGCACAAATAAAAGCATTTGTGAACATAATGTTGGCGAGAAAATTTATAGATTTGCAAAACAGTATTAATTAACTTTAGCTAATATTAAAAAGGTAAACAAAATCCCCATCTTTGGAAAATGAGCACATTTTAAGAAAGGCAAACAAAAATGTGTACAAATATTGTGGGGGGAGGGAAAAAACTCTGAGTCTAATATAGAAGTGATACATAACAATACTAAGAGATTGAAAATAAGAAGTTAATTGAGCTTAAGTTCCACAGACTCAACCATTCTTTTCCTGTTTTGTGCTGTGATGTGGCTGGACAGGAAAGACCCAGGACTCTTGGCAGTTCAAGATTAGAGATGGGCACGACTTAGCGGTATTTTCGTTTCCGTTTTCGTTTTTCATTTCCGTTACGTAACGAAACGAAAAACGAAAAACGGCTCAGAACTGGAACGGAAACGGAAACGAAACGACTAATTTTGAGCCCATTTTCGTTTTTCATTACTGAGAAAGCACTTAATGGAGCTAAATGGGAAGAAACGAAAAATTTTGAAATTAGCTCACGAAAACGGAAACGAGCCGAAACAGACCCCTAGACGAAAATGAAAATGAACAATTTTTCTGAGTCGTGCCCATCTCTATTCAAGATCTAAGCCAGAAGAAGCTGTTCTATATCCCTGATACCAATTTCTCCTTCTTCTCACTTCACTGACTCATTGTTTCATGTCACTGACCCATTATAGGTCCATTGAAGACAGGGTCACCTTTAGAGCTCCCCTACCCATGATTCATTGACATACAAAACCCTCGGTAACCTCAGATGTGTAGATACCTCTAATTCCCGCATGGATGATTAGATTTTAGTTGTGCAAGTGCCAGTATTAGTTTATGGGTAGTGGCACATATGATTGTAACCAGCACTGCAGGCTTGAAACAAGAGAGGAAAAGAAATGTTATAAATCCACAGGATATTTTGAAATTATAGACCTACTACCTTCCTTCCACGTAGGTGGGATCTCCACAGAAGACTATCCTATTCCCAACCCTTTCTCTCCCTGTCTCATTTTATTTTTTATTTTTCCCCTACTGACAGACGCAAGATTTAACAGTTTGGAATACACCCAACAGCTGTAGAGGAGTTCCAGATGTCATGATAATCCCTTCACATCTGTTATCTCAAAACAAATGTGCTTTCCCTTTGAATGGCAAGAGTGTGCGTCATTGACCATTCTACCTGTGTTACACTGAAATTCATGGGCTTAGTAGGCAGACAGCATTTAGGGACCTACCAAACACTCGGTGCTTCCTCAGACCTAGTGATAACAGAAGCTAAGAACTCAACAAAATACTCTAACATTGAGCCAATATATTGTTGCTATTGGATCTGAAAATAAAGGTTAGCCATCAGAACTAAGGCAGGGGCTGGTGGGACAAACTTCATAGAACAAGTTAGGAAGATAAGATGAGATGAGATGAGATGAGATGAGATGGATAAGATAGGATAAGATACTTAATCACAGCAGAGTCTCTGGAGATGAATTAGTTTTACAGTAGTAATTCTCAACAATCAGAAGTAAGACTAAGAATACTAGGGTGGGAATTTGTACTCTTAATTTGGAGTAAGTTCCATTAAACACATAGGACAAAATCCTGTTTTATAGAGGCATAATGCAAACACTGTAACATTAAGAGGTGAACTGTCTCATGTTAAAAAGTCAACATAGACATTATCTGTGTGCTGAGTGGCATGACCTGATGGACAACAGAATCCATGCTCATTTATTAACTTGACGTATTTCCTTTTCCAGAATTATGCCATTTGCATTGTATTTGCAGGAGTAAATGCTGTAATAAATTTTTGGCTACAGGGACTTACTTCTGTGGCATATATTGGATTGCACCGTAGATTATTCATGTAGTGTAGTGGATAGAATGGCAGATTTGGACATAGTGAACCAAACCTCACGTCTCCATAAAACACAATTTCTCTTTCAGCTTTTGACAAATTCGGGGGGGGGGGGAGGTATTCAAACAGATTCCTATTTATAGTAAGTAGCAATTTTTGAAAATTTTCTTTACAATATTAAATTTATTTTAACAACCTCGAGAAATTTCATATAATTCCAAGGTTTGTGTGCTACAACCAAACAGCCGTGTTTCTGTGACACTCATGGTCTTATGACAGTTTCCACGCTTTCTAGACAATTATGGGTATTTGTACACGACCCCTAAACTCCGCCGCAAATGGCTCCCAGCTCCAGAGCTTAAAATTGTTTCTCCACCAGCTCCGGAGTTTACAGATAATTAAGCGTGTCCCAGCGCACTTTTCAGGTACCTGCTCTCCGGAGGTGAAAATTCCTGATGCAGATATAACGTAGTGACTGCCGGGCTCTCCTTGCTTCTGTTTGTTCTTTTTTTGCCCCCCGCCCCTTTAAGAGATCTGAATGCAGTGCCGGGACGGCAGAACGGAGGTGAGTGGCATTCTCTTCTTCCTTTTTTTCTCCTTCCCCTCATGCAGCCAGCAGCCAGGAGTGTGGAGGGGTGGGAACGCAGGAACAGCGACAAACCCCTAAGATCTCTGGTCCGAATTTAAGTGGCCAGCGGATCTTAGGGGTCGTGTGAAAAGGCTCTATGTTGAAGCACTTTTGACCATCTCCAATGGCACTACTTTTCTGAAAGTTCTCACAATATAGAAACCTTAAAAGGGCAGTAACATGCTTGCTGTTGTGATTTGTTTCTGCTAATAAAGTAATAATTCAGCAAGACATTTCCCCTGACATTTTGTTTTATGGACTACATCACCTCAGAGAAAATACACTGTAAATGATAAATAAACGGTATAACCCGATTCTAAAGTGACTTTGACTTTATTAAACTTTTATTACTTTTAAATCTACAAGCACTACTTTTCCTCTGGGTGGTGGCTGGCCCTATCCTAAACTCATTTAGAAAGCTTGGCACTGTTAGCGAAAAATTGAACACCAGACACTTCATTGTTCCAAAAATCAGGGGTCCCCCCACCCCTAGGTTAGACCACTGGGCCAGAACCAGTCTGTGACCTGTCAAGAACCAGGACTCACACCCAGTAAAGTTCCTTTTAAGGTGTGTGCCCAAGTTGACGTGCATGCTACTTACCCTCTCCATGTGCATCTCTTCCTCTCTCATGCACCCATTGCAACCATTTTTGTTTTGGTCACGATGGAACCAGCATGGGGATCGAAGTGTGTGTGTGTGTGCACGCGCACGCAAATGACCGTGAAAAAACACCATGTAGTGGTAAACCATTGTTGCAGTGCAACAAATTTGGGGATTGCTGCCCAAAATGCTTCCTCTGGTGGCTCCATTTAATAGTATGGCGAACAGTGTGTGTGTGTTGCATTGTTACAGTCATGACTGACTCTCTGTGATCCCATGTCCATGGAGTTTTGTTTGCAGGAATAGTGGAGTAGTTTGCCAGTTCCTACTCCAGATGTCTACAGCACCTGGTATTCCCTGATGGTCTCCCATCCAAGTACTAACCAGGGCCGACCCTGCTTAGCTTCCGAACTCAGGCAAGATTGGATGTGCTTAGGGCAACTAATGGCATTTAATTCATCTTTATGACTACTGTATTATCAACATGGTAGAAAAGAGTAATTGGATTGTGTTATACATTTTAATGTTTTGTCTTTAAAAGGGTTATTCTAACGCCTATGAGACATGATAGTCTGGCTCTAGGTTTTGCAAAACACATGAATAGATTCTTAAATAAATATTCTTCCTCAGAAGAAAGAAAGGAAGGAAGGAAGGAAGATTTGCAGCACAAAATGTGACTTCAGATTATATTTTGGAACAAGAAATGGTCCTGTAAATGCACGCATACTAGAAAAGGAGGGCGAAGGTACAGTAATGGCACAGAAGAGACTGATAAACATCAAGGAACACCAGAAGTTGACAGATATCACAAGTAAAATAATATAGCTGTGACAACAGTAAACTGATACATGAAAACACATTGAACCAGGAGTTGAAGAGGCAAATGAATAAAATCTCTGATGCAGCAAATGCTTCAATGAAAATGAAAAAAGCAAAGATGGTCCAGCACTTCTTAAAATTAATAAAGAATTTTATGGCGCCTCATTCTATTTTTCTTTGGGGGGGGTGGCAGTTGTTTTATTCTGGAATAAATGCCGAGGTACTCAGAATTATTATAGTTACCTGCACACAAAATAGCATTGCTCTTGCACTGCAGGCATTTGGTGGTTTCCTTTGCAAAAAGAAATGGGTGAAAGTACACATTGAAAAGAGCCAGAGGGGAGGGGGATGATGGGAGAATCCAGAGTCTTGTTTTCATGGAAAGGCAGGAAAGGCTGGTGCAAGGAGAGGTCTTGGCAAAGTAAGAGATGGAAAATCACAGTACAGTGTGAGTACTTGATATGCCCTTGCCTTAAAGCAAGGATGGAGAAACTTCAGCTCTCCAGATGTTTTGGACTGCAACTCCCAGAATTCCATACCTATATTGCCAGTGAGATAGGACTGTGAGAGTTGTGGTCCAAAACAGTGGGACTGCAAGTATTTCCCCACCCCTGCCTTAAAGTAGTGCTTATATACCACCCCATATCACTTAAACCACACTCTTTCTGGACAATTCAAAGTTAATAATGCAGGTTGCATGTTGCCTTTCCAGCAAGCCGGGCACTCTATTTACCATCCTTGGAAGGAAGGAACACTGCATCAACTTTGAGCTATTTGGGGCTGAACTCAGGTCATGAGCAGAGCCTTGGCTTGCAGTATTTGAAGGTTAACATACAGTATCTTATTTTGCACAATTGTTTTTAATGTATTAATGTATTTTTCATCTGCTTTTTTCATTAAAGAAACTGCTAAATCCTGTATTGTTCAATTGTCTTTCCAGTGAATCCCATTCAGGGCAGATGCCATTCTTGGAATGTAATCATCCTGCAAAGCTTGGTGCTTTTGCTGGCCGTTCTCTGCAAATTATGTGTGTCAAAGAAGCCACTCGGCACAAGGATTTTAATCATCCTGCAGAGCATGGCATTGTTTCCAGGAAAAAAAAAACTGCCCCAGAATTTCAGTCACATCCCATTAAGTTTCCAATGAGATTTCCCATAAAATATCCTCTAAACTTAGTTTGCATCTTTTTAAATCATTCAGCGAATCCGTCTTGCTGTATGTGCTTGTGTTTTGATCTTGGGTACATAATGGTTGATTTGAGTTATTTTCATGTCACACATTTAACATCACATATCTGTAACTTCATATTTCAAGATCTCACACTGGTTCACTTGATCACCTTGATTTGCTGGGTTCCTCAGTCCCCTTCTCAAATTCACCCCATGAAATGGCTTGGTTTGTGACTATTTTCCACCATTCCATTTTAATGCCTCATTGAAGAGACCTACAAAGAGCTCCCTCCTGTCTCATGCACCTTCATTTGGGATCAGCCTTTGCCCCAGGATCTGTGGATTAGTGAGTGGACTGTCACGGAGGGGGTATGTGTCACCTCTTGTTGCCACAACCAGGCTCTCACAGTGGTAGGCCCGACACCTAGTTCTGCCACAGATCAGCAGACTCACAGCCATCCAGAAGAGGTAGTAGCAATGGATGAGGAATAATCAGCACTTGCTTCAGGAGTGAGACAAGTTTCTGGGACTCAGGGACCTCCATCAAGCCAGCATTACTATCTCTACCTAAAAGGCATTTGTTGGCTAGGATCAGTCCTGTGAACTCTAACCCAGTCTCAGATGGAGAACCAGTGAAGAGAATTTGGACCTGGCTAAGGATGTTGAGCAGTGGGGGCTGGTGAAGGAATATAAGCTCCCAGGTGTTGGGATGGGAGGTATAAGAGGTCCATACTTAACATTCTAAATTCTAATAACAAGTTCCAGTGACATTGAAAGTCTGGAGATCGACGCAACCAGTCCTATCCTGGGTAAAGATGGCAGCAGTCACATTGGTCACCTTCAGAACAGTAGTCTGTTGAGTCTGGAACAGCAAAAGATTAATAATAATAATAATAATAATAATAATAATAATAATAATAATAATAATAATAATAATAATAATAATAATAATAATAATAATAATA
>JAHTLZ010003526.1:54750177-54762244 GCA_023846285.1 Phrynocephalus versicolor
AATAATAATAATAATAATAATAATAATAATAATAATAATAATAATAACTTTATTTTTATGCCGCCTTTCTCCCCGGAGGGACCCAAGGTGGCTTACAACAAATTCATAAAAATACAATAAAAGCAGTACAATGTAAAAACAACACAATACCTATAAAATACTATAAAAATACTATTCAGTATAATACAATAAAAACAAGATTAAAAAACAGTAGCTGCAGCAGAGTTTAAAAAGCTCCCCAGCCAATGAAACTAAAAAAGTAAGATGTTATAAAAGTTGGTGAAGGCTGGAGGCTCAAAAGACCTGCCTAAATAAATAAGTCTTAAGGCCTTGCTTGAATATTTCAAGGGAGGAGGCGGTTCTCAACTCAAAGGGGAGGGAATTCCATAGTATCGGTGCCACTATTGAGAAGGCCCTATTTCTTGCCGCCACCCCTCGCACTTCCTTGGGTGGCAGTACTCATACAAGGGCCTTCTCCGATGACCGAAGGGGACAGACTGGATTATATGGAAGAAGTCGGTCTCTATTTAACAGAATAAAAACACATAGTAAGTTAACCATATAAAATATTTTTAAAATAATAAGACAGAAAAATCATCCTTAAAGGGGAGAAATTGCAGAATAAAACAGATAAGCATACCCCGCATACCCCAAAACCAAGAAAAACAAGCAAGCAAATGAAATCAAGCAAATAAAAATATAATCAAAGCACACACACACATCCCAAAATGACTAGATATGAGGAAAGTTCTTGCCCTCTTTCACTGGATGCTTTCTACTCTCTTCTTTGCATAAAGCACAGCAGCAGTCACGCAGTGAAAAATAATCTGAGAAGGGAAAAGACAAAAAGGGAGGAAATCCCCCCAAAAATTGAGTAGGCAGGGATCTTGAAAAACAAGTCCACAGAGGCTTGTTGGTATTAGAGATGGGCACGAAATGAACAATTTTTTGTTTCCATTTTTGTTTTTTTCATTTTGTTATGCAATGAAACAAACGAATTTTATCTCTAAAATGAAACGAAATGAACAGAAACACCAGAAATTTTGTCGTCTGTTTTGTTTTCGTTACGGCAATACATTGAACTGCTTTAAAAGCTAAAAAAAATCACAAAAAATTGAAATATATGGTAACAAAACGGTAACAAACAAACGAAAACAAAAACAATTTTTTGCAAAAATTCTCGAAAAATGGAAACAAACCGAAACGGACCCCCTAAATGACAAACAATAAACAAAATGCCATTTTTTTTATTCGTGCCCATCTCTAGTTGGTATATGTACATTTTCCGGCACCAGCAGCAAAAATGAACCAAAGGAAATGGGAGACTTTTCTCCTGTAGTGAAAAGACAAAAAAGGACATGATCTGAGAAAGCACAGAAGCAGAGAGCAAGGGAAGCAGGCAGCACAAGAACATTCCTATTGAATTTAACTCATCCAACTTATTTTACAGATCCAAATTTCCTGCTCCCCTGGACACTCTGATTGGCTTCTGATAGCAGCCCTCACAATTCTACTGGGTGAAAAATTTCCTAGGCAAACTGATGGACAATGGGTGGGGGGGGGGAAGGTTAAAAGAAAGAGGGAAATAAAAAGGAATACATAACTTTAATGTATCACTCTTTCATTAACATGAATCATTCATATTTTAGAAGCTTTCTTTTAGGAATCAATTAAAGAACATGAATATTTTTTAAAAAGCCTCTTTCCTGTATTTTCCTTTTGTTAAAACATGAAAGCGATGAGTATTCACAAGATTTCTCATTCCAGTGAATAACTTCCAGAAGCAATGCCATTGTGCAGAGGAAAGGTAATGATTCTGTATAGATTAGTATTCATCTTATGTCATCTGGGTGGATCCTCACAGGAAAATCGCCAGTGTGCACATAAATCGTCATAATTCATTTTCTCAAGAGATTCCGGAATGACATTTGCACGAGAATTCACCTTACTTCTGCTCCTTGTTATCACACAGATGCAGTGCCCTCTATTGAAGTCTGCTCAGGGGGAACCATTGTTCCCTACTTCCAATTGCACTGTGTTGATTGCAAGGTGGCCACCAACTTCCTGGTTCAAGCTTTTGCACACATCCCCTGAGATGGAAAGATGGTGGCCACCAGGCAGTCAGTGCAGTGCAGTGAATCAGAAGCAGGAAGCAATGATCACCCTGAGCAGTCCTCAATGAAAGGCAGTGATTCTCTGCAGATAAGAAGGAGCAAAAGTAAGGGGAATTCTCGTGCAAATTTCATTCCTGAATTTTCTTAGAGAACAATAAGTGATTCAACTGTTCAGCCCTGAAACTAGTCATCACGTAGTTGTATTCACTATGAACATTTTGATTTGGAGGCAAGGTGTGCTTTTTGAGATCATCTCCTACGTTATAGACTGAGTACGTGGATAGAGCAGAGATGAGACACTAAGAGTAAGCCAGCCTATTTGCATCTCTGTGTATGAATGCTTGTTTGCATCCTATTATTGTGTCTATGCATGCTTATACATGCCTACTTTTACACTCAACTCTACCTGCCATTCATGGCTCCACCCATGGGGACCAAATACTACTGCACACCTGATTATTTAAATCATGATGACGATCTGAATCCAAATGTATTGCTGATAGGGTATTTATGTACTGCCTCCAAACTTCAGAGCTTGCCCATAACTTGAAATAATTGTTTTAAAGAGTAAAGGGAAATGGTCAGGTTTCATAGATGGCAGAGTACATGTGGCATAAGCACCGTGTGGGTCTTTTTCTGGTAGAACCAGACCAGATTATTTCCCAATTTTATTGAGTCTCGCAATTTTTATGAAAAGGAGCGTGAAAGAGTAAAATTTTCTTACTGGATCAGGACAAATTTAGTCCAGCCTTTTGTAGAACTCAAATCTTCTGCACCAATTCTGATTAAAATACTTAATCTAATAATCTGGCATGCAAGGAATAATCTGACTAAAGCATTGCTTATATCAAATCCATCTGGGAGCTATGATTTTCTATAAAGCACTTTTCTTCTGTCTTTAAAAGTGGAAGTTGAGGTGTTTGTAGTAAATATGTACACATAGTGTACAACATAATTTGATTCCTTTCAGGGGGAACAGTTTGTTAGATAGCATATAGAACAAAAACAATAAAATCTCAATCTAGCATTTTTTTCAAAACCAGGTCTGCGATTTCAAAAGGAATTTCATAACACAGAGACATCTGCACAATAAAGCTTATTTTTCTCGGTTTCTGAATGCAACTAGGTAATGTTTTCAAACAGATGTAGTTT
This sequence comes from Phrynocephalus versicolor, assembly GCA_023846285.1. Taxonomy (NCBI): domain Eukaryota; kingdom Metazoa; phylum Chordata; class Lepidosauria; order Squamata; family Agamidae; genus Phrynocephalus; species Phrynocephalus versicolor. The sequence continues at coordinate 54,753,444 of JAHTLZ010003526.1, forward strand.
TGGATTTGCATTGTTTGAGATTTAATTCAAAGTTTGTACAGAGATTTCTTGGAAGTTCAGACAAGGTTCAGTCATACCTAATGGCTTAGAAAATTGAGGGAAGATTTCGGAGCCCTAAGTGTTTTTCAGATGGAAGGCGTCCAGTGGACTGTTTCCTAATTCTCTAGGAAGGATGTGTTAAAATACATGTTAAATTAGATGGAAGACTATTTGCTTCCCAACACTGAAACGTATAGTCAAAATACTTTGAATTTCTATGATCATACTTTATTTGCCTGTTAAGAACAAGTTTCAATTTTTCACATTTCCTCCTTGTCAAAACACAGTAATATATTTTCTGTTTCCATTAGCAGGATTTATTAACTTAAATTCTGATCCCATAGGGCTGTAAGATTTGGCATGTGCATATTTATATGGGTTACAGAACCTGGTTAATTTTCTGTCATGTGGACCAACAAACCTGATTAATGTATTTAGGGTGTGTATTAACATTTCCGTTAAATCTAATGTTAGATGCCACATGATTTTATGGTATTCAGCACAGACTAAACCAATAGAATGATCAAAATTCTATGTTTAGAAAAAAGAATTCATTGCAAAAGGTGATATTTAGAATAGCAGGGCTAAAATTGAAAGTTTGAATAACTTGATTTTTATTTTCAGCATCCAATGAATACATTCACTGAAAGAACCAGAATCAAGTGGGACATGACCACAATTTCCTACTATAGACCTCTTGTGAGCAGCCCCCATGCCTCCTTCCATTATGATGCAATGTGTTTGCAGAAACAAGCTCTTTTATAAGAGCGCCCAAAATTAAAACAAGCCAGTGTGGCTGATGGTCTCCCAAATGGCCGTGGAGTGATCCAGTAATGCCAACAACTCTAGAGCTTTGAATGCCTCCAAATCAACAGTGTTTACCCAGCAGCAGGCCTCTTCATCTTTCTCCTTCCTTAAATCCCCAGCTCCCTGTGGCTATATATCTGGCCTCCAAGATATTGTCTGTGTCTGTACCACAAATGGGTGAACTGCAGGTCAGGAATCTAACCCTCACACAGAGGGAAACGCTACTCATGCCGCTATGGGGGTTGGATCCAGCCTCACACCTCTGTATTTCTAAAAAACTAGATTCAGAAAGCTGGAAAATCCCACCCCCATCCTCACAGCACATTTTTGGAGGGTCCTGCTGGTTGTAGGGGGCAGGAAAGGAGAAGAAAACTGTACTGCACAAGAGATGCAATGAAAATGTAATGTTGGCTTTTCACCATAGCTTATAGAGACATTCAAGGTTTTCACATTTCAGTCTTTTATTCATCTGATTGAACACTCTCTTGAAAACAAAAGGAGTTACTTTTGATTAGGCATGCAAGAAAGATTTTTAAATACTATAATGTAGTTATTATATAGCATATAAATATAAATAATAAAGCATCCAGATATACTGTATTACTTTATATTTTCTCTTCAGAAAGTATGTACTTGGTAATGCAACAGTGTATCAATAGAAAACGTCTAAAATCCTGATTAGAAGACTTTTTTAATATTAGGTGTCTTTCCTATTCATTATATTTCTTAGAAATGGAAACGTCAGTGTTCAAAGTCCATCAGAATATAGTGTTGCAATGAAGGTTTTCAATGATAGTCTTAGAATACAAAAAGATGTGTGGTTTTGATCATAATGAACTAAGTGACATGAAATCAATGCGAGCCAGGATTCCTGCTGAATGTGTATGTTTAATTATGGCGTGTTCTCTTCTCCCTGCTTCTGGACCTTTCAAAAATATCCTGATATGAAATAATAATTTCAGAATTAATTGGCTACTTTGGGGGTGTTGCACATGTCCCGTTGGGTGGCACAGCTCTGATGCTAACATTGAAAACAGTATCATCAGTGACCTTCAGACCTAAAGGCTGCAAATGTCTAAACACCCTGTCCTCTCCATTTTATCATCTCTATTACAAGGACCAACTGCAAGTGATGACATCTATGGTTTAGTAGTTTTGGTGCCCGGGCAGATTTCCAACTTAATCTTTAGACAGGAGAAACGATGTTTAAAGAACTCCTTTGGTCACAGCTCTGCTTTTACCACTTTTTAAAGATACAATGTATCATTCCAGCCTGGAATAGTGAGCTCCATGGGTATATAATAAAGGATACTAAAATGACCTTTAAAATGAGAAGAGAAGCTGAATAAGAAATTCTGTTTTGAATCAAGGTTGATACAAAAAGACAGCAATGCATTCCACGTCTATGGTTAGATCTGACAGTTATATTATCCCTAATAACTTGCTTTCTAAGACAGAAGTGAAAAGTTATTTTTTGGTTGGCTGAATGAATTATATTATCCAAGCAAGTGTCTATAACCAAACAGTGCTTTAAAAAAAGAATCCATCCACCTAACATATACACACATGAAACCCAGTTGAAAATTCATCATAGTAGAAAATGAAGGGAGTGAATTACATTGAATTTATTATCTATTCTGTCATGCAGTCTTTGTCAGCTATGACTTTTAAGTGGTTTCAGTATTCAAATATATGAATTAGCCATTATCTGAAATATTATTGCTAAGAATCAGTTTCACCAAGATGAATGGGATTTCTTCCACAGTCAAGAAATGAGTAACACAGCTAAATTTTATTTTGGAGGTGCTGTCTAAAAATGAAAATATAGGTTATAAGTTTTAAAAGGCTTGCCATCAAAAGCAGCAGGGTGTTTTTTTGTTCATTTTCTTCTCCTGTTCTCCTTTGCCAAATATCAGACACTTTGCCTGTTGATGCTGCTGATTAGTCATAAAAACATAAGAAAAGCCTTGCTGGATCAGGCCAAGGGCCCATCTGGTCCAGTTTCCCGTATCTCACAGTGGCCCCACCAAATGCCTCTGGGAGCACATGAGACTAGATTTCTCTCTCCTGATACCACTCCCCTGCATCTCTCCATTTGCCCATAGGCAGGGACAGAGCAAACCTTCCTATATAACACCAGCAGAACATGGAATGAATTGTAACAAGAATAATATTTCTAATGGTAAACCTATGCAGCCATGTTTATTTCTAACGTTTAATAAATTTAGTGTGTTAAAACACATGCACAGTTCTAACAGTATGGAGCACTGGACTGTGGTTAATGAAGATGAAAAATAATGCCTAACACATTACTGACATGAAAAAGAGTTGGTTTATCCTGACTTTGCATAGTGGAATGGATCCATACATTTGATGACCCATCAGCCAACTGATCTACTGCCTCTCCAACAGCCAGCTGTGGGAGAACTATGGGATAACTGGACATGACAACCCAAGGGAAAGTCATTGTATGGTTCCCTTGACACTTGGGGCTGAGAGAGATCAAATGGCTCTTCAGCCGATGGCCTCACCATAAATAGGAGACACCCATTGAGAGATCTCCAGATAGGAAGGAATGGGCAAACAAACCCAACCTATCTCCAAGACTGAATCCAGCTCAGTCCCAGAATGCTTCATGCTAAAGTTGCCACAACATACTTAATGATACAACAACCCTACATGAATTTCCAAGCGCAAAGGCAAATCCTGTGAGGCCACTTCTTCACATCAAGATAAAATTCCTGTGCAAGAGGATACGGGCAGAGGTGCAGTCAGGATGCCTTGGGGAGACAGAATGGCAGGGAATGGTTTTATGTCCTTCCAGTAGATGAGAAGAGCAGGTACACAACAGATGGTATCCTCCTCTACATCATATCCCAGAGGACAGTAGTGGAATTTAGATATAAGGACTGTGTGTGTGTGTGTGTGTGTGTGTGTGTGTGTGGTGTCATTACAGTCGTGACCGACCCTTCATGACACCACGTCCATGGAGTTTTCTTGGCAGGAATACTGGAGTGGCTTGCCAGTTCCTACTCCAGGCGCCTACAGCACCTAGTATTCTCTGGTGGTCTCCCATCCAAGTAGTAACCAGGGCCGACCCTGCTTAGCTTCTGAAACCAGGTGAGATCGGATGTGCTTAGACAGTGCTCTCACTTAAATGTGAAATGTATAGCTGAGCTGTTTATGGGAAGTGAGAGCAGTATATAGACTAGTATAGTAAACATCAAAGTAACCCACAGTATTAAACATGCCAGATTTATCAATGGATTTACACAATGTGTGACAATTGTCCAGATTCTTAATCTTGCTGATGTCAATAGTAGGATTTCACTTAATTCAGCAGCAGCAGAAGTGAGTTCTGTGCCCAATCTACTGGGGAGAATGTGATGATGGAGCCTTCAGGATCTTGCAAACCACAAGATTCTTTACTACCAAAGTTGGTATCAGGAATGGTAGACAATAGTGGTTGCTTCACAATGTTCACCAGAGTCTGAACAAATCCTGTTGTCCATTCTTTTTTTAAAGTCTGTGTTACTAATGATTTATTTTCTTCTCCCACCATAGATTTAACACACACACACACACACACACACACATTTTATTTTATTTTGTGTGTTTTTAAATTATTATTTTTATTTTATTTTTTTATTTTGGTACTTGTTTTAATGTTGCTTAGTTATCTGTGTCCAACACTATTACTTACTTTCCTTTTTGCTGCATCTGATTTTATCCATATTGGAAGCTGCCTTGATTCCTGAAGTGGAGAGAGGCAGGAAAACAAACAAACAAACCAGACAATAGTCTGTCTGTATATACAGTGGACCCTTGTACAACAAACAGCTTGTATAACATAAACTTTGTACAACATAAAAATTCTGGAGATAGGGGAAATTTGCTTAACATAATCGCCTATGGGGAAAATCCATACAACATAAAAATGGGATCACTTCGATTTCAATGCATTCCTATGGGAATTTGTATAAAGGAAAATTTGCTTAACATAATTTCATTTGGAACGAATTAATTCCTTTATACAAGGTACCACTGTACTACAGAAGAATGTAATGTACAGCGACCTTACACATTTCGTAAATAGTTTATTCTCTTATAAAGTGCAGGAAATATAAAGATTTCCTCTGCATACTATAGAAACAGAGAGAGGCAGACACACATGCGCTCTCACACAGAATCTCATAACCTTGCTTATTTCTTCATGTTTGGTATCCTTAGTATGTTTTGACTCTTAAGGCTGAATGGCAGAAGGAGAACTTTGCCAGAATGATGAGAAAAATGAAAAGAATTATACACCGCAGCCATCCAGTTTTTGCTCTGGCACACATTGCCATGTTATTTTATTTGTTATTTTTTCAGAAAAGCAACCTTCCAAATAGTTTTCATAATGCAGCAGATGGTTCTACACAAGGCTTTTATTGTACAACCACTCTGCCTCATTGATAGAACTTCACAGTGGGTTTAGGCAAGATTCAGGGCCATAGGGGAGTATTCATTTTACATTGGACTCAAGGGAACAAGTAACATTTTGAAACAGATTGAAGAGATTGTCTGACACCACCCATGTCTTCCAAGCCTCTAAGACAGTGGTGTCCAAACTTTGGTCCTCCAGATGTTTTGGATCACAACTCCCATAGTCCTTTGGCATTGGCAACAGAGCCTTGGAATTCTGGGAGCTGTGGTCCAAAACATCGGGAGGGCCAAGGTTTGGACACCCATGCTCTAAGGCAAGCCCAAGAATCTGGGAGTGAAAAAGACAAGGGTTTGAGGTAAACCTAGCAGTGCTCACTCATGAAGGTTCAGCTGAACGTTATGTAGTTAACTCATTATCTTCCATCTTTGCTGAAGAAGCTCACATATGCAAACCCTTGCTTCAGAAGGCAAGGAGGCAGAGAGGAGGAGGAGACAAGTGATTGCAAAGGAGACTATACCACAGAGTGCCAGAACTAGAATAAATAGTCCCCATGAGGTTTAACCTCTTCCTCATTGCATGCAAGATCAAATATATACAACTGGGAGCAACCTATTCTGCTTCAACGAAGCACTCCTTTCCATCAAGCAATTGCTGTAACTCAACACACTTGAGTTTGCATTTGGCTTTCTGCAAAATAAATACGTAACTTTGGCAAGTGTGGCCTAAAGGGGCAACTTGGATCAGCACTCAGGCTGAAAAGTCATCTTACACTTCAGTATGGATTTAATGACAAATACAGTAGCTCTGGGTAGGCTTGGAAAACATAACATGGAAAAAAGCTACTTGATTTTTTTCTTTTTCCTACCACTCCTCTTCCTATGATATTTGGAAATTATAAAGGTCAGATTAACTAACCTTGGGACAATGAGCCTTCCCAGCACCTGGTTCCAGACATTACCTACTTCTTTCCTACCTGTACTTCAGTTTAGAGTGTTAGACTCTCTCTTTCTCATTCACTCTTTTAAATGAAGCTTAATGCCAGCCATTTGTTCGTAGATGGCTGGCCTAATATATAAAGGCAGACACAGTGTGTGTGTGTTCCTTTTCCTTTTGCATTTTTAATCTAGAAGGGACAGGCAGATGCAGTTAAGGCCATATACTTCTCAAATTAACCACGGAAAGGGTTTAGTATGTAAAAATATAAATTATATAATTGGACATATCACTAAGTTCATTAATATTTTTGCATCCATTTCTCACGGAGAGGTAGGAAAAGTTTGAGGGTGGCAGGGTCTAATAGCTTAAGACTCCAAATATATTTCCATACCTAAGTGTTTTTTAAGAGAGAATGAGAGTCTGCAGTAGTCAATGGCTGGGGGTCCTTGGTTTAAAAAGCTGAAGCCCACACTTCCACATTAAAGCTAATATGCTTCTAAAAAGAGGTCAGTATCATGCATAGGTACACCGGGAGCCAGGGTGGTGTGATGGCAAAAAAGGTTGGACAAAGCCACACTCTGAGACTGCATGTAAGGCACTCTCTTCCCACAGTACTGTGGTAGTGGCTCTGTTTTGCAAAGCCTGCCCTCTTCAGAGTCCCAAAAGGAATATATCCTGGTTGTAGCTTCTGAAACAGTAGTAGCTGATAGCCCTTCCATTGTCCCAGACTCTAGCTACCTCTTTAGGTCTTTTGAAACACTGCTTATATGGTCCTTGGTGCTATAGGTCTCTCTCTCTCTCTCTCTCTCTCTCTCTCTCTCTCTCTCTCTCTCTCTCTCTCTCTCTCTCTCTCAGACACACACACACACACTTCCAGTAGGCCCCAGCCTAACCCAGGAGCAAAGTCCATCAGCTAAGAATATAATGAAAACTCACAAATTTTCTCACTGCAATGCAATGAAAATGATGTTTTGACATACCAAAAGATTGTTTTGGTCAAGGACTCTAAGATATTCCACAACAGTGAAAACTCCAACTCATCTCTACATCAGCAGCAGCTTTTAAAAAGAGACAAATACTTGAGGGTGTTTTTTTTTCAGGAACTGATGTAAAAGAAAATATTGACAGGAAAAATGTATTTATGCAGAGGGGGGAAACTATAAAGTATACATGTTGTGTAGAACACAAGCTTTTGAACAGAAAGTATTCTCTCCCACACAAAATACTACTTCTCTTGGTTTTTCATGAACAAAACCATGAAATGCAAAAAAAAAAAATGCACAAAAAGCTGTTATAATCTCACCCAGTGGAGAGAACATTTTTGCAGTTTTCAGCTCTTAGAACAAAATACCGGAAAACTGACACCTCTGCAATCATATTGTTATTGTGCAAGCCTGGCTTACCTCACAGGGTTGTTGTGAGGAAAAATTAGTAAGGACGTTCCTTTGTACACCAAACTGAGCACCTTTCAGAACAGGTTGGAGAAAACTGGGGGGGGGGGCAGGATTACAGACAGATAATTCTCAGTCACAGCCTTCAAAATGTTGTTGTGGATAATTTTGATGTCATCATTACACCAATTTTGAGTCCTTGGTGGGTGATGAACCTGTGATAAATCAATAAAACTTTATCCTGACTTGGACTGCTCAGAGAATTAGTCCTGAATACTTAACACACTGAGCTGCCTAGATGCCCTAAGCACATCCAATCTCGCTTGATTTTGGAAGCTAAGCAGGGTTGGCCCTGGTTAGTACTTGGATGGGCAACCACCAGGGAATACCAGGTGCAAGCAACTCCAGTATTCCTGCCAAGAAAACTCCATGGACATGGAGTCACGAAGAGTCGGTCACGACTGTAACGACACAACACACACACACTTAACAAACTGTATTTGAAAGACTTGGGTTTCAGTATAATCAAGATAAGTCCTTCATTGGGTAATAGTGATTTCTTAATCCAGTTTTTAAAGCTGGTGTTTAAAATATACTTCGAAAACTGTCCAAATAATTGAAGGGGAGTAATTCAATTAGAATTGAGCTGATCTGGAAATATATTCTGCCAATACACAATCACTGTAGATTCTTACAGCATAAAGAAAAATAGCACCATTAACAATTAAGCATGCAGCAGGATCACAACTATACAACTGTTAGGTGTGTTTGGAAATTGCTTCTTTAAATTATTTAAAACCCTAGTCATTTCTGCGTAACACACTACCCTCTCTGACTGCTGTTCCTGTTGTCACAATGAATGGATACTATAGAAATATGATTCCTAAGGGATGCCACCCATTTTATAAGCAGAGCCTTTCCAATACACAAATAGTGTTTCAGATCCCAGTAAGGAGCTAATGGCTTGGTATATTTGCCAGTTTCTTTTGAAATGTCCCAAGCAAATGCAAAGTAAACATGTAGTCCTAAAAATACTGGTACCTTTTGTGGCTGGGGTGAAAGCAACAACAGTGGGGTGAGCAGAGGAATGTGAGATCCACACATACAGTACACACTCTCCCAGCCCTCAATTTGAGTGTATGTCCCCTAGTTCTGGTATTTTGGGAGAGGGAGAAGAGCTTCCCTCTATCCACTTTACTCAT
>JAHTLZ010003526.1:54771851-54784383 GCA_023846285.1 Phrynocephalus versicolor
TTATTTATTTATTTATTTGATTTATATACCACCCATCTGGCAGAAAGCCACTCTGGTGGTTTAAAACATAAAACAAACTGTTGCAAAATACAGATACAAGGATATAATAACAAGTAAAAATATTACAAATGAAAACATAACTAAAACATCGTTCATAAAAATCAAAGGTAAATAATATGATAAGCTTACATTGAGTACATTGAGCAGTTTTTATAAACCTTTTTTAGCTAGGTTGCTGGTAAGAGTAATTTTTTAACTTTTGACTGATTTTTATAAAATCTTTTGTTAACAATTTTCAGAACACAGGAGCACATTATATCCTCTGCTTGCTTATTCATTCATTCATTCATTCATTCATTCATTCATTCATTCATTCATTCATTTATGTGATTTTAAAATAGGTTTTATTTACTCATTTATTTTGGGTTGTTTTAGGTGGTTTTTAAATGGGGTTAGATAACTTTAAAGAGCAGAATGGGACTGGAAGTTTAGTCATGGCAACTGGACTTATTTTATTGTGAGATCAATTTGTTTCCCTGCTCATCCAAGTAGCTCAGTCATTCTAAGGAAGGTTGGTGCAAGACCTCCAATTTATCGTTCACCTTTGTTTCATGTCACTCTGTTCTGGATAGACGTGTTAGGTGGACAGTGGCCTTAATAGGCTCATTGGATATACAATGACCTAGGATATGTGAAAGTCCCACCTGGTCAACCCTTCCCAACATTCATTAAGTATGAGTCTTTAGCTGTGCCCTTCCTGGTGGAGGTGTGCAGTGCCACTGTTTTGTCTGGGGATCAATGATAGGGCAGCATGGTAAGTGATAGACAGATTGCACCTAAGTCCCCCACCTCTGTTGAGAGAGGGATTTCCAGTACACACACATGAATGGCTTCCTTGACCCCTCTCTGTTCCCTGATTAAATGGGCCTATTCAGACTAGGCTGACATGAAACCAAGGTGAATTATAAATTGGAGGCCTTGAACCAACTTTCCTTGAATTGATGAAGCTACTTGGATGAGTAGTGAAACATTTCAATCTCACAAGAAAAGACCAGTTGCCATGATTCACTTTCCAGATAACCTCACCTGGATGACTGAGGATCATTCCCAGAGGAGAATGAGAGTGGCTGCAATGGATGGATGGAATCTTGATGTTCACCTTGAATGCTGAAAGGCTCTGGGGCATTTGCTGCTGAATGCCAGTTGCTAGGAAGCAACCTCTGGGAGAGGATTGGTGCCCTGAAGCATTGGGAGGAACGATATGGAAAGCAGGTACCAAGGTAGTTTAGGCTGGTCTAAGGAGACACTTCTAATACTTTTGTCAGAGATTTAAATGTTAATTTTTGAAATACAGTAGTACCTTGTATAAAGGAATTAATTTGTTCTAAATGGCATTATGTTAAGCAAATTTTCCTTTATACAAATTTCCCATAGGAATGCATTGAAAACAGAATAATCCCTAATTGCAACCATTTTTATGTTGTACGGATTGGCCCCATAGATGATTATGTTAAGCAAATTTCCCCTATCTCCGGAATTTTTCATGTTGTACAGACTTTATTTTATACAAACCCTTTGTTATACAAGGGTCCACTTGTACAACTTCCAGAATCCCCACTTCACAGGATCACAGCGTTGGTTTGGAAATTCCCAGAGTTTATACTAATTTTGTTTTTAAATCAATTTTTTTCTCTAAATGCTAGTACTTACAATCTTTCAGTTAACTTTGTTTAGTACCTAATTAAAGCCTTCTTTAAAATGCATGCCATCTACTGTATCTGTATCTTTACCTACCCATCTGTTTCCATCGACCTACTTAATATTTCTAGATTTTAATGTCATTGTCCTTCCTGTCTTTTGGATAAAATACTTGACACACTTTCTTAGGATCATTTCATACTTAGACCAGGGGGAATGCTCTTGGGAGAGCATGCATAGCATTACAGCCTTTTATCAATGTGATTCATTCATCAATCCCTGCATTAATTCCATTCAGATAATTGAGGTGCTGGCAGAGCATTTTGAAAATTAAGCTTTTAGTTCATTGCCCTATTAGGCCCTTCATCTTGGCAGGCTCCTCTGTCCTATTGTGGGATCCTGTGAGCCTTCTTGTACTTCTTACATGACCAAGACCTTGGGATATAAATATTGTAATTAGCAAAAGCCTTTCAAGAGAAAATGTATAACTGTGGCATATGCCTCTAATGAATCATTCAGTAATGAATAAATGTTAATGATAGTACTGTATGCTAAACTGCTGCTCAAATATAATCGCCCTGTTTCTGCTGTGTAGAAAATATACCCATTGCTGAATACCCTATACTCCATTTGGAATTTATCTAATTTGTGTTTTGATTTTCTCTCTGTCTCTCTTTTAAAAACTACAGCTCTTACTTTCTTGCATCTACTTGGTTATTCCTACAGGCAGTGAGTGTGCAGAACTTGACTTACACAACTAGGCTGAATAGCTTGTAGCACAGCAGTTGAAGTTCAGTGACCAAATATCTGCTTTGCACACAGAATATGTCAGGTTCAGAATTTTCTAGCCAGAATGGCTATTATTTGCTTGGGGTGGGGATGGGGGTCTGGGAATTATAGTCCAAAAACCAAATTTGTCCAAGTTCTGGTATGAACGAGTTTCATATATTCAGCAGAATGGGGAATTGTGCAGAGAAATGAATGACACAGATATAATTTCCCAGCCAGGACTCAGTTAAAAAAATTGGGGAGCAGGGGGTTTCTGAGAGATGGAATGGGGAGGGAATGCACAAATAGGTTGCATCATGAACCTTTCCTTCCCTAGTTATACAGAATCACTGGGTCTGTTTTCTGATTGTAGCTTACTGGATCAGAACCACCTAGAGCACCATACAAATGGGAAGACTCACGGGAAAGCTTAATGATATACCCACAGTTCAGCAGAATAGAAACATTAGTTAACTACCTACTTCGTTTAGGGGAATTTACCAATTTAAACTACTCATGAAGGTTTTTAAACTATGCATTTTACTAATTACTTAACATTCAAGAGAATATGCCTTAATGGGAATATTGATGAGCACAGAACTGTAACTCACAGGAGAGAGGATTACGATTAAGGAATAACAAACCATATGTTAGTGCAGATTAATTAATTCTCCCCTCCAAGATATGAAGTGATGCAGAGGCAAGGAAGAGGACCCCACATGTTCCCCAGGTATGTATGAATAAGTGGCACTAAGAAGAATATTTGACTGTGATTATCAGGTTGGCAGCTTAAAATGAATATGATATGCTTTTAAATATTCAATTTAATATTCAAAAGCATTCCTGGTAAGCTTAAACTAGCCCCAAGAGGAGCTTTGGTAATCTTAATGATTTTTTTCTGATAAAGCTACTAATTTAAATGCTTTAGTTATCTCTTTTCCCCTCTCTTCCATGATGCCTTTGAACCTTCTGCAGCCTCAGGACAAGCTCCTAACCTTTTTAGCACTTGGAGATGCCTTCTTTATTATTTACTATGCATTTTAAACTATTGAGAGTGTTATGTAAGTGGTATAAGTGGTGCTCTTGTGCAAGGAAAGTCTTAATTCCACTGTTGTTACTAGTTTTACCAAATCTGCTGAAATAAAAAAGACAGACTGATAATAATAGCCTTAGAACTACAGAGTGGAAAGGACCCTATACAGTATAAATCACTGAGTCGAGCCCCTGCCAAGGAGGCTCAGTAAAGAACTCAAGTCCCATCCTCTGACTCCATAATCAGATACCTAAATCACTGAGTTATCATATATTTATGGTTTTGAAATGTGTTTTCATATTCCAAAGAAATACTCACGTTAGTCCATTACTGCAAAGCATTATGTGATACCTTAGAATTAAGATAAGCACATTTAATGCAGCATAGTACACATTCCTTTTAAGTGTGGCAATTGCAAAGTAGGTATGGGAGATGTATGCCCCTGTGTTCACAATTCGGAAGGCTGTTTATTATGTTTGCATCACTAAATGGCATGGGACCAATACATTCTCCAGTGTAGGGAAATAATAAATATTCCCAATATTTGTGGGTGAAAAGGGGAGATTCATACAAGTTCTGGTTTACCTGCACACAAACTAAAGCCTTGCATTTTGTTTGCACATAATGAAGGTATTTTGTGCTTAATCTTTTTGTTTTGTTTAGAATAGAAGCCAGTTTTACAAATGTTTCATCAAAGTAATGGTGTTAATTTCCCACACCCCAAAAAAGATGCTGAAACATGAAATACACACAATACTGTCATGATCTGACACAGCAGAAGGAATTTTCCATTCTCACCTAAAATAAATAAATAAATAAAAGATTTACATTCCCCATTCCAGTGGTTCCAGCAGACTATACTTTTGTGGAACTCTACTTGCTCAATGATGGATGGGGTCTCTTGCCATACAAAGGAATGACTTCCCTTCTGAGGCTATATGACTGCTATGTATCCAGAAGGCGTCAAGGTGTCGAGGGCAGCTGAGCTGTCAGAATGCAATTTGCATTAGCAAAAGAGGCATCTTTTAATGTAGGGACTTAGGTCAAGCTTGAAGGTGTTCCAAACCCAAAGTCTAAAGAGAACAATACCACTGACTAGAGAAGAGTGTTCTTGAGGAGAGCTGTAGTGTGGGTTTGGGGCTGGCAAAAAAATTTTTTTTAAAAAAAAAAATGAAAGAGAAAGCCAAATTAGTATTTTATTTTATTTGGATGAGCCCCAATGGGGTGGGGGGGGAGGAGCACTTTTAAAACTTTTTTTAACCACCCCCAAGCCCACACTACAGCTCTCCCCAGGAACACTCTTGACTACTAAAGGACAATTAAAACCCTGTACTACAGCTCTCTGGGGCTTGGGGCTCAGAAAAAAAAATCCTGATTTTGAACTTTTTTTTACCAGCCCCAAGCCCACACTATAGCTGATGGGTGCTTAGGGCTTAGCAAAAAAGAAATAAATAAATAAAAATTAAAAATCCCTCCCCCCCCCATAAGTTGGGGGAAAGGAGCGATTTTTAAACTTTTTTTAAAATTTTATTATTATTATTATTATTATTTTGTCTGAGTCCCAAGTGGCAACCAGCTGTAGAGCAAGCTTGGGGCTGGCAAATAAGTTTTAAAAAAATGAGATGGAAAGCCCAATTTGTATTTTTAATTTTTTTAAAAAAAACAAGTTAGCATCAGCTAATAGGGCAAAAGAGGGAGGAAACCCAGATAATCAGCATCCCCACATATGTATGTGAGGTTGGAAAATTCGCATTTATAACCAGGTTAAAAAATACCCAACATCTCCCCTAGGTCATGGAAAGCTTGGTTCAACCCCCTGAACTGGTTTTCTTTTTTAAAAAACTCAGGGGTCTTGTTGACACATATTTTTGAGCTGGATTACCTGTATTTGTAAGTAAAAACAGGATCAAACTGCTCGTGAGATAGCACCATTAGTTTCTTCGGAACAGAGCCAAAGCACACTAAGGTACCATCTATGATGTGGGAGGTGAGTGTTAAGAAGGGCTGGTGCTATCATAGATATCCACTGGGTACTATTATCTCTTGTTCCATGCTAAAGGTAGAAAAAGTGAACTATTAAATGGCTATATACTTGACAGCTGGTCACCAAATCAACAAGAAGAGAACTGAATGGCATTTAAAATCCAAATGATGCCGCCCATGAGATGATGCAGAATGTAAGCCTTCTGAATTAAACAGAAAGGAACATGATTACATCCTCAACACAGGAAATGCAACCTATAACCAAATGTCTTTTTGATGAGGATATTACTGTACCAAAGCAAAAAACAAACAAACAAACAAAAAATCAGAGTTGTTCAGGTACATACAGAACAGGAATGGCTATAGGAGGAGTTAGAAGACAATGAAGCACAGGAGTACTAAAGTATGATAAGGAGATTGCCAACAAATCATAATTTTATCTGTTTTCAGAGCAGACTATGCAAAGCATGGATAGTTTTAGGAAATGCATTTGAGGAGTTGAAGCAACTAGTGGTGAGAGGAGAAAAATTCTAGTTATTTCTAACAAAATGTAAAACAAACAAATCAACCAATCCACTAGATATCCATTCTTAGAATATGCTCTTACTTTTAAAATTAGGATATGAAAGTGATTGTTAACTGTGGATTTCTTCTTCTCTTGCAAAATGCTGCTATCTTGAAAGTTGTGTCTGTGTGTCCATGTGTGTGTGTGTGTGTGTGTGTGTGTGTGTGTGTGTGTGTGTGTGTGTGTGTGTGTGTATGTATATGATAAAGCTACTAATTTAATGTCTCTGATGTGCTGTTCAATAGTCAGGCCAGAAATAACTAAATATTAGAAAGTAATTAATTAACTTGTCTATAATTCACTTTGCAACTTGATGGAGGGCCACATGAGTGACAAGTTTCACTAAAACCCAGATAATTTTTCCACCTAATCTTCTCCTGCCCGTCCTTCCTCTTTCCCCTTCCCTGACTGTGCTCTAAGAGCTTGCAGGGTCAATCTTTCAAAGTGTATGCTTCACTGAATACAATTATTAATAATTTCCCTTTAGGAAAAAAATGAAATTAAGTTTTAAAATACAGATCTAAACATTGTTAAGCCTAGAGCTTCTAAGCATTGAGTTTCAGCTAAATTCCACCTGCTCCAATGGAAATGTGGATTTGGCATTGAGATAAAAATACATCATCCTGTGCCTGCTGTATCAGCACTTTTCACACACACAAAGACACACACACACACACACACACACACACACACACAGAGAGAGAGAGAGAGAGAGAGAGAGAGAGAGAGAGAGAGAGAGAGACTCCTGCATTTGGGGCCTATTTTTCAAGGAGCTAAGCACTGAGATTTCTCTAGAAGTTCTGTGTACCAAAAGAGGGGGGGGGGAGCTATTCCTGGAAAATGAAATGGCTTAAAGGACATTTCTCCCAATATTCAGATAATAAACTTTATTAAAATATAGCCTGATTTGTTTGTGATTTTATAACTCAGTTAAAATTTAACATAAACAAGAACACAGAATGGATTCCTTGTGTATGTCCCTCAAGCTCTATGGTTCAAACCTGCTGGAGAAGTATCTTAAGTATTGGTCTATTTTTTTTTTCCAGGGTGGCTGACCATCTCTTCATTCTCCTGGCTAGAAATGGGCACAACTCTGGTTCAGAGACATTTGCACTGGTTGGTTGGCATGCCACCACTGGTGCAGCCAGCATGCACTGCTGTTTCTCTCCTCTTCTCATGGTCGCCCAGTCACAGCAGGGGCACATGTGTCCCTCTTCCACTTCCTTTGGCAGCCATCTTCTCAGATGAGGAGGTGAGGCAATGATTCCTACAGGGATTCACTACTTTTGAATGGGTGGCTCCCAGAGGAGGCGGAGGAGGGAAGCACATGCTTCTCCTGTGACTGGATGATTGTGTGAAGATGATGGAAAGAGGAGTGTGTGCCAGCTGTTGGGGAAAGGAGGGAAGGAGCAGCACCTATGGTGCTACGCCAATGAACTGGCATGGACCAGGTCCGTGACCATCTCTCCTGCTAGCAACTTTGTCAGTCCCAGCTGTAATGCCTAGCACAGTGATGGCAAACCTTTTAGAGACCGAGTGCCCAAACTGCAATTCAAAGCCCACTAATTTTTTTGCAAAGTGCCAATACAGTAAATTAACCTATATACAGGTGGCTATGAAGGGGCGATGTCAGGTGCCCACACCCATGCCATAGGTTCGCCATCACTGGCCTAGCAGCACCAGTTGAGTGAATCTTGAGTGTGATATGAATAGGTTCTTGAGGACTACTTTGGTTACCAGTGGCAAGAACAGAGAGCCTAGTTTAAACTTCCTTCTAGAGTTGAGTGATTCACAGCAACAATTTCATGTCAACCATTCCCTTGTCGGAAATAGCATACAGTCATTACACTGTGACTGCCCATTGTGCATAAGTGAAATGTCATTGTTAGAAGTATTGATGATACCTTATTTTGGCAGACTTCTTTGAGGAGTTCAAAGAAATGTTCTTACTGTTTCTTCGAGTTTCTTCTTTATTCTAACACCAAATTAGAAAGAACCTATTTCCTTGAAGATTATGTTTTCATGTTCTACAATATTCTGTTTTCTTACTTTTCTCTACAAGAATCACAGGAGTAGTAACAGCTTGTCTTCTGGCAGAAGAAGGGAAAATCCACATTAATAAAATCAAGGCACTTGTTCCTGTAATGAGGCAAAAGGCAAATAATAGGAAAGTGACTTTATGTTTTCTTATTGATGGGTATCACAGGATCACAAAGCTGCTTCTCACATTATACAGATGACAGCTTTGCTTAATATGACATCTCCTTCCTTAGAGTCTCCAAGGGCAAAAAAGGAATAATTCCATCTAGCTCCATTTAGTGTGGGCAGAATTAAAGCAACACAGTATTAAAATGGCTCAGATTGGTCGTGGTACAGTTATCTGTATGCTTAAAGAATTAAAAATAATTGTTTAATTATTCCAAACATCTACAGATTTTCTGTAATGTGAAATGTTTCATCCTATGTGTCTCTGCCCTGTTTTCCCATAACATCTTAAGATACTTTGTTACCCATACATAAGATTCTGTCCATAAACTCTAGGTTTTTGACAGACTGTCTCAGATTGCTTGAGATTATGAGTATCTGTCAGAAATGCCTCAAATAGATTTATGGGCAACAGGAAAAAAGATGATATAAAGCCCTGGCCTGTACTAGAGATGGGCACGAATAAAAAAGTGGCATTTTGGTTTTTCATTTATCGTTGAGAGGTCCGTTTCGTTTCTGTTTTTCGTTAATTGTTTGGGGGGGAATCTTTTTTTCCCCATTTTTCAATTCTACCCACTTTTTGCGCGGTTTTTAAAGCATTTCCATGCGGGGGCGTCCCGCAACGCCCCAGACCAGAGGGAAAACACTAACAAAAATGATGCTGGCAGAGACACAGTATAGACTAGGTTCGCAGGGAGGTTGCAAAGGCAGCGGCAGGTGTTGCCCAGGGTGCAAGGCAGCCACAGAGTGTCTGTACTGCGGGGCAGGGGAGGGTACTCACCGAGAGGTACGCAGCACACACGCACACAGGGAGGCTGCAGGACTGAAGCTAGTCGCAGAGACAGCAATCCTACCCTAACTCCCAACGGGGACTGCAAGGAGGACGGGGGGCTGCCAGAGCTTTTTATGCCCTCTGTGGCTGCCAGACCTGCCCAGTCTGCAACCTCGGCATGCTATTGGTTGAAGTTGTCCAAGAATTTACATGATCCCATCACATGGCTTGCCTCCATGTTGTGGCTAGAGTGGCAACATCCATTTTGTCATCCTTAAAGGGAAAAGAAAAATACATCGTGATGGGAGAAGACAAAAACAAATGTTTTAAGAAGACAAAAACAAATGTTTTATTACCCTGGTTGGTAATAATTTCAAATAATTATCACATTATTGCTGCATTTTTATGGATGTCCAGGGCGTTTTAATACCCAAGAAATCAATATTAGTCACCTGGGAGCCATTTTGGGTCGATGTCCCCTAACTCCCCTTAAAAGAAAAAAATACAGCGATCTGAGCAAAGACATAAATGCACATTTTAAGGACCCCAATCCCCCCTGGTAGGTATTATCAGACAGTATAAATAATTATCGCTGGGGTTTTATGGATGTCCAGGACGTTTTTTAACATTTAAAACAGCTCATTTCATTGCGCGTCGCTATTAATGAAAACAAAATGTAACGAACACAATTTTCATGGTTCTGTTCGTTTCATTCCATTTTCATCTCAATTTTCGTTGGTCACTTCGTTACGTAACGAATAATGAATAACAGAAATGAAAACATGTTCGTTTCATGCCCATCTCTACCCTGTACTGTGCCATTTAGTTTTTCCAGAACACTGCAGCATTGGTTCCAGCTGTTGCCTAATTTTGTATCTCTGTCAATGGTATAAAAAAGAGTTAAACAGCATGAAAATAAAATTTTGTAAGCAATTCATTTTTTATGTTGGAGGCACCATGGAGAGTCTAGGCAAGCACTCCCAGAGTCCTATCATGCCTCTGCATTACCCATGCTATGGTGAGGTTCACTTATCCTGTGGTCTAATTCTTTTGCCTGTGATGTTCCTCTTTCATTAGAGGAGGCACAGCTGTGTTATGAAGTAGAACTATTAGTTGGGGTGTATGCAGATGCCCCAAATGGGGACTGTCAATCATTCTTGCAGGCCTGCATATCATTCTTTCAGGTCTGCATATATTAAATAAAACTACTGAATTATATCAGTAAGGGATCATGACATTCATCAAGACGTCCACGGATTTGCAGACATTCACCAGATGCTGAAGACCAGTGCTTCCATGTTAGGAAGTATATCATAAACTACTGGAGACAACTCAGGAGGTAACTGTCCTCTCTCAAGCATGTCCTATTTGTGAGTTTCCATGTGTGATAGCTGGCAATTGTTGTGTTAGTATTATTTCATATCTTGCAGAGTGTGGTAGCCTAGAGCTGTGCTGTTAAACAGAGACAATCCCTCTAGATCAGTGGTTCTCAACCTTGGATAAGCCAAGTGTTGTTAGATTTCAGTTCCCTGGTATTCTGGCCAGAACAGCTAGTGATGAATGTTTCTGGGAGTTGCAGTTCATAACCACCTGGGTTAGTCAAGGTTATGAATCACTGCTCGGGTAAACCTTTTTCAAGAAATCCCTGCAACTGATTTCTTTGTGCAAAAGTCTGCTAGTGGCCATTATAGAGGAGTCTTGAATGTCCGTCTCTCTCTTGCAAAGAAAGCCAGAAGCTGGAAGGTATATCAGAGAAGGAGGATGAAAGAAACTAGCCTAAGAGTCAGCAATCTGCATATATGTCTGGTACCTACTAGTATGAATGTTTTTAGCTCAAGGCCAAACAAAATGCTGATATTTGACTCTGTGTTTGTGTTGTGTCGTTATAGTCATGACCGACTCTTCATTACCCCATGTCCATAGAGTTTTCTTGGCAGGAATACTGGAGTGGCTTGCCAGTTCCTACTCCAGGTGCCTACAGTACCTGGTATTCCCTGGTGGTCGCCCATCCAAGTACTAACCAGAGCCGACCCTGCTTAGCTTCTGAAATCAGGTGAGATCGGATGTCCTTGGGGTATCTAGGCAACTTGATATTTGACTACACATTTTAATTGCTTTAGTTTACCATTGCTGCTTTTCAGGTTTATTACATCCATAATATGGGTTTCAGACAAAAACCCATATTTAACTGCTGGTGGTGTGCAGTTTGTCTTCTATTTTTGTTGTTTGTTTTCATCCTGTTTATTATTTATTAGTGATATATTTGTTTTCTTTTTCTAAGCCACATAATTGAAGTTAGGATGCAGAATGCATTAATTAAGTAAACAAACAATCTAATTAAATAATTTGGGTGTGTGTTGGCCAGACTTTTATACAGCCAATTCCACCAATGTTGTTGAAACCTTAGTCTCCATAAATTGTTAAAGCAATGCTGTACATCCTATGGGGTGAGGAGGTGCCTCACCCCAAATTTTGAGGAAGGTGCCCCCTGCCCAGTCATGAGCTACCCAGATTTTGCTGTATTTGGAGTGAAATGAACATGGTAGGAAACTTACTAAATCTCCTCGCAACCACTATTGTTTTCCTCTTTCACTCTGGTTAAAATAGCAGCTCTGGGGCAGGGTCCTAGCTGGAAATACTTAGAGCATCTGCGTGCATGGTTCAAGCCTTCCTCCTATAGAATCTTACCACTGAAATAGCTCTCCTACAGGTGGTGTTTTCTGCTATAGTTTCCATTTGTTGGGTTACCTCTAGCTTTACTCAGACATTTTTCGGATATGCTATCTCAAATGCCAGCTGTTGCTTCTGATCCATTTTAGCTAAACCAAATAGCCATCAGTAGAGATGGGCAGGAAATGAACTTTTGATTTGTTTCATTATTTGTTATTCGTTTCTTCTAAGAGAAATGAAATGGAAATTTCTGTTTCGGTCCGGTTTGTTTCATTTGCCAGCGGTGTCTCCTACCTGGTGCTGCTCCTGGGGTCCTCTGTCCTGGCTACAGGGAGGGTCCAGGAGCCTCCAGAGGAAAAAAGAAAACTGACCAGCCACACTACAGATGGTAGGCGGCCACATGGTCAGCAGTAAAAAATAAAATAAATTAAAATAAAATAATAAATTTAAAAAACCTTGATCCGGTGTGCAAGCACAGGACCTGGCCCATGGGTCACCGAACCAGCCTGTAAGCCGGACAAAAAAATAAAAAAAAACCAATCCAGCATGCAGGTCCGGTACCGGCCCACGAGCACCAGCCCCGGCCCACGGGTCACCAAACTGGCTCGCAGGCCACAGAACTGGCCCACAACCTGACAAAAGTAAAAAAAAAAAAAAAGCCGGCCGGCCCATGCTACAGCTGGTAGGCAGGCCACATATTTGGCAGTAAAAAATAGAAATGAAATAAAAATAAAAATAAAATAAAATAAAAATAATCCAGACTGACAGGATTAATTAATTAATTAATTAATTAATAATAATAATAATAATAATAATAATAATAATAATAATAATAATA
>JAHTLZ010003526.1:54784393-54827521 GCA_023846285.1 Phrynocephalus versicolor
AATAATAATAATAATAATAATAATAATAATAATAATAATAATAATAAATACCCATTGGTGGGATTAAAAGAAAAAGAAAAAAATGAACCCGAACCAAAATGAATTACGAAATGATTTTTTTTCTAAAAATTCATTTCGTAATTAATGACCCAAACCGGACCAGAAAACAAACCAAAACAAAACGAATCACCATTTTTTTTTGGTTCATGGCCATCTCTATTCATCAGTCTAAAACATTTGGGGACCTACGGTGGGTTCAAAATGCCTTGGTGGCACTTCTTTTAAGAGCACCACCTTCAATTCCATTTTGAGCCAGTTCTATTTATGTACCTGAAAGATGGAGCAAAATATTTTAATACATGAAAAGAATCTGCATTCTGTAGCAAGAAGAGAATATCATTTAAAACTAATGAATTGTCTAGCATTTGCAAAGCCAGTTAACGAGCCATTTTCTTCCAGGAACCAGCACAGACTTAATTAAATCATGGTTCTTTCTTTCTGTGTAACTCTTGAAAGTGGCCTGGAATTCATGCTAAGCTTTAGAGATAATATGTTTCCCCCTTACAAGTGACAGTGACATCTCTTTGGAGACCTGTTTAGCAAGGAGATAGCTGGTGTTCCTTTTAATCAAATTAAAAGTATATCGCTTCGAGAAACTTGGCATACTGTGGAAGAATAATGCCACTATCCCCCCTGCAACACATAATTCATTATGATCTGCTCAGTTTCAGGCGCAGAATGTGCACAGCCAGGTAAAGACTACAAGAAGAGTACCTGTTCAGCTGCATTTGCCATCTTTTTATTCTCAGAGAAAATGAATGCAGATGGGAAGAAATTCATCTTCATATGAATTTCTACCTCGATTTTTTCTAGTATCATGATGTATTCTCAAAAGCACATTATGATATACATTGCACACCCAACCCTATGTTTCCCCCTTTTAACTTGCTGATTTGTTTTTAGAACATCTCTGAGCTTCTTGTGAAGCCACACACTTTTTTTTTGCTGTTTCTTACCTTTTTTTCTTGCTGGAACTGTTTGTAAAAATAGCAGCAACTCCTAAAGGAAGAAAAGCATCTTGTTCTTGCATTGAACAGTTCAGTTTGTAAGCTAGGACTTGCTTGTCCTCAGTGAACAGAAATTAGAATAATCTGATACTATGCATAGTTTTTAGAAATGATTTTGAAAGTATTTGAACACCCTGTCTTAAAATATTTTATTCTTCATGTTAAAATAAAACATTCCATAATCATTGTTCTATTTCTTTTTTTAAATTTTCCATGGAGGGGTGTACAAGAAGGCTTCGGGGGGGGGGGCAGGAAAAAGTGTGAGATTCTTTGAACTTTTCCATTTTTTTCCGGGCCTTCACCAGTCTAGCATAAACTCCAACTACCATGTTCACTTTGTTTTTAGTTCCTACTACATTGATCCAGATTATCTCAGTGGGGAAGCCAATCTCCACCTCCTATATTTCTGCATTTCTGTGAAGGAATGCATATTTTAACACATACTGCAACTTCTCCTTCCTTTCTATTATTTCCGTCCTTTTAAACCATTTATATCCCTCAATTTCTGTATTCCAGTCATAGGAGTCATCCCACCAAGTTTCAGTTATTCCTATTAAGTCATAATTACCCCCTGAACTATGATTTCCAGTTCTTCTTGCTTGTTTCCCATATGCCTGGCATTTGTACAGTATAGAGATGAGCACGACTCAAAAAAATGGTGTTTCATTTGTCGTTTGGTCGTTTAGGGGTCCGTTTCGGTTCGTTTTTGTTTTCGTGAGTTTTTTTGCAAAAAAATCGTTATCGTTTCGTTATGTAATGAAACAAAAAAATGAAAACGAAAATGAAAAATTGCTGTTTCGTTACCATTTAGCACAATTCAATGTATTTGCCGTAACAAAAACGAAACGGTCGACAAAATTTTTCATGTTTCAGGTCGTTTTGTTTCATTTTGCAGTCAAAATTCGTTTTTCATTTCATTACGTATCGAAACAAAAAATGAAAACAAAAACGAAAAATTGCTCATTTCGTGCCCATCTCTAGTACAGTATATAGACACTGGAGATTATTTGTGTAACTTGTGTGATCTGATATTTGTAAAGTTACATGGATATTATTATTGATATTATTATTGATGCCACTAGAACTGTTTGATCTCCTCCGCTTATTGTCCATAATCCTTTGTCTATTTTACCTTCCCCTTTCAATTCAGTTTAAAGCCTTCCTAATAAGGTTCTTTATGCTGTGGTCAATCACATTCTTCCCAGTCCTTGTGAGAGACAAGCCATCTCTTGATAGCAGTCCATATTCCAGGATGCTTAGCCCATATCCTGAAACCCAAATTCCTCATGCCAATACTATCTCTGTACCCAGTTGTTCACCCAAAGTATTTTTCTTTCCCTTTCTATTCCTCATCTACAGTAAGTACTGGTAGGATGGATAATGATAATAACAAGGGGCTAAGAGGCCCCATATTACAGAGTTTGTGTTATCAACAATTGCTTTAAAATGACTGAGCTGGATTATTGAAATATTCAGCTCAGATATCAAGGAAGTCTGTGCCGAGTACTTATTATGCTGTGTTATACTCTCAATTTTCATAAGTCTGGAATCTGAGGGGCCATTTATGAATGTAAGAGTAATTACACAATTGATTTTCATGGCTTAAAAGCAGTGATTTTGTCTATAGACAGAATATTTGCATGTCAACACCGAATATTTTATCCTGGAGCATTTTGATATGCAGCATGTGTTTTGTCCTTGTAATCACAGCAACTGCTGGTGCATATTAGAGTTTCCTTTTGTACATCATTCAGTATTTCTTTCCCTTCCCAAAGAAAAAAGAGGATCTGTATACAGTGGTACCTCTACTTATTAGCGGCTCTACTTACGAGTAATTCAACTTATGAGCGGAAAACCGTTGGTGGTTTGAACTGCCACCTTATGAATGTTAGATGCAGTTTGCTTGACTTGCGGGTTTTTTTTTGTTTTTGTTTTGTTTTGTTTTTGTTTTATGTTCCAGCCCTCCTCCTCCTCCTGCTCTCCACCTGAATCTGGGCAAGCAGGAGGGCCAGCTGGGAGCACAGCATCCATTGGCTGCGCACAGCCTTGGGGAAAGCGATGGTCAGCTGGCAGCGGGTGGGATGGGGGGCAGGGATTGTGCCACCGCATCACCGGCTCACCTCCCACTGCGCTTTCCCAGCCTTGTCTTCCCCTTTCGGCTTGCCCCAGCCTTGTGCGGCAGCAAATTCACAAGGATCCAGCCTTCCTCCACCAGTTTCAGGTGAAGAGGAGGAGGAGGAGGAGGAAGGCTGGATCCCTTTGAATTTGCTGTTGCACCAGGGAGGATGCTTGTGCCACAGGAAATTCAAAAGGATCCAGCCTTCCTCCTCTTCTTCACATGAGACTGGGGTGAAGAGGAGGAGCAGGAGGGCTGGATCCCTGGGGTGGGTGCAGGTCCGACCTGTCAAAGTCAGGTGTAGTGCAGAGCGAAGAGCAGTACTGGTAACCTCCCCCTTGATTGAGGGGGGTTGGGACAGTCTTCCCATAGGAATGCATTGAAAACATATTCTTCTGGAACAGATTAATTGGTTTTCAAAGCATTCCTAAGGGAAACCACTGCTCTGCTTATGAATTGTTCTATCTACGAGCATGCATCCGGAATGGATTAAACTTATAAGTAGAGGTACCACATAGCTGTTTTAACTTCTGTCAACAGTACCAATAAAATCACTAATGTTGGACCTACACTGATTTTTGGCAATTAATTTTGGCTCTGACCACTTTTTCGTACTAGAAGTAAAACTGTAACAAACAGAAATACAGTGATTCTCCAAATAGGCACAGGATATCTCTTAAATTTTCTCAGGTTTTTTAAAATGTAAAAGTACAGTGACACCCTGCCATTTCGCGGTTCAGGTACCGCGGCCCCGCTACAATGCGGGATCACAGTATTTGCACTGTGGGGGTGGGGGACGGAGTGGGGCAGGAAGGCTCAGGGTGGCCGGGAGGGGTGGCGCAGAGCGATCCGATTGCTCTGCGCCGTTCAGCCAGGCTCCCCCGGGAAGGCTCAGGGTAGCGGGGATGAGCAGCGGCAGGAGGTAAGATGCCCCCCGCCCCCTGCCCCCCCGCCCACTTCCGCATATCACAGATTTTCTTGCATTGCGGGTGGGGTGGGTCCCTAACCCCTGCGATCGGCAGTGGGTTACTGTATCTTATATTTGTGTCCTAGGAAAAAAGCAAATAGATCTATTCTGTCACATATCATTTATTGTTATGGCATTAATAAGCCCTGTGTAACATGTAAAATTAAGATAAAATTGAACTCTGCTGCATCTTCTAACAATGAAAAGTATACTATAAAGCTTTTATCAGCAGCAAACACAAAGTCTGTTATTCAATATTTTATTTTCAAAGACCAAAACCAAATCTCACTTTTGTGACTAAAAACTGCTTTCTTGAACATAAACCGAATAAAGTCCCCAAATGAATACAAGATACCTGTATTTATTAATATCATCAAGTTAACAAGGTATGATTTATATAATTATGGAAAATAATGGCCTAGTGGTAGCCTTCACAGAATAAAACAGTGTTTGAAGGAAAAGATGAGGAATAGCAAAGAAGCTAACTTTCATAGGGCTTGGCTAAAAATGGGGAAATGTCTGCAGAAGAGAAGAGATTTTCAATACCTTATGTGATCATGTTGTTTCAGCTCTTTATACCTGGAGAACGGATATAGCCACAGTGATGTATGGAGCAACCTGACACCTCTGATGGTAGAAGTTCGTGTTTTTTAAATCTAGGAGAGAACAAAGAACACACTCTGGGTTATCAAAAGATTAGTCAAACAGCTGGGGAGCACTCTGTGCAGAAGCCACAGACAGGATTGAACAAATGGTATCGAAAGATAACTGTATTTTACAGTGCCTAGTACATGCACACCATCTGCCCCCAAACACCGAGTCCACAGTTCCTGACCTGACCTCACTTGCTGCAACCATCACCTCATGTGTTTCATCACCTCTACTCCCCACATCCTCCTCTTTGTTGCCTTCCTTCTACTGACTTGATAGAAAGTCCCAGCTTTGTTAGAAGAAACAGAGGGAGGAAGAAGGGGGATGGCAACAATGGAGATTGTTCTGTTGCAGAAGCAGGAGAGAGAGAGAGAGAGAGAGAGGGGCAGGGATAGCAGTATGCTGATGACACGCAGCTCTATCTCTCCTTTACCACCTCTGCAGTTGAGGCTGTTCCGACCCTCGACCAGTGCCTGGATGCAGTCATGGCATGGACCAAGACCAACAGACTCAAACTCAACCCCGAGAAGACCAAGGTTATTTTCTTTGGGACCTCCCCTTCCAGATATGGCGGCCCTCTCCCCAGGCTGGAGGGTGTTTCCCTCCAGCTGGCAGACAGTGTCTGGAATCTGGGCGTTGTCCTGGACCCAGCTCTTACTATGGAGGCCCAGGTGGTCACCGTGTCCAGGACTACTTTTTTCCACCTTCGACAAATTGCCCAGATTCGTCCATATCTTGACGGGGACTCCCTGAGAACTGTTGTGCAAGCACTGGTGATCTCGAGAATAGACTACTGCAATGCTCTCTATATGGGGTTTTCCTTGACTCTGGTTCAGCAACTTCAACGGATGCAAAATGCGGCAGCCAGACTGGTGGCGGGTGTGCGTCAATATGACCACATCACCCCAGTACTGGCTTGCTTGCATTGGTTACCTGTTGCGTCCCGAATTAGATTCAAGGTCTTGGTTTTAATTTATAAAACCCTCCATGGCCTGGGACCTGACTACCTGGCAGAGCGAATCTCCCAGTGGTCAACTTCGGCCGAATCAACCAGAGTGTCGCTGGCACACTCGCTGCGGGTGGCCACGCCCAGGGAGGCTCGGAAAACATACACCCATAGCCGAGCCTTCTCTGTGGCTGGTCCTATATTATGGAACCATCTCGCGAGCGAGTTGCGCCTTGCACAGTCCCTGCCAGCCTTCAAATAGCTTTAAAGACCTGGCTTTTCCAGGAGGCGTTCGGTGACTGTTAATTTTTTTTTCCACCATTGTTTTTATGCCATTCTGTTTATGTATGTGTTTTAAACTGACTTTATTATTTTATAACATTGTTGTATTTGACCTGTTTACTGTTTTGTTTTGTTTTGTTGACTTCTTGGCCAACCTAATAGATACACTGGTCATGTGAATGGATTGTGGTAAGGGAAGAGGACAGATAAGTTGGGAAAGTGTCTATATCAGTGGTGGCCAAACTTTGGCCCTCCAGATGTTTTGGACCACAACTCCCAGAATTCTAAGCCTGTATTGCCAATGACAAAGGAATGTGGGAGTTGTGGTCCAAAACATCTGGAGAGCCAAAGTTTGGCCACCACTGGTCTATATGAATCAGGATGAATATGGGGATTATAGATTGATCATTATTAGAACTCAAAATACATTAATGATCAATTATAGAACAAAGGAAACTGATTTGCATATTATATTAGCTAAGGAAAAACAGCTGTACACTCAGATGCTTTCACTAGTTAAGGTAATGTCTCTCATGAAGTATTTGAGGTAAACTCTCATCATTTCAGTTAAGGGCAGAACTATTTTTTATGCTTTATATTATCTATTCACACAGCCCACGGTGATGTATAAAACCATCTGATAGTTGAGTTAGCTTATAAAGGTTTATATCCATTTATGTCTTTTACATTTAAAGGGTGATAGGAGATCCCTGCAAAATATTATTATTTCTAAATGGCGTGTGCTTTCCGAGTTAACCCATACAGAAAATTTATATTGCAGCTTTAGTGAGCAGCTCATTTGTTGCTGAAGCCGAGGGAAATGGCCAGCAAGTTGCTAAGTATCACTTAGAATGCAAAGCATGTTATGCAGTTAGTTCAGAACCATACGGCTAACTGCATCACCTGAGGCTGTGAGAAAATCCATTCAAGTTTGTCACCAGTTAGTTACCTATCTGTGTATTGATCCAAAGGCATAGCATAATTTTTTGAATCAATGTATATCCTGGCAGTTAGCGAGTAAATGCACAGAATTTCTATTGACTATAATGGACCCTTTTGGATGGGATCGAGGCACAAAACAATAGGAGAAAAAATAAGCTCCCTTTTCCTCAGAAAACACAGACAATAAAGTTTAGCTTCAAAGGCCCCTATTAGTGTTTAAGCCCAGTTCTTTGTTCTGGCACTCTGCCAGCAGAAAGAAAAACATTATATTTAAAGGTCCTTTCTATTGGCACACTGCTAGATCCTGCGTCACTCCATCACTGGTATTTCGGCAGTGAGTTTTGCCACCTGGAGCTTTTCTTTCACCCACACTACATAGCATACAGATTGAGTTCATGATACGGAAGCCCACCAGTCACCTTTGGGGCTGAACATCTATTTCAGGAGGAAATGATTGGAGTGGGAGTGGTGGGGAGCAAAGAAAAAAGAATGAGAAATGATGAACTACCTTGACTCCTTTCCATGGAAGATAGGCTGGCTGGTTGGTTGGTTGGTTGGTTGGTTGACTGACTGAGTGGCTGAGAAATATTTCTTAGAAATCCCAGGGCAGGGAACAGTCAAGGAGCATGCCTTAAAACAATGTAAAACAATTTAAAACTATTTAACAATTAGTCTTCTCCTTTCTTTAATAAGCTAACCATGTCCACATCTTCTACTCAATCATTCAATTAGGTCTGTCCTCATTTGTATCTATCCACGCATTTAGCATTGACAATGGTAATAAGTCCACCACCCCCCATATTTGTGTTTGTGTGTATGGGCAGATTACAACAAAATTAAAATCAACAATACAGTACCAAACAAAAAAAATCAAAATCAAATAAATACAGAACAATTATTTAACAGAAATAACACAAATTAAGTGTCTGTTGCTTTGTTGCATGGGCCTTTTGTGTGTGTGTGTGGTTAAAATCATCAGTCAGACCTTCTGTGCAGTATGACTCTTAGCTGTTGTGAGTTTTTTGGGCTGCTTGGCCATGTTCTGGAAGTTTTTCTTCCTGACGTTTCCCCATACTCTGTGGGCGGCATCTCCAGAGGGCAAGGAGTTTAGGAAACAAGCAGTTCTGTCTGTGCTCTGGGGTACAGAGTGAGTGAGACTGTGTGGTTTTAAAGTTGTGGGAAAGAGGAAACTTGTCCTATGCAGGGGAATAAGTATTAGTCATTGCATTGTGAGGGAAGGATTTCACTGCAATTGGGGGTGGCAGCAATCCTTCTCTGTAGTTGATGGGTGTTGTTAGCTGTTCTATTGTGTGAACTGATCAAGGATGCTTGTGGCTGTGTGGGAATCATTGAACTTTGACCTCTTGCAGGCAGTAGTTTTCAGTACTTGAAGCCAGGCTTTGTTGATTTTAGTGTAATATAACTGTTGTGCAGATACAGTTTGTACAAATTATAGAGGCATGGGCTAGGGAAGTTAAAAATTACCACTTGTCTTGCCCTCACCACAAACCATGAGATAGCAGGGGAAATAAAATTCCTCATAGACAGGTTCCATCGAGTTGATTGTGGCCAAATCGATAACAGCAAATAATGTAAAGCATCCTTTTCATCCCTTCTCAGTAATAATGCTCGGATGGTGAGAACTTAGACTCATCCATTCTGGTTATTGCAAGATGTAAAAAGTGCAACCTGATGTTGGGACGACTCTGCATGAATTCAACCATAGAATGAAGGATGCATCTCCCCATTAAATATAAAATGTGGTTAGGACTAAAGTCTGGAAAACATTATTTGCACGTTGAAAGGAACTACTTACTTTTTAAGAACTAACAGGCAAGAGTAGATTCTGTATGCCTGGCATTTTAACAATATAAAAGTAAATGATCTACTTTTTGCCAAGCACTCAGCAAATGAAGATATTTCAGACTACAGTGGGCCCATCCAATAAATAGAATTTTTACCAAAATTCCATTGATAGGATGGGTCGAGTCTATTTGGACCTAGCATTTAGATTTAGACCATAGAATTTACAAGGGTCACTCTTG
The DNA here is from genome assembly GCA_023846285.1 of Phrynocephalus versicolor. Taxonomy (NCBI): domain Eukaryota; kingdom Metazoa; phylum Chordata; class Lepidosauria; order Squamata; family Agamidae; genus Phrynocephalus; species Phrynocephalus versicolor. The sequence continues at coordinate 54,793,410 of JAHTLZ010003526.1, forward strand.
AAATAGAACTGTCATCTGATTAAATGATACCTATCCAAGTGGCAGGAAAGAAGACTGGGAGAGAAAATGTTGAGATAGGCTATAATGGTGTGGTGCCTGATTTCTAAGAGTGAAAAGAGACACAACTGCAAGCTACAGAATTAGGAGATGATGACTCTTTATCTCCCTAAAGCATATCCTCAGAGCATCTGTGTTGGCAAGATTAGCATGGGAACACAACAATTGTTTCCTCCCTGTGAGCACTCACCAAACAAGAGCAACATGCACAGCTCATGAAGATACTAAAGAATGATCACATGAGTAGCCCCGTATTCTACTCACATGCTGTTTAGTGCTTCAGTCAGCTTGATTATTAAATAGAAATATCATCCTCTCTGTTGCAGAGTTTTGAATTCCTGGTTATAATGCCTTTTGCTACACAGCAAAAATACAGAGATTTACAGAGAAGATTAGGTTCAAGTTCCCCAGATAATCCACCTTGTTTCTCATTATCTGTCACTTACGTAACTCATTCTGAGACATTTGTAGGAGAAAGAATAAAATGTTTCATTACTTACACTTCTGATTGACTTACAGTTTCGTTACTTTACTTACAGTTCCATTACTTACAGAAAAGATTGACAGCAAACAAATAACTGACTCTAAATTCAGCATGAAAAAGATAGTAAGTAGGAATTAGCACAAAATGAAAAATTAGTGTTTCATTTCATTTCCATCCCCATCTAATTGTGCTTCGTTTTGTTACTAACAAAATTTTAAAGTAGTTTTGTTGGTAATGAAATGAAACAGTAACAAATCGATATGGGTCCGTTATGGCCAGGGGAACAGGAGACTTTAGCTCAGCCTCCCCCTCCAATTTGAAAAAAAAGCCATGGCTTGTCTTCTTTTTTGACTCCAATTAGGAAAAATAAAGTTCTGAGGGACCCCCATTTGGAGCTTATTAACTCAGCCTCCTTACGCTCAAATGTTTCCAAATTTTATGGAGTTCCCTAAAATCACTTTCCAAAGGTACCCCTGCTACTTTGGTGCCCCAAGGTGAGGAACTTTTGAGTGCATTTTTCAAAACTATGTACTCTAAAATTATTTTTTAAAATATGCAATCAAAATGTACTTACCTTAGGGCTCCAAAGTAGCAGGGGTACCTTCCCAAAGCAATTTTAGGGAACTCCTTGAAATCTGGAAATATTTGGGGGTAAGGGGACTTAGTTATGAAGGTCTAAAGGGGCTGGAGGTAGTTAATTGGCAAATTGGAAGAAATTAGGGAGTTTATGGTATTAACTCCCTAATTGCCTCTGCAACTTGGCTTATTTCCGATTCCAATTAGGAAAGAAAGGCTCCTAGGGGCACCCAATTTGGAGCTTAATAACCCGGCCCTCTTACCCGCACAAATCTATCCAAATCTGGAGGGCTTAAAGGGGAGAGTCCAAGGGAGCAACCCCCCCCCCATTGGTGCCCCTTTGACTCTCGGGAACCCATTTTAGATAGTAATGAAATGGTTAGTTTTAACAAAAAAATGACAGTTTCATTACTACCCAAAACAAAATGGGGTCTTTTGTTTTGTTAGCTTACAAAATGATTTGTAACCTAATGAAAAGATGAAACGATGTTTCATTTTCATTAGGGCACCCAACCCTAATAGTAAGAAAAAATACTCAGCAAAGAGACAGGGCTTTATTTGAATTAAAGAAGGAACAATTGGTTAGTGCTGGGTAGACTGACAGTCACATGAGTACAATAACTTCAATTCCAGTCACTCAATACTCAGGCAGCTGATTTGGTTAACAACCGTAAATAAAGATCCATTCAGTACTCAGGCAGCATGTGAGGTTGTAAAAACTCAAACAATCTCAACTCTTTTAGTCTGCAGAGACCCAAAACTGTGATGTCTAGAGCTTGAGAATATGGCTTCTTTTGAACTACCACTGGCTGAGGGATTCTGGGAATGACAGACTTAAAGACTTAATTTTATAGGAATTTGAATATGTATATACTATAATAGGTTTTAAAATGAATTTAATGGTCATGTATTCACTTGCTCTCTTTAATATCTGCTTATTTTTTGTAGTTTTTAGGCCAAGCAGATGTAGAATGAATTCACAGAGGGCGATATGCTATGAAGTAGCACTTCTTCCTTTAGGTGATGAATGGCTTTTAGTGCTTCAAACTATTAATACTTTGATGCTATTTATGATTCATATTTTATTTACAGCTAGGTGCCTCTTTTTTATATTACACCTGTCCCTGGCAATTGTGTTTCTTCAAAGCAGCTAGCACTTTATATAGATGAAAAACAATCCACTGTTTCTCTAACCTTCTCTGGTTCGACATTTTAACTCCTACAGATCAGCAAAATATGAAACTGTGTTTCTAGTGGCCAGGCCAGAGATATTTGGGTAGAAGCCATTGAGGCTGCAGTCCTGAACACACAATCAGAGAGTAAGTCTCCCTAGACACAACAGACCTTACTTTCTATTAAAGAAATATAAGGCTGAACTGCAGCATCAACAGAATTTCCTTTACATCCCTTATAAGCCCAATCAAAAAAAGCTGTAGATTTCTGCAGACAGCTGTTGAAATGCAAGCTCATGTTGCATGTCAGCATTTTTTAAAAAAACATTTATTTTCTACACTAAACAAAATAAAACAACTATGTTGCTTGCCTCCTGTCATGTTACAGATTCAATCACAATTCTCCCAACATTTCAGCTCAGTATAATTCATATCTCCTTTCTCATCTTAAAGGAACATACATTCATACTTAGTTTCCTTATTATCGCATCCTTATTTGATCTATTTCTACTTACACCTGTTTTCTAATACAAAAGATATAGCCTGTCTAATCTCAAGAGTATATTCAATCTTGATATTTAATTCTTCAATTAGCTAAACAACTGTGGATATATTTTAGCTAACTATATATGTAATAAATGTCATCAGCAGGGTCTGTTTACCCACTCTTCTAATTTCAAAAGCCTTCTCTAACTCGAGTTAGTACTTTATGGGCTATTATAAAAGAGCTACATCTTGGTCTACAGATTTCACTTTATGCATAGAAATTCTTATCTGTAACTAACTACAGTGATCCCCCTGCCTATTGCTGGGGTTAGGGACCTGACCCGACTTGCAATAACTGAAAATCCTCGATATGCGGATGCAGGTCAGGTTGGGTGTGGGGGCCCTAACTGGGGGCTCTTGTACTTACCCCCAGCCTGGCGCTGCCCTGAATGGGACTGCGAGGGCCTTCCCAGGCCTTCTGGAGGCCCCTGGGAAGGCCACCACAGGCCCATTCGTGGCAGCGCCAATCCTGGGGTAAGTATAGGAGACCAGAAACAGCCTTTGCCCCTTACCCAAGGGGGGCTTTTTCATATAATATGGTCCCACACTTCTTTTAAGGATCTAACAGATTAGCATATATTTATATTTCAGGTTGATCTTCACATTTCCCTTTTCCATTTCCCATATCATGCTAATCAATGAATAGCTTTAGACAATCAAAATACAGAAAAACTTTTTGCATGTCAGCATTTTTTTTTGCTTCACTTGGAAAATTACTCACATACAACAGGCAAGTTCTGTCCAACTTACAAGGGATAAGCCCCATTTACAACTTGGCAATGGTTAGTTGTTCCTGGGTAGGCTTTAGGCTTGCTAAACTACATACAAGGGGGAAAGTTCTTACTTTTGGGAGACAAATGCCATATGTTTTCTTTTTTTAACAGCAGCAGTTGCAGGCCAGCATTAGGGAGTGGGATCTGGTGCACTGGGAAACCCAACTCCCCTTGTCTGCCCACCACCATCTGCTTTAGCAGCAGCTGACGTTTCCCCCAGATCTCCATTTGGAGAAAACATGGACATAAGACTCTCAGTGGCTTTGTGCCACCTGAACGTAGAGCCGGGAGAGTGGGCCCCTGAGCCATGACTCTACATTAAGCTCCTGAGAGAGCAGGCTCTTGCCTTTGCTCTCATGTCTAATGCCACACACCATTGAAATGTTGTGGGGGAGGGAAATTACACATAATTGCTTTGCACTTATAATGACCAACCATCAACCATACAACCTATGAAAAAGCCTTAGCCAACACATCATCCCACTCACATAGGAAGGAAAAAGATTGGCAGATTATGCGGGCATTGGGCTGACATATGCTGGGCACTTGGACCAGAATGGAAAGGGAGTCAAACCATCTCTTATTTTGGTCTTCCTCTTTCCATGCTGCCTTCAGCTTTTCCCAACATTATTATATTTTCTGCAGGATCCTGCTTTCATACGAAGTATCCCAAGACAGATGGGCTCAGTTTCAACATTTTTGACTCCGGAGAAAGTTTAGGCTTGATTTGCTCTAGGACCTATGTGTTTATCTTTCATGCTGTCCAGAATATCTGCAAAGCTGTCCTCCAGCACCATATTTTAAATGAATCCATAACAACCTGTAATTACTTATTTTCCTAAATAACTGAAGCATGACCAAATAACTAAAGTTTGTCTCAGTTTAATGCATGAAAACGAGAAAACACAACAATTTCTTTTTCCCTGCAAGATCTGTGTGGTCATTTAAAAATTATGTATATAGAAATTCCTTGGTTTACAATCATAATCCATACCGGAAACATGCTTGTAAAACAAAATACTCCTATATCAAAGCATATTTCCCCATAAGAAATAATGGAAAATCAGATTCATTATGGGTTCATGATTCATTATGGGTCCCCATAGACCACATACTGTACACACAAAATGCCAAAACTCACAAAAACAAGATGGCTGGAAGTCCACATCCACACTACGGTTTAAGTACCTGTCTGCAGAATCTGCTTTTCTTGGGACTAACAACTGGATCTTAAACTTTGTTTTCAATATGACAATACAGTAGCACCCCGCCTATCATGGGGGTTAGGGATCCACCCAACCCATGATGACTGAAAATCTGTGATATGCGGATGCGGGTCTGGTAGGGCCTGAGGGGTGAGGGGCCACTGCCACGCACTGCCCAGAGCTGCCTCAGAGCAGCGTGCACCAGCAGCGTTGTGGGATCCTATCCCCGCCGCTGCCTGTCCATGCTGCCCAGAGCCACCTCGGAACAGCATGCGCCGTTGGCGTTGGGGGATCGGATCCCCTGCCGCCACTGCTGCATGCTGCATAGAGCCACCTTGGAGCAGCACACGACAGCAGCATTGGGGGATCCAATCCCCCACCATCGCGCACTGCACAGAGCCGACATCGCTTGCCACACACTTGTAACTCCCAGGGGAGGGCAGGTGGGCAGCGAGCGATCTTTGGAAAGGGCTCCCAGCTGTGGAGACAATTTATTTATTTATTTATTTATTTGACTTTTATACCACCCATCTAGACTGAAGGCTACTCTGGGCGGTTTACAACATGTAACAACAAACAAAGGAATACAATTTAAAAACCAAGATACAAGGTACAAAATAAAATAAAATATACATAAATCAACAACAAAAACTAAAATGAAGCTAAAATGAAGCTAAAAATGGCAAGAGATTTGATAAAATGGTTACAAAATAGTGCCTAAGTGTTTAAAGAATCAGGGAATGCCATTCTATAGAACCAGGTCTTCAATAGCTTTTTAAAAATTTGAAGCGAGGGTGCCAGCCGAATTTCAGGGGGTAGATGGTTCCATAATTGGGGAGCAACCACCGAGAAGGCCCTACTCCTTGTTACAACTTTCCGGGCCTCCCTCGGGGTTGGGACTCCCAGGTGTCCTGCCTGGCTGGCACGGGTGATCCTGGCAGTTCTTCTTGGGAGGAGCCGCTCTGTCAGAGACAAGCGCTTGTCTCTGCTGCCGAGAGCCTTTAATCATTGCTTGCCACGCACCCACTACCCCCAGGTGATCTTTGGAAAGGGCTCCCGGCTGTGGAGACAAGAGCTTGTCTCTGCGGCTGAGAGCCCTTTAAACATCACACGCTGCTTGCCCGCCCCCCATGGGGAGGGCAGGTGAGATGCGCACGATGCCTCCCCTTTCCCTCAAGCCCTTTCGGGGTACTGCGGTCCCACGCTATAGTGGGACCACGGTATGTGAACTGCGAAAGGGTGGGGGACCACTGTAATACATTGCAATTTGTAGCTATATATGCATTTGACTAGCTGCTCTGTGACTAAAATGGTTTGAAAAATAAGAAAGGATTTTGAAAACAAAGTAAATCAAAATATAAATACAAATATAAATATAAATTCTACTTATGAATTTAATCCATTCCGAATGCATACTCTTAAGTCAAACAACTCTTAAGTAGAGGTACCGTATCTAAAAATCGAAAAAATCTCTGACCCAGATTCAGGAGGGCTGGAGCATTTTTGGAAAAAAAATTATAAGTAGAGCAGACTGCATCTAAAATTTGTAAGGCGGCAGTTAAAACGTCAATGGTTTCTCACTCTTAAGTCAAATTGCTCTTAATAGAGCCACTCTTAAGTAGAGGCACCACTGTATAAGGAAAAATAAAGCAAAAACCTAACCTGCACTCAACTTTGAAAACCTTTGTGGCTGGTGCAACAGATACCTCAGTTTCTCTCTCTTTGCTATGCTTTGAGACAGAATATTCCACAATCCAGCAGGGGAGAGGGAGAGAGAACCACCATTAGCTTGTATTGCAAGACTCTCGTAGACCAAGGCAAAATTTAGAAGAAATGTTTGCTAATCTTGCAAAACACTTATAGACCAAGGTACTCGTAAACCAAGGTATTACTATATTTGTTTTCCTTTTTGATAAACCAGGCAGTCTTCCTCTACTTGTTTGTTTGTTTGTGTGTGTGTGTGTGTGTGTGTGTGTGTGTGTGTGTGTGTGTACATGCTTTGTTTCACAAAGGAGAAAAAACACTATTTTTTTTCTCAACTAATTTTTAAATGAACAGCAAAACCTTCATCAGGAAATATATTCATTAGGGTAAGAAAATTTGGCAGAACTTGTTTCATTGGGTATAAAATCCCCACTGCCAAGGCACCAAATTTGGGGAGAAGCATCCCATGACTCCTCTACAATCCCTTCAAGTTTGGTAGAGAATGGAGTTTTGATGTCTGAATCATGCACACCCACAAGTAAGTTCTTGGGTACCTAGCAACCCCAAACAGGCAAAGAAGCTTTTTCTGACTCTCCTTTACAATTCCTCTGAGTTTGATGAAGATTGGGCTTCCTCAACCCAGTTGCTAAAGAGCACTTTCATGGGTGGGCCACTTTGTGGGTGTATAACTCATGTGTCTGAAACCCAATATTCCCCAAACCTGGAGGAATGATATAAGTGTGATGGGAGAAGCCTCTCAGCAAGTTTGGGGCCCCAAGGTTCCTGGAGGGCACTTTCCTGTGGGGTCCTCTTTTGGGGTGCATAACTCAGATGCCTGAGCCCCATTCCTCACTACATTTTAAAGACTTGTAAAGGAGAGGCATAGGAAGTATCCTTACAAATTTGGGGACTCTAGATGATAGGGGGTTCATTTTATAGGATTTTAAATGGGAGAGAAAACAATTTGTTGATTTGTCACTGGAAATTCATCAATTTTTCAATTTGTCAACCCCAACAAATCACTAATCATGATGAATCACCATTTTTAATTTGTATCCATCTTAAATATGATGTGATTGCCCTACACTGTATATTATAGCCTATGTCTTACAAAAACAAGCCAGTTTGAACAGACTAGGAGGCACTAGAACAATTAAATCAATAACTCAACTTTGGGGATTCAGTGGAAGCTGTGAAACAGTCCTTGGCATCTGTCCTCCAAATGAGATCTAACAGGCTAAATATTGTAAAGCCACACTTCAGAGAGGATACTGGTTAGAGTCTAAATCAAAACAGTCTACACAAGCAAGAAACAAAATATCACTTTAATCTGCTAATTCATCTTATTTTGATTAGACTAAATCTTCCAGCGTGGAAACAGGATTTTTGCAAAATTGTTAAGTTCAAATTGTTTTCAGAGATACTTGAGCAGGATGATGACCTAGAGTTCAGGAAGGCATTTACATTTATCCAGAGTTGCTAGAATTTGCATATTGTAGCAAGGAAACTCTTCCCAATTCAATTTGTGTTAAAGTCATTACATTGCATGGCACCAGCTACAATAAAAGCCAGCGACCTCACTTGCTACTATCAATTTTTGCTCACATCTGCCATGTGCCCCTGTTTGATGAATTTTCTCCAAGAACAAAATAACAAAATACATAATCGATGTATTAACCAAATGCTGCTATATACCAAATACAGTATATAGACATGTGGTTGGTACTCATTATGGTTGATTCTCAGTAACAAGCAGATGGTGGTATGACCCATATATCTGCTGCTCCTAGACACAGGAAAAGTAGTAAAATCTCACTGGGTGCACTTGGAATTTAGAACTTTCCACAGAGTCTTGTGGCACAGCAAGTGAAAACTGTGCTCAAGACCTGCATCCTTCCAAGGACAGTAAAATGACTACCAGCTCATTTTCTGCTCTCTCTCTCTCTCTCTCTCTCTCTTCCAACCCTCAGTTTGAGTGGATGATCCTTGGTTCTGGTATTGTGTGAGAAGGAAAAGAGCTTCCCTCTATCCTCTTGATCCATTCCCTGCATAATTTTGTATGTCTCAATCAAGTCCCCTCCCAGTTGCCTTTTTCTAGACTAAAAAGCCCCCAAAACTGTAGCCTTCCCTCGTTTTTAATTGAAAGATGGGCAAAGGTTTGGCTGTAGTTCAGGGCTAAGCACTAGGTTAAATATACAACTGAGTCTCAATTTATTTTATATGTCATTTCATCGTCAAATAGGAGCCAATTTTACAAGGCAATCTGTATGTAGAAGTGTATTTCTTCACCTTTTTTCCAGCTTAGAGTGCAGACATTTTCAGCTGAACAGTTAGCTTTCCATTATTACTATGGAAAATAACAGTACCTATTCATTTTGCAAAATTCAGAGTGAACTTTAATTGAAATCATTGTACTTTTTATTTAAAAAGTAACTCATTGCCATGGCACAGTGCTTTCTCAAATAGATTATCTGACTTTTCCATTTTAACTTCGTGATTTAGAGTGCTGAAGAAATTTATGGATATTTTATATCAATAAAGCATTTTCTAAGATGTAATGAAGTTCATGATTTTTAAGTTTTTTTATACTGAATTGGCTGCTTCTAGATAAAATGTTTGAGCTTTGAATACAAAGCATATTTCCAGAGCAAGAACAGAATTGCAACAAATATTTAAAACATGACTAGTAGAACAGATTAGAGATGGGCACGAATAAAAAAATGGTGTTTCGTTTGTCGTTTGTCATTTAGGGGGTCCGTTTTGGTTCGTTTCCATTTTTCGGGAATTTTTGTAAAAAAAATCGTTTTCATTTTCGTTCATTTTGTTACCATTTCATTACCATTTATTTCATTTTTTGTGATTTTTTTTAGCATTTAAAACAGATCACTTGTATTGCCATAACGAAAACGAAACACACGACAAAATTTCCGGTGTTTCTGTTTATTTCGTTTCATTTTAGAGACAAAATTCATTTGTCATTTCATTGCATAACGAAATGAAAAAATAAAAACGGAAACAATTTTTTTTTCGTTTCGTGCCCATCTCTAGAACAGATTATATGCTTAATGCAGACAATGATGTAAACTGGATCAATGATGTAAAGATTGTACAGTACTCTATATACTATTAAGAGAATATAAGGAGTTGGACTAGGCAAAGAAGTACAAGAAGAGATAACAGACATCTGAGGGAAAGAAGGTTCTGAGTAGGCAAAGAGGTGAAGAGAAGGAGAAAAGGGATGCTAGATGTATCTTAGATGACATCAAGAACAGAGAACTTTGTGCAGAAACAGATCAAGCAGAGAAACACTGCACGTCTGAAAAAAGGAGAGTCCAAGAGAAGGCAGAGAAGTTAAGATGTGGGACTAGAGCAGGGTTGCCACAATGCCCAGCTGGCCAGGTTTTGCCAGCATTTTAGACCTGCCACAGATGCCCATGTACACTGTCATCTGGGCTGGATTTTATTTTTAGAAAACAAGTCTCTAACCCTTGTGTGTATTGTGTTCTATCATGTTGGAATCAATGTACAGCAACCCTAGTAGGGCTTTCAACGTAAATAGGATATTTAAGGAGTGGTTTTACTGGTTCCATTCCCCTAGTGAGTGTTCATAACCAAGTAGAGATGGGCACAAAATGAATTTTTTATTTGTCTCATTAGGGAATGAAACGAATAATGAAGGGACCCATCAAAGAAAAACAAAATGAAATGAAATGGAAATTTCCATTTCATTCAATTCATTTTTTCATTTTTCCATAGGAATGCATTGCTTCAATGCAATCCTATGGGGAAAAGTTGGCAGATCCTCCCCCAAGGCGCCCCATCAGCACCAGAAAGGGCGGGCTTTTCCCCCCAGCCACCGCTGATCCACTGGAGTGCAGGCTTCCCCAAGAGAAGGAATTTTAAAAGCCTGTGCTTTCCGGCACCCACCTGTCATCAACTGGATCCCTTTAAAAATGGCCCAGTAGCCACCAGGGGATCTCCCAGTGCTGACTGGGCCATTTTTAAAGGGATCCAGCCCATGACAGATTGGCAGGATCCCACTGAAAATCCCACCCAGCTTTCATCCACCCATGGAGGAGGGCGATCGAGAGAGGGCCGTGGTCATGCCTCTGCAAGCAGAGCCAATTCCACAGCTCTCTCTTCAGGGTCTCTGCTGTGGGAGGATCACAGCCCGCCAGGTTGTCATCCACCCACGGTGGAGGATGATTGAGAGAGGGCCATGGTCTCATCTCTGCAAGCGGAGCTGACATCGTGGCTCTCTCTCCAGGGATCTCCGCTGTGGGGGGGGAGAGATTATTATTTATTATTTATTTATTACTCTTGTATCCCGCCCATCTTCCCACTGAGAACTCTGGGCAGCTCACAACAATAAAAGCAGGTAATAAAAACACGGAAAGAAAAACAAGACCAGGCATAGTTTATGCAGGGGGGCAAGATGGCGGCAAGACCCATTCATAATAAAGCAAGGGGGAAAAACTAATTAAAAAGGTCGCCAAACGCCTCCCTGAAGAGGTGGGTCTTCAGGGCCTTCTTGAAGGCGGGCAGGGACTCTGTCAGGCGCAGCTCACTGGGGAGATGATTCCAAAGCATGGGGCCCACCACAGAGAAGGTGCGGTCTCGTGCATGTCATTTCCGCGCCTCTCTGGGTGTGGCCCCCCTCAGTGAGCGTGCCTGCACCAGTCTCATGGGTCTGGACCCGGTTGACCTTTGAGAGATACGCTCCGCTAGGTACTCAGGTCCCAGGCCGTGGAGGGCTTTGAAAGTCAAAGCCAAGACCTTGAACCTTATCCGGAGGACAACGGGGAGCCAATGCAAGCGAGCCAGGACTGGGGTGATGTGCTCATATCTACGGGCACCCACCACCAGCCTGGCCACCGCATTTTGCACCCGCTGTAACCTCCGGACCAGGGCCAAGGGCAACCCCACATAGAGGGCACTGCAGTAGTCGATCCTTGAGATCGCCAGGGCCTGCACTACTGTCCTCAGCGAGGACTCATCGAGCAACTGGCAGATCTGGGTGATCCTGCCTAGCTGTCATCCACCCGCAGCGGAGGGCAATCAAGAGAGGGCCATGGTCTCGCCTCTGCAAGCGGAGCTGAGGCTGCGGCTCTCTCTCCAGGGATCTCTGCCATGGGGGTTGACAGCCGGCCCGGCTGTCATCCACCCACGGCACCTGGCACTGTCATCCACCTTGGGGGAGAAATGTCTAAAGAGAGCCCCATTCCCACCTCTGCATGCAGAAGCGGGAATGGGGGTCTCTTTAAAGGGATCTTCCCTGTGGGGGATGACAGCACACCTGGTGCTGTCATTCAGCACTGGGGAGAAGAAGAGACCCCGTTCCCACCTCCACATGTGGAGGCAAGAATGGGATAAAATGAAAAAAGAAACAAAACAAAAAACAAAATGAATTTTTTAAAAAAATCATTTCAAAGAAACAAAAATTAAGTGAGATGGGCCATGAAATGGAACGAAATGAAATGGCATTTTTCCGTTTCATGCCCATCGCTATAACCAAGTGGGGAATCCAACCTTAGTTTTGCAGAGTTGTAGCCCATCATTTTATCCACTACACCACACTGGGAAGGAAACCTTACAGAAGCAGAATTATAAAGAATTGTAAACAGTTTATGTTTGTAATAAATAGTGAGTCAGAAGCCTTTCCATGACCCATGAGTGATGCCATTCACATTTACCAGCACTTGTGTGTGTGTGTGTGTGTGTGTGTGTGTGTGTGTGTGTGTGTGTGTGTGTGTGTGTGTGGTTAAAGTCGTGACCGACTCTTTGTGACTCCATGTCCATTTCCTATTCCATGCAGCTACAGCACCTGGTATTCCCTGGTGGTCTCCCATCCAAGTACTAACCAGGGCCAACATTGCTTAGCTTCCGAAATCAGGGGAGATCAGATGTGCTTAGGGTATCTAGAAATATGCAAACCAAAGACTGATGGTAAATGTTATAATGAGGGGAACATTTGGTTCCTAATTATCACCTGCTAATTGCACATAGAAAGCTGGTGATTCATCTCCATGAAAGCCTCATGGTACAATGATTAAACTGCTGTACTGCAGCCAAAACTGTGCTCATGGGCTGGGGTGCAATCCCAGGAAGCCCACTCAAGGTTTACTCTATCTTCTGTCCTTTCCAGTTTGGTAAAATGAGGCCCCAACTCACTTGGGGTGTGTGCAATGTGTAGCCTGCATAATTTACTTGTAAACTACCTAGAGACTAGTTTAAGCACTTTGGGGCAGTACATAAGCAGCACACCTTGCTTTGTTTGGGATAACAGGATGATTATGGGAGTTGGTGGCCACAAAAAGGAAATGATCCAGGCTCTGCTGTGGAGGGCTGTAGGGCAGACTCAGTAGGACTCTCAGTCTATGAGTCTGTGATTCTGTGGTTTTCCTAGAAATATCTCTTCTACTCTTAACTTAACAGTGGTTTTTGGAAGATTAGCCAGAAGTATGGGTAAGTGCTACCCTGAAGAAAATTGCTCCCAGAAAAACAGTGTAGTTTGAGGGGTATAAATTATTAAAAACTTCTTGCTTATTGCTGAAGTTGAGTTTATGGCTGCTATAAGTGTTAAATTTCTGGAAAAGGATCTCAAACAATGGAAAGAAAATGTTAATGCTACTTTCAAAAATGAATTCTATATGAATTTGTCTTTGAAGGGCAAATTCATATAGAATTTCCTTGAACTACTTTCTAGTATCCCACAACATTAAAGGGGTCCCACACCTAAGTAAATAGATACAGCTGTATTTATTAAGAAGCCAAAATGGGAAAAGTTTCTTCCTTAGACTTTGACTCCCAGCATCACTCAGCCCACTTGGCCAGGGACAATTTCAGGTGAGGTGTTCTGAATGGTGCAATCTGAAAAGCAGATTTTCATGGTGTGCTATGAATCTCATTCCCTTCTACAGTATGTTCCACAGCTATAGCAGTCAAGAATACAGATAGGCATTTAAGAAAGAGGAATCAAGCTGTGTATGAAGCCAAATATTACCCCCCCCCAAAAAAAACCCAGTTAATTTAGGATACTTTTCAGTTACTGTAAAATATTTGACCTTTATCTAGGAAGGAAGTGACACATCCTGATTTCCTCTGGTTCTTGCAATTTGTCCACACTTGGTGTTGTTTTCCTGAAAATCAGCACTTGTGAGGATTTCTATGATATTCAGATGGATTAGGGTTGGGCTTTTTTGCTTGTGCAACAATAATATTCCATATTGATTTGCATAATGTGTCAATTATGCTGCCTGTTAAAACTTGTATTATACCTGTATGCATTGGAAGAACCAGAAAATGGCAATCCTAGATAAGAGGGTGAACTGTTCATGATAATATCTCCTCACCTGTTATTTTTATGGGCCATTGATAAGTCTATCTTTGTTGCAGTTAGCAATAATCTAGCTATCACACAATCATGGTTTGTTGGGTGCCATGAAAAGTGAGAACTGAATTTTAATCTGGTGCAGTTAATATTTTAAAATTCTGTTATGGTAGCAAATAAATTTGCCATGACTATCTTTGTCCTATTCTCTTTTTCACTTCAGAATGAAACTTTTTTCATCCTTGAAAATGTTTCCCCACAGTACTGTATAGCACAAGGGATGGATGGGGTAGGGAGCACAAAAGCAATTAGCTGGCATTTTACTTTTATGTATCCCACAGGTATCGCTGTAGCCTTATGGTAATTGTGGTATCAAAAACCTATGTTTTCTTGGAGGATTCTGCTCTCCTTTCTTTGTGTGTGTTCTCCGCTTTTGCTTACCTTTTTTTCTCTTAGGACAGCAAATGTAATTTGTATGCTACATCTGAAGCATGACCTTGCCTTCCTGTGTTTTATCATTCACAAAGCACAGATTTCAGGCTGTCTGGGTATGCATGACACTCACTGCAGTGTTATGCTTTATGTTATGCTGATTTGTAGCAGTTTCAGTTTGATTTTTGAAATAAATACTGACTTGTGCTATCTTTCTTATCTGATGTCTGAGTTTAACTCTGAACCTTCGTGAGCTTATCCAGGATAAGTAGAGAATGAGATTAATTTTTTTTCTATCTCCTTGTTTCCTTTCCTCCCTTATTTTTAACATTTTTATAAAAATGAAAGGATTTTGACAGATGTGAAAAACCTTTTTTTTACTGTCATGGAATGAAAATGAGCATTCAATAACCAGTACATAGGAGATCAAGAAATTTATTTATTTATTTATTTATTTATTTATTTATTTATTTATTTATTTATATACCTCCCAATATTCCCAAGGGAACTCAGGGCAGTGAACAGTACAAGGATAAACCAAATCCACCATAAGGCATAAGTAACAAAACCCGAATCAGGTAAAAATACAAAAAGAAGAATACAAAGGCAAGATGCTCTAAGCAATAACAGAGGAAAATACTCCTGGAGGCACTGAGAAAAAAAATGGCCATTTTCTCATTCTCATGCACAAAAATGAGAGCAAGACAAATGCCAGCTTACATTGCTAGTAAGTATTCCATCTTAAAGAGGTCCACATGAATTTCAGAATTGGTTCTTGGTTCTTTCCTACAAATACTGCCTCAGATGACTGAGAGAGTCAACTGTGTTAATGTCAGTGAGTGTCAGCAAGCTATTTCTCAATCACTTAAACTGCTTGGGTGTAAACTGAAATCCAGTGACAGTGCCTTAGCTTCCTTGTGGATTGTACAAAGCAGTCACACAGTAGCTTCAATTACTGCTATAGTTTAATCTGGAAAGTAATTTCAAAAATTAATGGGGTAATATTTTCACTCCAGTTAGACATTTTGTTTACCCTTGCAGAATATTTGATTAATTCCTCTTCCTTCCTCATGTTTTTATATTATGTATTTGGCATTGAGATCATGCATATATAGTAGAATTCAGTAAACACTACCAAGAGCTTTCAATCTCTTTGAGCAAGATCAGGTTACTATTTCAAGATCAAAATGTAGATTGAAGCGTAAAGGTGAAACCATTTTAAAACATGGGCCAGAATCCTACTAGCATTTTACACTTGCTCAAAGAAAATCCCATAACATGTGTCACTCATCTGTGTTGGCCGCCTTCTTGAGTGTGCACCTCATAGTGCAACCAGGCACTGGTATGGAACCAGAACCTCATTAATGAATATCAGTTATGTGAGTTGCCATATGGAAGCAGAAATTGCCAACAAGTCACATTTTTAATGCACAGCAATCACTGTGAAATGTAATTATAGGTGTGATACAACTGTGGTAAGTTTTGGTTTGGAAATTAATTCCATATTTAATTCAAACTAGTTTTTTTGGTTTATTTTGCCTCAGGAAAAAATCAGTGCTCAACATCATACCCCCAGGTTCTGATATATTTCAGGAAAGTTTCATTTTGAATCTACATCTGTTGATGACTCTCACTAGGATTGCTAGTGTTTTTTTATAGAGCACCTGGTAGCCACTAAGTTGCTGATTCTGTGGATCAGATTGCAGTATAGTTTATTTTCACTTTGCTAGGGCACTATTATTAAATATTATCAATATGATACAATCTATATATATCTGTGCTGTAATAACACATTGCAGGAGTTTTACAGAGGGAAAAGAAGAAAATTTCACACATAACAAAATGAAAACATAATGCACTGGTACAATAAAACAGAATTGCATTGCCTTTTTATTGAAACAAAACCAATAAATCTTTGATAACAGTTTTAAAATAAATCCTAAATAAAGTGTCATGATCTTACACTGGAAGTTAGAGAAAAGACTACCTTGAGATACTTAGTGACATTTTTCTCTTATGTTTTTGCTCCTTTCAAGGAACAATACCTTGGGCGTGGAGCAAGCTGCTTTCAAATATTTAAGAGCTGGATATTCTTTTGAGCATAGGCTGTTCATTATGAAAACACAAGAGAGTCTGTAAATTGACACTGGGCCCAAAGTTTCAGATACCCAGATATGTAAAGAGTGATAAGAGAGGGAATATTTGGAAGGCAGCTTCACCATATTCAGTGCAGTTGCATCACCTAGGGGAAGACCTGATGCAACCCATTCTGCAACAGACAACCGTTGACATAGCTGGTGCTGGTCCACTTCCATTCTCTCCTTCTCCTTCTCCCTCCCTTATTCCCACAACACACACAGACACACAGAGAGAGAGAGAGAGAAAGAGAGAGACAGACACACACAGAGAGAGAGAGAGACACAGACACAGACACAGACACACAAATCCACATTGCAGTTTTAATTTTTTTAAATGCCACAGTTAAAGGGGAAACAAGAAAATGGAGAATGAATAAAAATGAATAAATTTATGCCTGTTGTTTTTAAAAAGGTAAAACATGAACCATGGCCTCATGGCGAGATTGAGGTCAGCATAGGACTGCAAGGAAATTAATATACTTGTGTGGAAGAACACACTGGAGCAATCTGGAAGTTGAGTCATGGCAACTGAACTTCCTTTTCTTGAGAGATTGAAATGTTTCGCTGCTCATCCAAACAGCTTTATCAGTCTGAAGAAAGCTAGTTGTGACTCCTCCATTTTATAGTCCACTTTGACCTCTTGTCACCCTGGTCTGAAATAGGCCCATAAGATGAACAATGGCCTGGATAGGCTTGTTAGGTAGACAACAGTGTCAATAGCCTTAAGGTGAACAATGGCCTACTGTGCTGAAACCCATTAAAGCTATGGCCTTGGTGGTGAAGGCTTCTTGATTTGTCCGGGAATTGTTGAAAGCACAGTCTGATAAGTGGCAGATAGACTGTACCTGAGGCCCCTACATCTGTTGAGAGAGGGTTTTTCAATGCTCACATGAATGGCTTCCCTGAACCCCCTCTCAAACCACCTATCTTCTCTGTCTAATATGTGTGCATATTTTGTCCTTCAAATGGAGGTGTACTGCTGATTCTGGTCCTGAGCTGTTGCCCCTCCTATGTTTGGTCATCCTTCTGTTTAATGGCTGTTTAGTTTCTCCAATGTAGAGGTCTGAACACTCCTCACTGCATTGGACTGCATATATGCTCCTTTTTTGTTTTGATATCGGGTCCTTTGGGTGGGGGCCTCAGGCACAGTCTATCTGCTACTTATCAGGCAGATGTCCCCCTTTGCCCCCTTAGCTACACCACTCCATCTTTGTTGCCCTTCTCCCAGCAGACAAAAGCACTTCTCTTCATGTCATCTAACCTGAGCTGTTCTTGAAGGGGGCTTTGACTGGCAGGATGCTATCGTTTCTGTCCTTTTACTATGTAGTTTTATGCTTTCGCTGGGTTTGGTTTTTATTTTAGTTCCTTTTTTTTTAAGAAAGAGAGTATAATGAATGAACTAAATAACTAACTTATTCATAGCCAAAGGGGGACACCAAAGAGGAAAGTGTAAAATGTAAAAATACATAACCACATTTATCTTCAGCTCTAGAATTTGCCAAAAAATTATTCTTAGCCTCTAAGTGGTGACAATAAAAATAATAGCAGGCGTAAAATATATACAGCTGAGGCTCTGCTGTCCTTCATTACCATGCTAACAGGACAGATACTTTACATGCAGCATAACTCAAAGTGGGACAGGATCTAATTTTAAAATCTGTATGTAGAACCATGCTGGGTACAAATGATTTCAGTCATCAGTGTTTGTACAGCAGGTAAAGTTGAAATCAACAAAGCTGGATGTTTTCTGTCAGAATCTGATTTTCTCAGGATTACAGGAAATATATGTTGTCAGGCATCTTGTTAAAATTAGTTGAATATTTTGAAGAAATGCCTGTTATAACCATCACTTGGATTTAGAATCTTTTTGCTGACAGTACAACATATCAATGTGTCCTTTAGTGGATTCATGACATAACAGGAAATTGTTTGCTTCCACTCCCATCCATATTTCATAAATGATTTAGTAACTTCCAAGTGTTTCCCAAGCCAATATTCCTTCTTTTGCATGATACAGCAAGTTAGCATATTTGATGCAAGTAGTATTCCAATTTTCCATAACAAACTAGCCAGTAAACTTATGCGCTAACTTGGTAAGCAGTTTGAATTCTGAATGATCAAGAATTAAAGGAGGTCTGATTATTTCTTCTTGAATAAGAAGAGGGTTATAATAAAGTGTTCTGATTGTATACTACCCCATAGTGCTTAAAGCATTCTTTGGGCAGTTTACAGTTTATTTATCTAGGTTACACATTGCCCTACCCCCCCCAACCCCCCAACAAGCTGGGTACTCATTTTACTGACCTCAGAAGGATAGAAGGCTGAGTCAACCACAAGCCAGCTAGCTGAACCCCAGGTTGTGAACACAGGTATAGCTGCAGTTCAGCAGTTTAAACACTGCACCACAAGGCTCTTAATAAACCAACTAGAGATGGACACAATATGAATTTTTAATTCGTTTTGTTATTCATTATTTGTTGTGTTACGTAATGAAATGAATAATGAACCCCAGAGTGGATTTAGAGCGAAATGAAATGAAATGAAAAAATTGGCTTGGTTAGGTTCATTTTGTTAATGGAAGCGCCGGAGATGTCTCCTACTTGGTGCTGGTTCTTCGGTCTTCCTGGCTGCAGGAAACAGCAACCGGGGGTGGGGGAGCCGACTGGCCCGTGTTACAGCTGTGGTCGGCAGTAGTAATAAATAATAATAATAATAATAATAATAATAATAATAATAATAATAATAATAATAATAATAATAATAATAATAATAATAATAATAATAATAATAATAATAATAATAATAAATAAATAAATAAATAAATAAATAAATAAATAAATAAATGGAATATAAGATGCTTTCAGAAGGATGGGGGACAAAAGAAGTGTGATTCTCCTTCCCACAATCCCCATCTAAGGCCTTTAGAACTAATAGGCAACTATTTAGAGACAATTTGAGTGCTTAATAAAATTCTTGTTGTTGGAGGCTGGGAGACTTACTGTGGAGAATCACAGTAACATGTTCTTCTTTAACTGGAAGACTGTAATTTGTATTATGTATTACAGGCTGCCAGGCAGCAGGTTGCAAAGGAAAAAATAGAGGCAATCACTTGAAGCCTTAAACAAAAGAGGACCTCTGTTTCTGCTCTTAACCATTACCTATTTCAGCTCTGAACACATCTTGGCATTTCTTCTTTATCTGAAGGAAGGTTTTATTTTGCCCATGATAGAACTGATGTTAAGTCTATATTAGCATTTAAAGTACAAGGCACTTGTTGCTCATACAACACCTATAAAACTTTGGGAGGCTAGGTTCTCCAGGGGAAATTGAGAAGTTTTAACTACAGTGACGAAAATGCCGGTGTTTCCCCACCTAACTAATTGGACTGAAAGGACAACTTGCATTTGACATCTATGGAGGGTTGATAATCCAAAATAAATGGCAGCTTTTGGGAAACAACTCTATGTATTGTTGCAACATCAGTAAAAGGTTACCTGTTCCTTTCTACTCATGTGTTATAGTTGCAGATTACAATACTATGGAGAGTCTAGTAATAATTACTGATACTGTGTTATAAAATCAAGTTCAATGGATGGAGAACTTTGCTAGGACTTTCTAGATATGGAGTGCCCAGAGGTGGTTTATGTTCCTCCTTCTGGGAGCACTCTGGGACTGTGCAACTTGCCCAAGGCCACACAGATGGGCTGTACTCACAAGAGGCACAGTGTGGCATGGAACTCCCAAGTTCTGGCTCTACAGCTAGATAAACAATTCACTGAGCTACCAAACCGTGGAGTAAAATACTTGCTGACAATGTGTAGGTTTTTCATCTTTCAGACCTTCAACACAACACCCAAAATGTATGTGTTCACAGTTCATTTCTTCATAGTCTTCCTGGGTGTAATTCATGCTAGGTCATTGTTTTCCTCTGGAATAAATGCAGCTTCCATGTGTTAGTGTTAAAATGCAACACAGTCTGGTTCAAATCCACCCAGATATGTTGACAAGTCTTCCACCCATTCTGTGTTCAGCAGATTGTTGTCGACAAAAACTCACAAGAAAGCCAGTCTATTAGGCTTCAAGGTACTGCTTTCAAGACCTTGCATCACCAGGGCTGGCACGTCCATTAAGGTGAACTAGGCAGTTGCCTAGGGCGCCAAAATGGACAGGGGGCACCAAAATGGACACTGGCTAGCCTGCTGCCCCCCCGCCGCCCCCTGCCGCTGGCCACCACCACCCGTCACCCCTCCGCCCGCCGCCTGCCCGCCCCCCACCGCCGCCGCCTAGGGCGCAAGAAACCCTAGCACCAGCCCTGTGCATCACATTGGAAAGCTCAGCTCATATTGTCTTCTATGAAAATATAATGATATGGATGCATACAATGGTCCCACATACAACTCTGTTGCCAGATATATAGGCAACCACTGTAAAACTTAGTTTAGTTTCATATTCCCTGCATGCTGGAACCATAGCGTTCTGCTATTCATTCACTGTAAGCACAAAGCAAATTGCTGCAGACTAAAGCTGTTAAGCACAACCTCCCCAGTTCCTTAATACAGTTCAATTGTACCATAAAATCATAGCCACCATTGCCACTACTTCACACTACATCATAATTCTAGACAGCATGAGAGAACTATAATTTCCAGCAACTGGCTATCGTTGGCTACGCTTCACCGAGCATGCAGTACTGTAGCACAGGCATGGCTGGCTGCCAAGCCTCTTCAGCACTCCACAGCACTCCACCTATAGCTCATAACTCAGCCTCCCAGTGTCAGAAAGCCTTAATGGACATCTCTGTGTGGGGGGAAATTGAGCACAGGTGTGGAGTTATAGGCCAGTGCTCTACTGGAAAACATCAACTTACAAACGTCATTCTTATTGGGGGGGGGTAGGATATTACAGGAGGCACCCTGAGCTCCATCAGTGTACCAACGTAGCATTTAGTATTTATGCAAACTAATGGAAGCTGGTGAAACAGTGTCAAGTTCCATATTTTAAAAATTGAGGATATAAAGAATTTTCTCCAGGTTCTCAATTTTGGGAGAGAAAGTTGAATTCAATACGGTGAGGCAGCCTGTCTAACGTTCTTCAGCCTACATGTGACATCTTAGAAGATTAAGGCATTCAGAAGGTATTTTCTAGATGTGATGTAAGATCTGGGAGACAGTATTTTCCACAGTTCCTATGCATCACCAAAGAAAGCCAATATCTTTTCCATATGTGAAGCTAAGTTCATGGTCATAGCAACCACAAACTAGCAGCTGGATTCCTCACAGATACATAAACATCTTATCCAGTGGTACCACTTTTGTTAATCCATTAAAGAAGATAACAGTAACCAAAGTCCTAAATTCTGGACTTTTACAAAAAGTACACAAAAATCACTCTAAAAATGTTTTAAAACTCTCTGAGCTCAATCCTCTAAAAATGTCCTCTTTATACTTTAAATAAGAAGCATTGTATCATGCCTTAAATACATGAAGAATCCCTAATATTACTTTGTCAGTCAACTAGCTTTACATATTAAATATTTGCTTTATATATTACCTCCAAACACAATAACTTGTTGGTAGTACATTATCTTACCCTGGCCAATACATTTTAATCCTATTTACTGAAAAACTTTTTTAATGAATTGAGAATTAGGTTAGCAGTAAAGATGGCCATGAATCAGAAAAAATAGTGATTAGTCATAGTTTATATTTCATCAATATTGATGAATCATGAATTTATGATTTTTCCCAATGAATTGTTCCATCAGTTCACTTCACCTTAATAATCCCTATAAAATGACCATCCAAGCACCTAGAGACACCAGCATACTGAGAAGTGTCCCCTGACTCTTTCCTATAATTCTTTCAAGTTTAATGAACTTTGGGTATCAGACATCTGAGCCACTATTCCCCAAAGAGTCACCCCCCCCGCAAGAAAATGAAAAGAGGGCCCAAAAAGGGGACAAAAGGGACATATAAGCAATTCCAAATTCACTTAGAATCATTGATTGATATTTGTCAGGGACTGTTGTGTTTGAGGAATTAGAAAATTTGAACAAATTTTGTGTTGTTGTTTTTTAAATTCATGCCCATCTCTAGTTAGAAGAAATTGAATCTTGTTCTTCTGTTAGGTCCACCTCATTATGTTATCATGCAGTAAGACAGATAGTGGTTGGAAGAAAAACATCCAAGTGTAGCTAAGCCCCTGCTGTAGTTTTATCAAAATTTATTCAAGGGCAACATTGCAAAATGTAGTTCTCACCATATTGCTAAGTACTATAAGGATGGGTACTTTGAGGAAAAAAAACTACTAAGAAACCATATGATATGAGACCTATCAAAGAGCTGAATATTAAAAATAATAATAAAAGAATAGTACATTGTGACAAAACCCTGGAAACAGGAGTATTGAATATACAAATCATCAGCCAATCCCAGCAGGAGGGCAGGGATTGGTATGATATAAAAGGGTGGAGCCTAGTCAGTTGAGGGAGCTCAGTTAAGTTGAGAGTGAGTGCTGGGAGAGAGCACTGCTCTGTGAGAGTTCTGTCAGGCAGTGAGGGCTATACTGTTTACTAGTTATTAAAGACAGGGGGGCTGGAAGAGTTGATGAAATCTATTATATGTTAAAGGCAACACATACCATCCTCAGATATTGTTATATTTATTATCTTCTCAATAAACTTCGTTATTATTTTTATATTATTCATCTGAGTCTGTCCCAATTCATGAGGTGACAAGTTTAAAAGGTGGCAGCATTATTAAGTGAATAAAAGATGGCAGCAGTACCATTTCCATCACAGAATTCAGGGTGTAAAAGGGAGGTGTCGTCACAATTTAGTGGCACTGCAGTGGGATGTCGAAATAAACCCGGTTGTGCCTTGGAAATTCAGTCTGTGAAAGGGGTGACGTCACATACATTTCTCATTGAAACAAGTCAAGCTGATTGTTCCTACAGAGTTGCTCCCTTAGGGACAACTACGATGTGAAGACTGGTGGACAATAATTTCCTTGGTCACTTCCCCATTATTCTTAGTTGTCACAATCTTGGAAATTATTGCTGAATATATATGTGATCACTCTGATTGCATAAACATTTGTCTACACAACACAGAAGTGGAGGTCTGTTCATTTTGGGGGAGGGGAAATATTATGAATGCTGTAAATTGGCTTTCACTTTCTGTATCAATTTGGGACTAAGACAATGCCTTCAGAAAACTTTGAAATACAAGTTCTTTGCATTTTATACCATAGATTTAATTTCTGTTTTAAAAAAAATCCTAACTGCAAGAAGAACAGATACAACCTAAGGCAGTGAAGTAATGAAGGCAACAAATGTTTAGTAACTGAACTAGGTGCAAGTGGCTGAAGCTCTGTGAGAAATGGACATGTTCCAATTTGCCTGAGGTGATTTTTTCTACAGCTGGCTTTGTGAAGTTTCTCATGGGTCTCTTCTCCAAATGGCTTGTAAGTCATGAAGGAACAGTTTTATGTGCAATGTGTTAAATAAAAGATACTTATGTTTTATGCTTGGAACACTTTCAGGCACTTCAATCACTTGGATTATGTTTTGATTCAGTTCAAATTGCAATGTTATATGTGTTCTTCTTTCGGCAATTAATATATAATGATAGTCTGTCTCCATGTTAAGCAAGAACCACAAAGCTGTTTGCTTTAAACTAGTGAATATGACTCATGCTGTTACCTTTATATGTTACACCTGAGTGGCAGTCTGGATGAATGAAACATTGAGATAGGAAGAGTTTCTCACAAACTCTCCAGATGGGGATTTACCATTTTATATTAATTTATTTATATTAGAGTATTTTTACCCCACCTTTCTTCTTGGAAAAGGACCCAAGGCAGCTTATAGTAATGAGGGATAATATACAGTCAAATACAATTAAGAGAAGATTAGGACCTCCCAGGAAAGATTTTGGGCTCATGAGCCACTTGTTGTCTATAATGTAAGAACTATTGACCAACAATGCAGGACACAACTGTGGCATTCAAGATGAACCAATTTATCAAAAGAATCCCAGTTCATACTCTGTCTTTTCATGAGTGTGCTATACAGCCTAAAGAAGGGGTATGTAAATTGCCATGGGTTCATATGTATCACTGCTACCCTGGACACCTCAGACTCCTCATAGCAGAAATTTAAAAAAACTATCACTCATAACTTTATTATTATTATTATTTACCTGCTATAGGACAGATTGGGTGTGGGTACTTTTAAAGGAAGATATGTTTGGGTTGGGGTGCATGGGGCTGAGTGCATCTCTCAGGAAGTTGTACTTCTGGATGAACGTTTTGGGAGTATTACCTCCACATAGCTATGATGTTCATTGTATGGTTTCAGCAATTCACTGCCTCTTAGTCAAAGCTGCCTCACAGTTTTTTTCCTGAAGTGGTTAGACAGCTCTACTGTGAAAGGGAAGGTTCAAGTGTGACGACCTCAAAGTCAAGTATTTATTACAGCATTGTTCTATAGGACTTGGTTCAGATATTTAGGGGAGAGATGTGGGATGGACAATTCATGCTTTGGGGATGTCTCCTTTTCACAAGAATAAACTGTGTGTAACATAATCCATACATTACCACAGCAATAAATTCCTTGTGCAGGAGACTCCAGCTTCTCCCATTTGTATCTCATTTTTGACTTATGAATGCACACATCCTAACTGCACTTATGACTTGATTCAGCAGCTACACTATTTGCATAAGTTGGGTGGTGTGCAAATTGTCACCTATTACAGTGGAACCTTGACTTACATGCTGCTTGACTTGCAGCATATTTGACTTGCAGCAAGAAGGGGCCTGTTTGACTTGAGTGGCAGGCTTTGACTTACAGCTCGGAGCCCCGGTACAAGGCTCCGGAATCGGGTGGCAGCCACGACCCAGCATTGCGGCTGCTGCCTCCCAACTGCTCCTGCCTTCTTCCTCTCCTCCGGCAGCAGCAGCTTCAGCGAGGCCAGCTCCGAACACCTGGAGGTGGTCCTCGGCCTCACCGAAGCCGCAGCTGCCGCTGGAGGAGGAGAAGAGCCGGGAGTTCGGGGCTGGACTCGCTGGCTCAGTCTTGTAAAAAATCTGGCTGCATAAGTCTGGTCCACAATGGAAGCATTTTAGCTGGGGAGCTGTACAGTTTTGGGACTCTAATTGTAAGCATAGAGTTGTTAGAATTTGGAACGTCGGGTTAAAAATCAGTAAAACTTAAATGTTAGACATTGTTGCTATGAACATTAAGAAGTGGAGGCCTATAACTTGTGGACTATAATTCCACTGCCTCCTCCTCTCTTTGACGAGACATTTCATTTACATCGGTGGAAGGAATCTCCTATCCCAGTC
The DNA here is from genome assembly GCA_023846285.1 of Phrynocephalus versicolor. Lineage (NCBI taxonomy): Eukaryota > Metazoa > Chordata > Lepidosauria > Squamata > Agamidae > Phrynocephalus > Phrynocephalus versicolor. Next base: position 54,819,171 of record JAHTLZ010003526.1, read on the forward strand.
AAATTTGTGTTAAATTGCTGTTTTCAGGGGTCTTTTTCATCATCTGGAACGGATTGATCCACTTTCCTATTACTTTCTATGGGAAAAGTTTGTTTGACTTAAGGCATGTTTGACTTATGTCTAGACCTCTGGAATGGATTAATGACTTAAGTCAAGGTTCCACTGTACATGAAAATAAATTAGTTCTAACAGAAACCAGCAATCTTAAGCAAACTGATCAGTAATTAAATCCTACTGTGAGACTCCCAACATACATGTTGCAATTACATTAGCCTCTGTTAGATATGGGCACTCCCCAGCTCTTAGTAGTGCACACTTTAATGGAGAATTCTTCATGAAAATATTCCAGATAAATGTTAGCTTATATCATTAGTGACTGAAACTGCTTGCCTCTGCCTTATCAAACTGTTCCTTGATAACAGTTTCCTTATTCAATTGTAATTGATAATCAAAATTTTCAGTTCTCATCAAACTCCCACTTCCCAAAATATCTCCTCTTGGATCATGAACAGGTTTTATATCTAGCTGGGAGTTGGGAATGGAAGTTTTGCATCTGAAAAGGAGCAGCTGTGCAAAATTCTAGACACGGTGCAAACAGGACAATAGTTCTTTCACCTTTGTGTTGTTTGTACTTACTGTACAATAAGAAGACAAAAAATGATAAATGGAAGAATGTTACCCTTTATTTAGTTACTGTGTTTTAAGGAGTTCAGCAAGCATAGTACAAGCAAGAAATTTTAGCATTCATGTTTTTGTGTGTTATAATAGCAAAAGGCTTTGTTTTCATGTTCTCCTACATGGGCTAGAACCTATTTTGAATTTTCTCTGTAGACACTAATTACAGAAACACTATATTCATTATCTAAATCAAATTCTAAAATAACATTTTATTTTAGAAAACAAAAACACAAAACATCCCACCATGTTGACACCACACTTCCCCCCCCCCCACATGTTTGCTTCCGATAAGGGAGAAAATTATCTCTTTTTTAAAATACCATATATACACCAGTAAAAGCCGACCCGAATATAAGCTGAGGCACCCAATTTTACCACAAAAACCTAAGAAAACTTATTGACTCGAGTATAAGCCTAGGGTGGGAAATGCAGCAGCTACTGGTAAATTTCAAAAATAAAAATAGTGGCCATCGAGTTGTGGACTACAACTCCCACAAGATGAGAGGAGGAGGAGGAGGAGGAGGAGGAGGGGATTTGGGAGGGCAGTAATGGAGCACAGCAACTCCTTTGCAGCCCAGCCTGATGGTGGGAAGGGATGAAGACCACCAGGAAGGGAAGAGGCTGCCCCCTCCCTCCCCAGCCTCTGATCAGCAACAAAGACTGAGGAGCACCAGGTGAGGAAGAAAGGAAGGAGAAGCAGGTGGAGCACTCACTCCCACTCACCGCTAGGCTGCCACCACAGCTCACCCACCACTCCCAGGGGCCCGCTAGGCTGAGGAAGCACTCCTGGCTTTCCTTTCTGCTTCTTGTCACCATGGTGGATGCTTCAGCTGCCATGAAGAGCTGACGGGAGGCAGTGGAACAGGCAGGACTTGCCCTCCACTGCCCTCCCCAAGTTGGCTGAGCACTTAGGAGGCAGCAGAGTGGGCAGGACTTGCTTTCCGCTGCTCTCACTCGAATAAACGCCAAGGGCGTGTTTTTTTCCCAGCCAAAAATAAGGGCTGAAAAACTCAGCTTATATTCGAGTATATAGACACATCTATTTTTCATGTCGCTTTGCCTCCAATTCATTTTCCAGCAAATTACGCGGCAGAAGAGAACCTGGGCAAGATTGAGCTTGTAAAAAAATGGAGATTGCTTGAAACCAAAATTCATTCTGGGCCTCTGGTACCAGACTGTTGAAATAGATGATGACGAGCAGAATTGCAAAAGGGTTGGATCAGCTTTCATGCTTTCATTGAACTCCTGCTAACACCAAGTCAGCCCAGCTGTAGGTCAGGCACTAGTTGAAGCCTTGGAGGTTTGAAGGCAGGAAGCATTTAATTTTCCAGCTTCATCTAATGATAATGGCCTCATTTTCCATTTGCTTCCTAACTTGATTGTCTGCTCAACACTGGTTTTGTTAGTGTATGATGCTTTCTCAGCCTCTGATTTTTGTTGGCATTTATGATTTTGCAGCTCCCAGAAGTGTACTATGGAGTATCCCTGAACAAATGAATTGTATGTGGTAATGCCAGAAAGCTTATAATTTCATTCTGTTCATTGATTGAACAGTGGGGGCTGGAGGATGATAATGCTGACAATTGCTCTCACTTCCAGTCATGGATCATTGTGCCATGTGGGATATGACATACAGAGTTATTTAACTTCAAATACCTTGCACTTGTGCTAGCATGAACAAAAGCTGTAACAGTTCAAGATAGTTGGTATCCAGTATAACTTAAAATATTGCAAATATGTGTCAATTCTGTCTTGATTTTAAGACCCAACAGATCACAAAATAACAAGCTGAGCTAACAGTTCACTGAAGGAACAATGGACCACATCATAATATTATTGTGGGGAAAATGAAAACGAAACGTGGTACTTTCCTGCAAATGGCAGGTTTAGTATCTGCTGTGACTTTGGAGGTCCTGAGTATCTCAGCTATAGAAAACATCCTATAAAGAGTAATTTGAGTGATGTGGGATGCCATTCCCTCATCATGACATGTAGTGATAATAAACCTCCATCGACCTGAGACTGAAATGAACAACTTCTGATGAAACATCAGCTTTTGATTTAGAACTTGTAATGAGGATTTTTGAAGATCACCAATTTCTGGGAACCTAGAACTGGATGTGAGGTGGGTGGAAGAAAAGAGAGGGAGTTTGCCATTACTTGAGCTTCTTGATGCTGGAAAATAAGCTGCTATGCACTGCAGAGCTGTAACTGCAGCACTGCTGCCCTATCATGTGAGATAGGCATAGGGAGGGAGGGGAAGAAGGGGGCAGAAACAATGACTGTGGTCTGAACATGTAGTAGACATATTGGTTACTGTTGAACCTGCCTGTTTTGGATTTCTTTCTGCCTAGGTAAAAATGGCTGGAAACAGATGTATTCTTGGAGGAGGTATGCTCATTTCCCTCTAGTAGTAAATACCAATGGACAGGACTGTGCATTTCCAGCACCAGATTTTTTCAGCCCATGAACATCTGCAATCTGTGGCAAAGCTCTAACACAGAGACCTTAAATTTTCAAAAAGGAAATTTCCCAAAGATGAAGAAACTAGTAAAAAAGAAGCTGAAAGGGAAAAATGAAAGAGTCCAAACACTCCAAGAGGCATGGAGGCTTCTCAAAAAAATACAATAATAGAGGCCCAACTGTAATGCATACCCAAAAGGAAAAAGGCACTGCCAGGTCCGAGAAGACTCTGATGTGGCTTACAGGAGCTGTTCAGGAAGTGATAAAAACCAAGTAAAGCTCATTTAGAATATGACAACGAAACTTAAATTCTGGCAGAACAAATGCAAGGCAACAGTCAGGAAAGCAAAGCAAGACTTGGAGGAGCGTATAGGTAGAAACACTCAAAGAAATAACAAGGACTTCTTTAAGTGCATTAGAAGTAAGAACAGAACTAGGAAGGCCACTGGACCATTAGATGATAATGGAAGGCAAGGGATTATTAAAGAGGAAACAGAGAATGCAGAAAGACTCAATGAATTCTTTACTTCAGTATTCACTGAAGGAGACAAAGACCACATTCCCTCATCAGAGCCTACCTTCATAGGGAGAGAAACCAAATAATTAAGCCAGATATAAATAACCAGGGAGGAGGTTCTTGCATGTCTTGTTAAACTAACCACCAGGACCCGATGGCATCCATCCACAAGTTCTCAAGGAACTTAAAAGATGAAATTGCTGAGGTCCTAGCCAAAATATATAACCTTTCCCTCAAATCAGGTGTTGTGCCTGACAATTTGAAGGTAGTGAATGTAACAGCAATCTTCAAAAAAGGATCCAGAGGTGATCCAGGAAATTACCAACTGGTCAGTTTGACATGTGTCCCAGGTAAAGTGATAGAAACCATCCTAAAAGATAAAATTAATAGGCACATAGAAGATTGGGATCCCCGCTCCAAATGACTGCTGGCATTAGACACAAAGTGCAACACTAGATCATAGACTCATTTAATCATAGAATCATAGAGTTGGAAGAGACCTCAAGGGCCATCCAGTCCAACCCCCTGCTATGCAAGAACCCCCATCACAGTATTCCCGACAGATGGCCATCCAGCCTCTGCTTGAAAACCTCCAAAGAAGGAGACTCTACCACCCTCCATGGCAGCATATTCCACTGTCGAACAGCTCTTACTGTCATGAAGTTCTTCCTAATGTTCAAATGGAATCTCTTTTCCTGTAGTTTGAGACCAGCACCCTGCGTCCTAGTTTCTGAAGCCATGGAAAACAAACCAGTTCCTTCCTCAATGTGACATCCTTTCAAATATTTAAACATAGCTATCATATCCTCTCTCATCCTTCTTTTTGTAAGGCTAAACATTCCCAGCTCCCTAAGCTACTCCTTGTAAGACATTTTTTCTAGGCCCTCAGTCATCTTGGTCACCCTCCTCTGGACCCATTCAAGATTGTCAACATCCTTTTTAAACTGAGGTGCACAGAACTGGGCACAGTACACCAGGTGGGGTCTGACCGGAGCAGAATAGAGTGATACTATCACTTCCCTTGATCTAGACACTATGTTTCTTTTTATGCAACCAAGAATCACATTGGCTTTCTTGGCCACCGCATCACACTGCTGACTCATGTTCAGTTTGTGGTCCACCAAGACTCCCAGATCCCTTTCACAGGTACTATTTTCCAGCCAAGTGTCTCCCATCCTGTATCTGTGCAATTCATTCTTTTTACCTAGATGCACCATCCCACATTTCCCTCTGTTGAACCCCATTACGTTAGCTATGGTCCAGCACTCTAATCTGTCAAGGTCCTTTTGGATTTTCATCCTATCTTCTAGGGAATTAGCAACCCCTCCCAATTTGGTATCATCTGCAAATTTAATCAGCCTACTCTCTATTCCTTCCTCTAAGTCATTAATAAAAAGATATTGAATAGCACTGGGCTCAGAACAGAACCCTGGTCACATCTGTCCAAGCTGAAGAGAAACCATTAATGATCACCCTTTGGGTGCGATCAGTCTAACAATTACAAATCGATCTAACAGTGGTGATATCTATCCCACATTCTACTAACTTCTTTGCAAATATACCATAGGGAACCTTATTGATGGCCTTACTGAAATGTATATAAGCAATATCCACAGTGTTCCCCTCATCCACCAGGCCTGTAATTCTATCAAAGAAAGAGATCACATTGGTCTGGCATGACTTGTTTTTAAGAAATCCATATTGACTTCTCGTAATGACAGCGTTGCTAGTTAAATAATTACAGACTGTCTGCTTAATAATTTGTTCTAGGATCTTGTTAGGAATTGAAGTCAAGCTGATCTTGGCTTCTCTCTTCCCATACCAACATTTTACAGTGCTGGTACTGACTGAAGGGTGTTAGTGTGTTTTGATGCTCTTCTAAACATACAGTTCTCTTCATAATCTGTCTATTCATTTATCTACCTATCTGTTTTTATGTACCTTCTTTTCTTCACTGCAAATTCTTTTTCAAAATGGCCGTTGAAGTTCCAAAACGTGATAAATGATTGGGGATTGGACTTTTGGGAAACCAAAAATATGATTTTTGGATTTGACTTTTTATGATATAGTGGATTCAAGGAAAATCAGAGGAAACCTTGAGTGGTAATGAGCAGAGAAATTTCCCCATCCCATTATCATTTTAAGGAAGTGAATCTTTGGCTGTGTGTGTGTGTGTTTGCCTCTATACTTCTTCTTTTGGATGAAATGGTGTGTGTGTGTGTGTGTTACAGTGGATTTACTGTGCCTTGCCCCTGTTTTTTTGAAGTAGCTTTTGTGGGTTCTTTAAGGCTTTTGAATTGATTCTCCATTGTCTACTTTGCCCTTGTGTTTTTTGCAAAGTAGTTTAAGGAGGGTTCTTTGGAGCTTTTGGATGATTACCAAACAAATCCTGAGGGGCAACCTGAAGTGAAAAAATCCTGAAGAGCTGGCCTCTTTCATGTTTAGCAAAAGGCCTGTAAACAAGAAAGACCAATGATCCCATCTCAAAGACCTTTAAACAAATGAAACTGAAAAATTTCCCTGTGCACATCTCTAATTATGTTTGCAAAACTCCAGTTAGCAAGAGTTTCCATGAAAAATCACATCATCATCACAAGTGTTAAAGTAATATGAAAATTGTCGATTTCTTTATTATTAATGCATTTAAATAATAAAAGGCCCTGCTATGCACCCCAGTTATGTAAGGTATTTATATTTTCATTATTTAGATACTATATTAAAATTTATTCCTCTACATTCAAGGAGAAGCAGATGATGAGATCAGTAACTGGCTCCACACTTTGCAGCAAAATACCCCTGAATTCCTCCATGAGTCAGCTTTCATCTGAGTACTTAATGTACTCTGAATAGCTTCGTTGAGCCCTCCCACAGGCACCAACAGAGTTGCCTGCAGAGCTGGAGTTCCTTTTGAATTGTTTCTACAGGGAGAATTTTTAAAAAAAACCAATGTGCAGATTACCCTGACAAAAAGCTATAGCTTTTCATTTAACCACTACACTATAGATTTACTATTTTTGACCCCAAATGTACCTTAGTGTGTAAATTCCTGAAATGCTAAACATGAGGAAAGCAAAAGAAAAAAAGAAAAAGAAAAGTAGATGAATTGCATACGCTGTCTTCAAACGCAGAGCACTTCATCTCTGTCACACTACTGTTAAGAAATGGAAATGGCTATTAATCTTCAGATAATTCATAAAATATGTATTTTACACTAAGATATATTTAACCACTGTAAGCCCTGCCTGAGAGCCTTATTTACTTTTTCATATGCAGAGCTATCTCAGGTAGAAGAACACAGATTATTACCCTCTGAGGAGCCTCCTTAATTGCATCTGGGCTTGTGCATTTAACTAGGTGTAGACTGCGGTAGATTATCCACGTCTTGTTTTGAAGGTATATTTGTAGCACTGGATTTCTGCCTTTAAATATTTTTCTATAACGTGTACACTACTTAGCTCAGTCAATGACAATCCCACAGAACTGTGAACTGAAACTAGAAATATAACCAGTGGACAACAATGCAAAAAAAAAAAAAAGGCTGAAGAAAGCCTTGATAGATGACTGATGAAACTTTTCATATTGTTAATGACAGACAAGAAATAAATATAACCAGCCCAGAAACATAAAAGCAACTTTTCAGCAACTATTATAATAGTTGTGACAAAAAAGAGATAATGTTGTGTTGGAGGAGAGCCTTATGATTATCATGGCCTGCAAGAAACAAATGGGTTCTAGATCATACCAAGTCTGACCTTTCTCTAGAAGCTAAAATGAGACTTTTGTACTTAATATATCATGAAAAGATAAGACTCACTGGAAAGGAGAATAATGCTAGGAAAAATTGCAATCAGTAGTAAAAGGGAAAGAGTACATGAGATGAAAAGGCTTAATAAAGGAAGCTACGTTTTTTTCTTCTTCAGAGGTTGAGTCATAGCGACTAGACTTCTTGGCCGATGAAGTCCTTGGATGAATATTGAAACATTTCAATCTCACACAAAAAAGATGTCCAGTTGCTATGACTCAACTTCTGGATCACCTCACCTGGATCATTGAGAATCTTCACACTACACAGACATATTGCTCTTTTTTTTTTCAAAACCTGAACAGGGCTATTAAAAACAGCACCAGAATTGTGAAACAACTTGATGGGATATAACAGCACCCAAATCGAGGAGTGGGATCTTTCTGGGCTTTCTGAGCAGACAGTGCTGTCTGTGCCCCTCTTTGGCCAATATTTACCTTCCCTCCTTTGATATGTCACATTCTGTGTGTGAGATAAGGTGTGCCTTTCCAAGTGCAGTAGTTTATTTGACTTTAACTTACAAAAGTTTTCTACAGTTGGTTTCTTATTACCTTCTGCTGGGGACAACCTGAGACTGCTTGTTCAAGGCCACAAAGGCTGTTTTATTTGAGGTGCATAGTTGGGCAACTGAACTCCCAAAATCTGCATCAAATGCTCAAGTCGCTGAACTACCCAGCCAGCAGTCCCTAATTTACTGTATTTACCCAGGTGTTTTCACCCATAAGTGAAATTAGTAAAATGCAGATGTTGAAGGAGTATACTATATCAGATCCACAGAGGATTTACCCTGATGCAGTATATCATCTACCCAATTCACTTAAGTATTTGTAAATGATTAATCTCACAGGAGATTTTTTTATTTGTGTGTGTGTGTGTGTGTGTGTGTGTGTG
>JAHTLZ010003526.1:54833883-54844892 GCA_023846285.1 Phrynocephalus versicolor
CACACACACACACACACACACACACACACACACACACACACACACACTGCTTGGGTCCATCTGGCATCCTGGCGCCAACCTTCCAAATCCGGATGCCACCCGTTGTGTCTTGTGCTTATTTTGCCGCTCACTCTCCCGCATCTGCACAACCCCTCTTGGTCCCAGCTTTAGCGGCTGCCCTTTCCTGGAGGGCTCCACAAGCCAAAACTTTGCCACTGGGGCAACCTCCAAGTTTCCTGCAGCCAAAGGCACAGAGGGAGCCCTTGGGGCAGGGGGGAGAGGGAGGAGGAGGAGGAGGAGGACTTCCTGGGCGCCCTTGAAATGCCCCACCTTCCCTCCCCTTTCTACAACAATGTGGTGGCAGGGGGCAGGGGAGAATGTGTGAGAGGGAAGGAGGGATTCCTACTGCTTATGCTTCCCTGATAGCTGACTGGCAGCCAGTGGAGCTCCTTTAATAGGGGTGTAATGCGATCTCTGTATCCCACTCCAGTCAGCAATCTGGCTGCTACATTTTGGACCCATTGAAGTTTCCTTAGACTTTTTGTCGGTAGCCAAACTTAGAGCACATTACAGTTGTCTAGCTGGGACATCACTAGGGCATGTGTGACCAAAACTGAGGTGACCATCCTACTGCCCAGGTACCAGTGTGGGATAGGCGAAAAATCCCCGCTCTCAACGGCCAGTGCAGAGTGTGGGTCAAAAATTCCTATCTGGCCCCACAAAGGTGACTAGTCATACTCACACTAGTCCTTAAAAGAGTCGGTCAGGTGGGGAACACAAGACAAAATGCCTGACAGGAGGTATCAGAGCCGCCCTTTTATAGGGCGCTCCTCCCCCTTCCTCCTGGACGCTTCGAGCGTCCTGCCTCTCTCACGCCTTCTCGAGTGAGGGCAAATCAGCTCCGCCGGGCAGATTCACCGCCCATGGAGCCAGCATTCTTTTTCTTTGAAAGTGGGAATATATTGTTTATCAGCATTTAGAAACTCTGACATGAAGATTATCATTATTTTTATGTTGATACATAGTAATATAAATTATACATTAATAATAATATACATTAGCTGTACATTATTAATTCATTTCCAAATATCGACTGCTGTGTAGACAAAATAGATAGATAGAAATAAATATTAGCAAACTTGGGAGAATCAGAACATGTGAACGTTTTTTTAAAAAATTGGCAAATAAGCTCAAAGACTGGGAAAAAGACACATATTTGGAAGTACTGCAAAATATTCTAGCATGATCTATAGTTTTGCTATGCTTTTGTGTATTGCGGGACGCCTGAACAAAAGAAACCAACATTGTAACTTATTGTTGCATGAATTATGTGTTTCTATGTCTCATGGATTTTTGTTGACATTTTATATTTGCTAGTTTCCTTGCTTGGTTGCTTTTGTTGTTTGTGAAATGGCCAGTTTGAGAAATCTCTGACATTGAAAAGCAGGGCAAAACTATTAATCAGTGCATTTTCAAATAACCCTAATATGTTAATACACTCTCTGTCTGAAACTTCACGTAAAAAAACAACTTAGAAGAGAGTTTTACTAGCTGCCTATGTTACATTATGAACACTCGTGATCAGTGTAATGATGTAAAGTTAATGGACATTTTCTTAAATCAATTTCCCATAGTTTTGTATTTATGCTAATAACTCTGATGAGATGGATGTTCATCTATGAAAATTGAATAGTGCTCTCTGTTGAATATTTTCTGACTCCCTTAAAATCCAGTATAATACTGAAAACAATAGGATTAGCATTTCTTGTATTTTGTTGACTTACTCTACAATTCTGGAGTTGAGTTTTGTTGAACTCACTCAACAAAACCCTACTGGCAAAATACAAGACGTCTTACATGGCAAGTGGCTGAGACTCATTATTTACAACTCCTCAGGTGACAATGGTGAGGAATAGTTTTCTTATCGGTCTACTTCTGTGTCATTTATGCAACAAAGTGTAAACCAAAATGTTTCATCCTGGTGCATGTGGGTCATACATGCCAGTATTGATTATTGATTATTGAATTTCAGTTAGAAGCCAAGACTTCTTAAAGTCATAAAATCCCATATCCAGCTGTGTCGCTTTGCCTGTCCAATGGAAATTATGTCACCACCACCAGCACCAGATTGCCACTAACTGAAGAATTCATTTCCCAATGTCAGGGTATATGTGACTTCATGTAATTCAGTGCATGTCATGCACATCTTGAACTTGGCGGCGGCGGGGGGGAGAGTACCTTTTAATTAGCAGCAATGTATCATGGGCAGTTATTTACTCCCATTGTGTAAGTACAGCTGAACAATAGGATAGTGGCTGCAATCGACAAATTGTTTATTTTATTTTATTTTATTTTATTTTATTTTATTTTATTTTATTTTATTTTTACAGCTTACAATCTTGGGGTAGCAAATTACACTTTTTGCTTAAAATGACAATTTTTCTACGGGTAGCAATGTTTGTCTCAAATTGGAACAATAAATATGGATCCATACTGTTAGTGCAATAAATATTTTATATATACTTTGCATTACCTCTTTTTGCACTTGTAGTTGTAAATCGGGTATAGACTACCTTGTCTTCAGTGAATTCAAACTACTTAGATTGTGTTTGACTCTCTTTATTACAATTAATCAATGAATCAAGTTTATATACTTTGAAAACTCTATACCTTCAGTCACATTGAAGAACAATAAAACACTTTCTACCCTAAGCAACTGGATTTCTTTTATTGTGAGAAACATTTCTCTGAGAGAGACTCTCAGACTGAAAATGCTACTTGGATGAGCAATGAAACATTTCAGTCCCTCAAGAAAATCAGTCCAGTTACCATGACTCAACTTCCAAATAACCTCACCTGGGAATGAGAATCTGCACAGATTTTCTACCCTAATGCTAAAATCCTCTATGACGGTTAAATATAGTATCAGAATGAACTATAAATTATATATAGTTATATTTAAAACTATAACAGAATAGTTGCTGACAAAATAAGGCCAAGATTTTCCTCAAGTGAATTGTTGCCTGCCTGGAAAGAGATTCTGCAAGAGTACACTTAGAGATAAATGCATTACATTTGCTCTGCAGGGAGCCTATTTCCTTGGACAGCATTATACCCCTTTTACATAAAATGAACCTCTAAAAATTAAGTTTTGAATGGTTTTGGTCTGTTCTAGCTGAGTGCAGGCCAAATATGTCTCTCCTTTTAAAAGTCATTTGCTGTAAGAACCAGATAGACCAAAATGTCTGCAACAACTGTGTCTTAAATAATTTTCTAAAATGACGCAAAACCTTAAGTTCAAATATTCCCATTTCCAATTCAGCAATTTTCTTCTAGCATCTAAACTGTTTTGACTATGAATTAACTGAAAACTGTTAGCTGTAAAGTTGGCAGCTCAGCAGTTCGAATCCCGGGTGCCACACAGCGAAGTGAGCTCCCTCTGTTAACCCAGCTCCTGCCAGCCTAGCAGTTCAAAAGCATCTAAATGCAAGTAGATAAATAGGTAAGAACATAAGAGAGCAGCCTTGCCAGAACAGGCCACAGCCCATCCAGTCCAGCATTCTGTCTCACACAGTAGCTCACCATTTGCTTCAGGATATTCCCAAGCAGATGTCTTCACCTGCTTATGATTCCCTGCAAATGGTATTGAGAGAAATCCTACCTATCTCTCCAACCCAGAGGTTGTCCTTAGGCATCCATAATGATAGCCACTTATACCCTTGTTCTCCATGAACTTGTCCAATCCTTTCTTAAAGCTGTCAATGATGACAGCTGTCATCACTTCTTCTGGCAGGGAGTTCCACAGACCTGTAATCCTCTGGGTGAAAAAGTACTTATTTCCTTGAGATCTAGCACCCAAAATTTTCATGGAGCGCTCCCTAGTTCCAGTGTTGTGCAACAGGGAAAACAGTTTGTCCTTATCTACTTTGTCCATGCCATGTATGATTTGCATACACAGCATACAGCTGTAAAAAGTGAGAAGGTAAAACAGTGTTTCCTTGTAGCCATGCCAGCCACATGGCCACGGACTTGCGCAACACTGGCTTTTAGGCTTGAATGCAGAGATGAGCACTGCCCCTAGAGTCAGACATGGCTAGCACTCATGTGTGTGGGGGGAGGGGAACTTTACCTTTACCTTCACCTATGCACTTCCTATGTCCCTGTAAAAGCAGCCAGATAGGCAATTAAGTTTTTAAAATATAATAAAAAATGTTTTTTCCTCCCTTTGGGTTTTGTTTCTTTTCTCCCACCCTGAAAAATATTTCAAATTGCTACTATTGCTACTGAGAAAATGATTTTACATCCAACTGTCCATCCTTTCCATTGAACACTTCCTTACTACAGTACTTGTGAAGTCTCATGAAATAACAAGTTTATTACAAAATGTAACTCTGTGAAATGCAGTAATACCGTGATTTATGAGTACTTTGCTCTATATGTTTTGCAAGATAAGCAAACATTTCTGATCACAGTTTATTTAAATCAAATCAATTAGTTTTTATTATAGCCAAAGGCCATTATATCTATACACATATAAAAATACAAATTAAGGCACTATAGCAACCAGACAATATCCAAGTATCTATATTCAAGGGGAACACGTAATCAAAGGATTACAATAGAGGCTGACTGTATTTATACCTTACTATTTAACAATATAAAAGTTAAAATCCAAGTTAAAAGCATATACAAATATGTTAAAAATCTCTAAAATGGTACCACCATAATCGTAATTGTACAACCTATATGAAAAACTGTCTATAATCAACTCAGTACCCTGTATTTCTTCAAACATTACCTGCTCCTTCTTGATTGCTTATCCAGCTAACCCTTAGCTTTATAGCCATCTTTCCAAAATTGGCCACGTTTTTTGGTAATCATTTTACTCTTATTTTCCAAAAGCTTCTGTAAACACTTTCCCCTATTTCTACATCCTAAGGAAGATATACAGTTTGATAAACCGTTCCCTGATATGATTCTATATTTTGCACTCCAGGATCACATGGCTCAGCTTCTCAATGGTTCCCTCACCACAAACATACAGTCAACTCTTATAGGGAATATTATCATATCTTCCCAGCAATACTGCAGAGATCAATAGGTCCATGCGTAATAACATAAAAGCCCTTCTAGATTCTAATTTTTTGCTCATTTAAGTATGGCATATGTAGCACTCTATTAAAAGGATTTGATCTTATATTTCCTTTAGCCTTATTTAAGTCATGCTGTCTTTCTATGTCTAATATCCTTTGCTTTATAATAACTTTGGCCCAGTCATATCCATTAACAATAGATAATGTTGCGGTAATCCATAGTACCCTAACTTGTTTTCCAGTATCTTCTGCCGGGGGGCAGCACATAAGTATCTTGCAATGTGAAAAACACTAGACCTGTGGTGTTATGATTCAGCTTTAACCAATATGTGATAGCTGCTATCCATATTCTGGCTTCAACTGATACCAGCCCTGTTTCTAACCTTATGACTGCATTTGATGCACTTGTAGGAAGCTGCAATATAGCTCTTAAGAATTTGGATTGCTGTTTTCCCAAGGCAGCCAGGTAGGCTGGAATAGAGTATGGGGCTCCACAAGTCATCTGAGCTAAGACCTTCATTGAATAGAGCCTATTTGTAGCTATCACATTCTTTCCACCCCGTGGCTAGAAAAAAATTAATATGGCTCTAATACTTTTCCAGGCATTAGCTACCATGTGTTTAGTATGCATGTTTTGCTTTCTGTTAACTTGTATTATCAGTCCCAAATATTTATAATTATGTACTTGCTCAATATATACCCCATTTAGTTCCCAATTATATTCTTGAGGTCTTACTATAAATACAATTACATTGGTTTTATCATAGTTAACCTCTAAATGATTCTTTTGGCAAGGGCCCACAACATTCTTTTTAATCCATTTGGGGTTCTTGAGAGAATTACTGCATCGTCAGCATACAGTAATATGGAAATATGCTTATCTGCCAACTTTGGAGGGTAAAAGTTCAAATCATTTAGGTTAGGGACTTCCAGAACACAGCCAACCAGCCCAAAAATGCACAACAGCTATGAGATCCCAGCCATAAAAGCCTTCAAAAATATGTCACATAAGATCAATTATCATAGAATCCTGTTATAGAACATTGGTAAGATAGTCCTTGGCTAACATTTTGAGATGTCCATGGGCTCATAAAGAGGTGGCTCAATGACTAGGATGAGGTGGCACATCACTCCCAAGTTTCAGGAGGGTGCACTCTTTCCTTAGTACAATTCAGTAATCAGATGCAAGGACTTAGTACTGTAGTGGTTCTGAACCCTACATTGTGTCAAAACCTGTAACTCCTTAGGGTGTTGTTTGGCTACAACTGGCCCAAAAACTCATTCTTCACTATATTGATTGAAGCTTCAATGACCTGGAAGTCTAAAGCTCCTTGACTTTTAGGAATGCATTTGTTCTGCAATGTTCAGAACATTGCAGAACAAATGCATCCCCCCCCAAAAAAACACCCCCACCTTCTGTGGGATTTTGAAGACTTTTTTTCCTGAAGCTGTGAAGAAATATAGGGATTGGAAGAACTTCATTTAAGTTCATTTTTATAAAAGGACTTTAAAATGGGGTCAAAATGAAAGTGGTAGAAACTAAAGCAAAGCCAAGCAAAAAAAAAGTGTTCTGCTTATATACCACCCCATAGCACTTCAAGCACTCTCTGGGTGGTTTACAATTTAATTATGCAGGCTACACATTAAAGCTGACTGATTCTTTTATTTAGACCCCATGGTTGAGTGCTTAGAGTCCTCTAAAATTCTCAGAAGTCTGGGTTTGAATTGTTTTATATTCAGCCAATTTAATGCCATATGGAGGTTTTCCTATCCTTCTTCTGAGAAGCCCTTCCTTTTGAACAAATAGTATGTCATCAAAGTACAGCATTGGCCCATCCGTGCAGAGAACAATTGTAACTGTTGCATTTGGTCTATCCAGATGTTTTGAAAGAAAGAGGTTTGTTTCACTAATCATGTGTGCAATTTCCCTTAAGCTGGGAAACTGTAATATATCTAAACCTGAAGTTTTTAAAAAATAAACATAGGGGGAATTAAAAGTGGATGGTTTTTCCATCCCTCACAGAAACTCAGAAGTTAGTTAACATACTGTATAGATTTAAATGGCCAATCTATAGAGATTTAAGTATATCCATTCAAATTATGACATTACATTTTATATTCATTGTTCAAATATAATCTTCAGCTTTTTACCAGGCTCTTAAAGGACATTACTTTATCCCATTATTGGTTATTCCAAGAAGAAATGCAGTATGCTTTCCTATATGTAACATAACATGCAGGCATTTCAAACAAAATTTAGTCTGCTACTTTCTGAGAGGAGTCCAATATATTGTTCTATATTTAGTTATGAATACAGTAATAGAAATGTAACTTTTAAAAAATATATAAATACAAGCACTACATAAGATCTAAAATGCATGTAGGAAATTTACATTCTACATGTATATTCAGCAGTAAATCCCACTGATTTCCATGAGGTTTACTCATTAGTAAGTGGGTACATGATTTCCTTACAATTTTAGCTTTAAAAAAGGCACACTTCTGGCAATAACACAAACAGTTGTGCAAAATAGTAACAGAGGTCTTGTGTCAACTTGCATGTATTAGTTGCTGTATTTTATGTATTCATTTTCGGTGTTGTTCTAATTAAACCACCAGCAACATCACAGTTCAGGGTATTGTTTGCTTTGTCGAGAATTTTAATCTTCTAAATGAGTTTATATTTTCACCAGCGTTTAAAATAGAAACATCATGAAGAGCTCTGCTGGATTACAGCAAAGATCTTATTAGTCCCACCAAATAGACATTTCCAGGAAGCCCACAAAATAAGACACAAGGGGAAGTTCAACCTGTGGCTCACATACCTCCGCAACTGGTATACAGAGGCATTGTTCCTCTCCTACTGCCAGTAATTAAGGATTATAAAGAATTCTCACTAAACTTGGGATTTATTGACACAATTCAGGCACCTCAAAGAGGAATCTTTAGACCTGCTTAATACCTCACCTTTAGCTGAGACAGAAACAAACTGCTCCCCCCACTTCAAACATGTATAATTTGCATAACGTGTCTTTCCCCACTGAGAAGCAACTACAGCAATCACAGAAAGACAAGCTAATTGCTTACAGTAGAAGGATGCATACCACTTTATCTAATTCTTCTAATTATACAGTTAACCAGTTGTCATCACAACTGTGGAAAATTTGCACAATTTATACAATTGCATACACTACTAGACCTATTTGTCATGTTGTGCAAAAATTGGAAATGGCCAGAATCCTATTGTCAGTGAATTTTTTTCCAAAAATGGAAATCCCACAAGTCATGATGGCAATTTGCCACTCATTAATAAGATGTTAGTTGTTGGTTGTGCAATTAGGCATGTGCTCATGAATGCACTAGCATCTCATTAATGAATATCAATTTGCCATCAAGATCTTCAGGTTCCCTTTACCCAAATGTAAACTGATAATAGGATTCAGGCCAGGGTAAATTTTCAACAACTTCCTACTGTTATGGTGCCTTTCATTAACTAGGATACATTATAATCTATTTAGATCATTGCAATATTGTTGGCACCATCTTGCAGTCTTTTACCTGTACACTAGAGATGGTTGTTTCATTTCGGAAGGGGACTGGTTCCAAAATGAAACACGCCAGCACAGCTGGTGCTTGCTGTAGTTCACGCTGGGCAATATTCCAATCAGGAAGCAGCCTCTGATGCATCATCTTTCCCTCTCCCTGGCACTGGCTAGTCAGACAGGGAGGTGGGGTGATGCACAGCTCCTGATTGGCCAGCACCAGGGAGATGGAAAGATGATGCATCAGAGGCTGCTTCCTGGTGGAAATTTTGCCCAGTGCAAACTACAGCAGGGTAAGAGAGTGGTTGATTTTGTTCTGAAGGGTAGGACTGGGTTCCAAGCACCAGCTGTGCTGGCATGTTTCATTTCAGTCCTCTTCCAAAATGAAAGGCCCATCTCTAGTGTACACGTAAAAGACTGCAAGATGGTGTCAACAATATTGCAATGAACCAAATAGATTATAATGTATTCTAGTTAATCAGAGGCACCATAACAGTAGGAAGTTGTTGAAAATTTACCCTGGCCTGAATCCTATTATTGATATTCATTAATGAGGTGCTAGTGCATTCATAAGCACATACCTAATCTCTAGTGTATACAGACTCACTGGTGATAATTTGAATATTATGTGAATGAGTACATTTTTTTTCACAAATCATTCATTTTCAATGTTGTCTGTATTTTTCTTGTTTTCAAATAAAATCTCAGTTTCCATCACCTATCCTAGTTTTAAAATGTTATGTATCATCAAATCACTTCTGAGTTACGGTGACCTTAATCGGACTTCCAAGGTATATGAGATGTTCAAGTAGTGAACCTCCCAGTGATTTTTCTTTATTATTTGAACCACAATATTCACCAAAATCCAGCTCATTATCTATTACTCAGCAGTTCTTTAAAATAATTTAAAAATCTAAGTTGATTATGTTTACATTGAAGGGAAGTGTTCTTAACAACTAATTTCACTGATTGTGGGCTTGACTCCTCAGCAGAAAAGTGCAGGAAATACTATGGGTTTGTGGAAGGCTGATTTATAATTTCCCCATTAATCACATAGTGCAACAGGAAATGTGAACCAAACTGAATTGTCCCACAGCCCCATTCTGAAGTTTTTCCTCCCCATCAGTGACCCTTTTACTTTTTACAATTAAAATCTTGTCACTTCAGTTCAAAGCATGTGATTGCTTTGAAATAACAGTAACCCCCCCACCCATTGTGGTGGTTAGGGACCAACCCCACCCGTGATGCATGAAAATCTGTGATATGCGGAAGTGGGTGGGGTGGGGCCTGGGGGGTGACCGCATGCCTGTCTGAGAGGTCTTGGGGCAGCAAGCGCCGGTGGCGGCAGGGGGATCTGACCTCCCACCACCGCCCGCCCACGCCACCCGAGACTTCTTGTCCGGGCCGTCTCCATTGAAATTCATAGCCAATGCATTTCAATGGAGAAAATTTTCCCCATTGGAAAACATTGGCTCAATGCTTTCCAATGGGGAAAATTTCTCCATTGAAATCCATTGACTCAATGCATTTCAATGGAGATTGCCGCCTCCGGCACGGCCCCAAGGTTTCTCGGAGGAGCACAGGGTGAGACCCAATGGCCCCCTGCCAGCCCCCTGCGCGGCTCCAAGGCCTTGCAGAGGAGCGTGAAGGGGCAGCGTGGAGCAACCCAATGGCCCCCTGCACGGCTCCGAGGCTTTGCGGAGGAGCATGGAGGGGCAGCCCAGAGCAACCCGATAGCCGCCCGCACACCCCCGCATGGCTCTGAGGCTTTGCGGAGGAGTGCAGAGGGGCGGCAGGGAGTGACCCGATGGCCACCCGCCACCGCCACCACCACCGCCCCCCCACGTGGCTCCGAGGCTTTGCAGAGGAGCCCGGAGGGGCAGCACGGAGTGACCCGATGGCCACCCCCCCAAATGGCTCCGAGGCTTTGCAGAGGAGTATGGAGGGGTGGCACAGAGTGGCCCGATCGCCTCCCACTGCCCCCCACGCAGCTCCAAGGTTTTGTGGAGGAGCGCAGAGCAGTGGCATGGAGCGACCTGATGGCCCCCTGCCACCCCCCACACAGCCCTGAGGTGCAGGTACTGCGATCCCGCGATGTAGTGGGACCGCAGTACCCGAACTGCAAAATGGCAGTGGGTGACTGTAGTTCAGAAAGCAATAACAACCAGGACATGCACAAGCTCTAAGCAACACCAATAATAACCTCTCTCTAGAGATTGCATCTCCCAAGAGACTTCTTTTCTTTTTTAACAGCTTCACCTGGGCAGAGATTTTTGTGAAGCTATAATAATAATAATAATAATAATAATAATAATAATAATAATAATAATAATAATAATAATAATAATAATAATAATAATAATAATAATAATAA
>JAHTLZ010003526.1:54844902-54874508 GCA_023846285.1 Phrynocephalus versicolor
AATAATAATAATAATAATAATAATAATAATAATAATAATAATAATAAACAAGATCTCCATGAGCAAGATAACATGAGGAAATAAGAAGAATTCAAAAAGGAACCAATCATTCATTTCCTTTTAAGGCAGTTCTTCTGAGCTGCACCACCTACTTAAAATAGAACATCAATTAGAAGAGATTTTTCTCTTCTTCCTGTGTGGCACTGGCCACATAAATCAAAGAGAACCCCATGCTCCAGTGAGACTTCACAGCAAGAGAATGCGAATTAATTCACATCTCCTTCACTCTGCAGTTGCACCCTGGGTTTCAAATCAAATTCAGCTTTAAATATGCATTTATGCATTTGGTACCTACTTGAAATTTGGCTGGTTGGTTATGTGTTATTTTTCATTATATATGTTTATATCCCAATGTACGACTAATGAACACAGTGTAAATGATTTTCCTTCCCAATGAACAATTAATGAACACAGTGTAAATGATTGTCCTCCTCTCTCTATTTGAAACACCACCCTTGAAGGGAAGTAAGGCTGAGAGAGATGGACTTACTGAAGGTTACCCAGGGAAAGAGCACCACTAGCACTCATGTTAACTCAGTTCTGAAGAAACATCAAAGCAGAAAACAAAACAAATTCTCCTTAAGTCTCCTTAACACTTTAAAAATATCAGGTATTGAGTTTCTCTTTTTCTGTTGGAAAATTTTCCTTCTATTTTCATAATAATAACAAGTTTTAATCAGTTAAGAAATATACAAATGTTTATAAGGAAAATTCAGATTTTTAAAAATCTTTTGGGGTATGCACCCACATCAGTCCAATATGGACTGAATGGGCTTCCTGTGCAGGTTATGCGGGGCAGGGGAGTTGAAATGAATGTTGAAGAAAGTATGAATAAATAGGAATACTCTACACTTTTGTTTCAGATTACATTTATGTAGTAAGGAGCCTCATGGCGCAGTGGTTAAATGTCTGTACTGCAGGTAAAACTGTGCTCACGACCTGGGGTTCAATCCCAGGTAGCAGGCTCAAGGTTCACTCAGCCTTCCATCCTTCCGAGGTCGGTAAAATGAGTACCCAGCTTGCTGGGGGGGCAATGTGTAGCCTGCACACTGTAATTGAGTTTGTAAACCTCCAAGAGACTACTTAAAAAGTGGTATGGGGCGGTATATAAGCAGAACACTTTTACTTTTAGTATATCATATTTTCTTTCTATAAGATGATCCCATGTATAAGACGATCCTCCACTTTTCCAACCAAAAATTGCAGTTTCAATATGAGATGAGGATTAAGGGGTTAAGCTACAAGCACCATCATGGACAGGATGGTTTTTAAGACATAAATTGGTAGCTGTTTTTCAGTACAACAATTTTCTTGTGTTATTTATCTTTAAAAAGTTTAAAGAATCGTATACAGTGTTATGTTCATTTAAATGTCATCTGCTCTACCAGTAACAATTTCTGTAATGGATGTTCCAAAGAAAAGTTCCTCTTAAAAACAAACAAGCAAGCAAACCCACACACTTGTTTCCTGTAAATGTCAAACTACACTGTAGTTTGACTTAATGTTTTACTTTGAATCAATTGCAACCAGTCCTACTCACTGCACTACTAAAAAAAAAAAAAAACCCACAATGACTGATGTTCGGATAGGGCTTACAAACACTGAAGGGGAATGAAAGAGATTATTGCTGGCATAGCTTCAACACTGAACTGGACTTCACTATGTAGGTTTTGCTACAGGTTCCATTTGCTACAAGTATTTCCAGATATCTCCATCTCTTGTACCTCCTTCCCAGCAACAGCAATTTGAAGGAGCTTATGTTGAGAGCCGATAACTAGCTGATGGGCAGCCCTGTCTCATCTTTCAGGGCCTGGTGTTGGCCATCTTCATTAGACCTGAATCCAGCAACTGAGGGAGAGAAGATTCCATCCCAGTCCTTTGTCAGAAGGATTAACTTTTACATGATATTACTTATAATAATGTCTGTGAAGATTCTCAGTCATCCAGGTGAGTTTATCTGGAAGTTGAGTTATGGCTACTGGACTTCTTTTTTGAGAGAGAGAAACGTTTCACTGCTCATCCAAACAGCTTGCTCTAGCTACACTGCACTATGTGCTGCTTAATTCTCACCTGTCACCACCAATGCACGCAGTTCCCTGGACTTTGCTGTGTTTGGAGATTGGAACAAAGGGGTTAACCTTCAGATTGTGTCCTTTATTTTTGAAATATTCAGTGTCTTTCTGAGTCTTTACTTTATCTATCTTCTTATTTTGATGTTTATTACATATGGCGCAGGACCTATATGACCTTGCCACAGATCAAGAGGTGTGTCTAGAAGCATTATAATTTCTCAGTCTGCGATTTATGTGATTACTGTCCAAGAGAGAACTTGTTTTGCTGTGACTGATGAGGACTCTGGCAGTATTGACTGATCATTAGAAATATTTATATGGCAGGTTCTTTAAGGTGGTGGCAAACTTGTAAAGGAGATTAATGGCATATGGAAGGAAGTGGAGAAGAAAGGGGTAATTGTGGAGGCCTCAGGGAGTTTTAGTCCAAAAACATCTGAGGACCCAAGCCGAGGAAACACTGCAGACTCTTCCTTCTGCAGAAGACAAAAGCATATGAATACTCCTCTAATCCACTGGAGAGAGAGGGGTATATCTGGCAATTTATCTCCCCACAAGGATAAGAAACCCATTAGCTGGACTGGTGTGCATAGTCAGTTACTTCTTTAGGACCTCTCTTTCCAGATTTTCCAAAAAGAAAATCAGCAGCCCTCCTTCTCTGGTACATGTTCCATGGACTTTCATCCCAACGCATGGTTGACTCAGCCTTCTATCCTTCCCAGGTTGGCAAAATGAGTATCCAGTTCACAATATGAGCAATGTGTACCCTGCATAAATAAATTTTAAACTGCTCAGAGAGTGTTTTAAGCACTATGGGGGAGTATATAAGCAGAACACTTTGCTTTGCTTTGCTCCATTCAGTAGAAAGCCAGAAGCACTTCCAGCAAAAATACCTACCTAGGCATCCCAGTAGGTATTTTTCAGGTACTTGGCATTATTTGCAAGAGTGTGGCAGAGAATGTTCAGCATACCTCAGGATTTTTTTGTCCCTCAGGCACTTGAGGAAAAATGACGGTTGTTTGTGTAGCTGAAATATATTTCCCACTTATCTGTTTTAAAAAATATTAAATGAACAAAGTGAGAGTATAGGAATAGTTGTAACTTTGAATAAACAAATAGTATAAATTAGAAAATCTAAACAAAGTATTGGGTCATATTTGGGAGGAAATAGTTTATGTTTTTTTTTCTCTTACTATCAATAGCAAAACTTAATGTGCTTGTCCTTCATGTTATGTTTGATAGAAGTTAATTGTTCATTGTTTTTAATTATATACCAAGGCCTTTGTCCTGGAGACAATCCAAAGAGTAGATCATCTTAGTATGTAATTAACTGAAACATTTTCTGGGCATCCTGCCATCCTTGGAGTCAGGTGACACAATTGTCATTAAAATTAGAAAAATATTAGCATGCATATTTGAATTTAGGATTAACGAAGAGAAATGTTTCAGAACGTTCTACAAAATGCTACAAATGTTATTTTCTCATCGTCATAATTTTGAATTAGCTTTAAAATGAGACTGTAGCATTCCCTAAGTAGCAGTGCATCTTTGTTCCCTCCCTTTATGACAGAGAACAGCAGGTCATGAATATTTGTGAATCTCTGTAGCAGGTGGTTAGGTGTGTTCAAACGCCTAGCAGCAGCTTTGAGAACAGCCATTTGAAAAGGACTGGCATGCTGAAATTGGTCTTAACCTTGCACTGCACCAAAAAGTTCTAAATCCCCTTGAAACCTGGTGCTCTGGTATATTATGCTTTTTGATGTATTATGACAGACACTCTGATACAATGGTACCTCTGATAAAAAATGTAACTCATTTTCCAAGGCAATTCACTATTTGAAATGTGGTTTCCCATTGAAATGAACGGAAAACCAATTAATTTGTTCCAGAGGTTTAAAAAAGGCAAAAAAGCTTGGTGTTTTTTTTCCTGACATCTTTTTAAAGTGCACTGTAAAGGCATGCAGTGCTGGAACACCTCCCAGAACACCCCCCTACAGTGCAATGCAAACATGGACAAAAGAAACCAGCAAGAATACCCCATTCTTTTCCCACCAAAATGCAATGGGAGAAAAATGCAAACAGACAAACAGAAGCAGCAAGAGAAATCCAACCTGTTATTGTCTGCAGAGCAATGGAAAATATTGCAAACAAGGACAGAGGAAAGCAGCAAGACAACCCCAGCCTGTTACCACCAAAATTGAAATGGGGGAATGCAACAGACAAACATAAGCAGCAAGAGAAATCTAGCCTGTTCTTGCCTGCAGAACAATGGAAAAGACTGCAAACATGGACAGAAGAAAGCAGCAAGACTACCCCTGCCTGTTTCTGCCAAAGAAAAGCAGTGCTAAGATTAATAAAAGCTAGCTCCAAAACAAACACCCAGTCATTCCTTCCAAAAGTGCAGTTGAAACCAATGGAAACACACAAAGGACAGCGAGGAAACCTCAGTTCCCTACCTTTCCAAGTTTGAAAGGTCCAAATCCCACAGCAAAAAATGTCCAGAATGGGTCCAAAACATGATGAAAAAACTGCTCCAATTCCTCCCACCCCTCCACAAACTACAGAGGGTGCAGTACATCCTGCATACACTTTTTTTTCAAGGCATTATAAAAAGTATGTTCTCTGAGGCAACCCATAGGGAAAATTCATTATCTGAGGAAACCGTATTCCCGGAAACTTCCATTTGCTTTCTGAATTATTTATTATCAGGGGCATTCATTATCCAGGGTATTGCTGTATATATATTTAGGACTGTAACATTTCCATGTTCTACTGACAGAGCAGATTACAAACTGACAAGCTAGCATCTACGTCTTGCTACACTGAACATGTTTGTGATCCTTATTGCTGATATTCCTTATACAGTATGTCAACAAAGGCCTGCCATTAAGAGAAATTTAAACACCTTATGATTAGCCTGATTTATGCTTAATTCTCTCTTAATTCACTGCAGCTAAAATTGCTTAACTTTGGCAGGATCATCTTATCTGTTTTCAAATTCCCTAAGTAATGTAATATTTTGTGCTGCAAAGAACTTCTTCATTTAAGTGAATGTAATCACCTAGATTAGTGAGAACCTCTTCAGACATATGACTGGGCAGTGTCCTGTGGACTCATTCTGTTTTAAAGTAATAGTTTGTGGTCACATTCTAATTAGCATTTCATGAGTCAAAACTCATTGCCCCCCCACTCGAAATGACTAGGCGAGACAGTATGTTGGGGGTAAATGGGCCACACTTTATTTAACACATATATCCAAACATCATCAACAACAGGAGGGGCCAGGCATCCATAGTTTGGTTGGAACCCCGGGGTCTCCCGGGACCCCTCCAACCGGGCCGCATCGGGCGAGCTACTAACCCCCAGGTGGTGCAGTCATCCGACAGCAGCACCCAGGCCGGTTTCTTTATTTGATCCTCCGTGCCCCTTCTGTCACCCATCTGGGAGATTCCCAGGGCAGGGAGGCGTTTCCTCTCTCCCACCCTAGCACCTGGACTCCCGGCCTGCGGTGCTGTGGATGAGGAGGTTTGTGTTCAGCTGTTAACTCTATGCTCGCCGGGGCCCTTCATCAGCTTTTAGCCGCCATAGTGTGACCAGTGTGTAATTGACTCAAACTGTTAACTCCAAGGAACCAGTGTGGGATAGGCGAAAAATCCCCGCCCTCAACAGCCAATCCAGAGAGCGGGTCAAAAATTCCTATCCGGCCCCAAAACTTGGCGACCAGTCAGACTCACACTAGCCCTAACGCGGAGGGTGGGTGGGGAACTGCTTCGGCAAGGCCCCGACCAGGGAGCGGAGCCTCGGTGCTGGTTCTGCCGCCGCTGCGGCCTTTAAGATGGCGCCCGCCTCGTGGCGCCCAATGCTCAGCCGGCGTTCGGAGGTCTTCCCCACCGAACGCCGGACAAGACTGGCTGGCACTTGGGGGGAGGAGCCGCCCTCTATAGGGCGCTCCTCCCCCCTCCTGTCCAGGACGTCAAAGCCCTGTCTCGCCCCTCGCCATTCTCGCGAGGGGCAAATCTGCTCCGCGGGCGGACAAGCCACCCGCGGAACGTGCATTGTGTTAGCAGTCAAACGTTTATTTTAATTTAGGAAGTTCATTGCAAATAAGTTGTCTTTTTCCTTATTTAGGTAATTACAGTCACTTATTAAGCTAATGGCAAGGCCTGTTCAGGCATTTAAAATCCTTCCAACTCTCTGCAGAACACTTATTAAGAGGAGAGAAGGGTACGCAGTTCTCTTTGATCACTTTAATGAACCTCGGTGTTTTTATTGTCTATTACCATACATGCAAGCCATGTCACAACTGTGTAGATGTTCCTAATTAAAGCTTTATTCAGAAAAACATAAAAGCTGCCTACGTCATAATTAACATTTTGAAAATATACTTCCTAATAACTATCAAAGGCCCTTTATAAAATCACTTTGAAATGCTCATCCTTTTTCATGGAGATTAAGTCTTCAGATGCTTTAGTGTTTATGTACTTTGTTTTGCTGAGTAGATGCTTCATTTGAGTTACAGGATTAGTGAAATATTAAATCTGCTGTCATTTTAGCTGCAGTCTGTTAATAAATGGAGCTTTGCAAATGTGTTGTTCATATTCAACTGTATAAGGTAGCATTTTACACAACAATTTAACATATGAGGAACCGATCCTGAAAATCACAGAATTCTTCAAGGGCAGTTAGTTCACTTATGAAAAAATAAGCCAGGGCAATGTTTCCCTATTATTCAATCATTTCACTGCATCTAGTGCATATGCTTTAAAAATAACAATCTGCATAGATCAGTCCGATGCACAAATTTTCTTCAACATTTTGGATAGTTTGTTACTTTGACCTGGTCCACTCTAAGCAAGCCTCACTTTACCTTGGGGCTGAAATGAAGCTTTTTAAAAAAAAAAATAACATGAATATGAGCAGCCAGAATCCTCTGAATGATTTTTGCATGTGTTAAGTTAAATTATGTAACTTGCAGTGCCAAGTTGCCACTAACCAATTAACCACTGTTCACACTCCAAAGTACACAGCCAGATGTGCAATAAGTGTACCCAAGATAACACAGCCACTGTCTTTTTGGATCCCCCCCCTAAATATATCCTGAAAACTTTTTAAACATCTGCAACAAAATTAGGTGATATTTTGGCTACATACCCATAATTTCAGAAGGAAAAGTTCATGGTCAGGGATAAAAATATTTTTGTCACTGAGCTGTCTTAAGGGGTTCTGAGACCAGCAGGACCATGGGAAGAGAGTGTGTTGCAAAAAAAAGAGAAAAAAGCAAAGCAAAGTGTCCTGTTTATATACAGCCCCATAGTACTTAAAGCACTCTCTGGGTGATTTGGAATTTATTTATCCAGGCTACACATCCCACCCTTCCCGTGAGCTAAGTACTTATTTTACTGACCTCGGAGGGATAGAAGGCTGAGTCAACCTTGAACCTGCTACTTGGAATTGAACCCCAGGTCATGAGCACAGTTTTTTAGCTGCAGTACAGCAGTTTAACAACTGCACCATAAGGTCCTTTTAGAAGATTAAGTAGAGTCCCCCATTTGATACATAAGGAGCACTGTACTGGTGAATAAATCTAGCACTGCACTTGGCCTTTGGCTTCAAGGTCTTTTCAGTTTGTTTGGGAAACGTGCAAGGGGGATTAATCTCACTACCTCTATCTCTGTTCCCTGGGAAGGAGACCTACTGGAGCTTTGCCGTGCTTTCTCCTCATTATATTGAAATGTGAAAATGTGTTTGTGCATGTGTAATACTGTGTGTGAAAAAGAGAGTTGCACAATGAAGTACACAGACAGAGTCCGTGATGGCATGCTGTTACTTTGAGAAACACAGACATAATTGTTTAATGCTTCACGTAAGTTCCCACTTGGCTGAGAACAGATAAAGCCTGACAGTGAAGTCATGTAACTTAGTAACAAACTGACAGTCAAGACAGAGGCATGCCAACAATAACAGCAAGAGTAACTAATAAGAAAGTAATAAGCTTGGAATTTGAGGGAAGTTTTAAAGATATGCCTGAAATAGAATAGGATGCCCAGTGTGGTGTCATGAATAGAGTGACAGTCTAGGAGTCATAAGCTCTAGTTTCAATTCCTTGCTTGGCCATGAAAACTCACTGGGGCCAGAGTGGAACTAGAAAAACCACTCCTTACATCTCTCACTTACATTAAAAGCCCTATTAGGATCACAGTGAATTAATTTCAGCTTGACAGCACATGAGGTAACTGGGATACAAGTATCTGGCAGAGCGTATCTCTCAGAGATCAACTGGGGCCAGACCCACGAGATTGGTGCAGGCGCGCTCACTGAGGGTGGCCACACCCAGAGAGGCGCGGAAATTGCGTACGCGTGACCGCGCCTTCTCTGTGGTGGGCCCCATGCTATGGAATCATCTCCCCAGTGAGCTGCGCCTGCTGGAGTCCCTGCCCGCCTTTAAAAAGGCCCTGAAGACTCACCTTTTCAGGGAGGTGTTTGGCGACCTTTCTATTTATTTATCTTTATTTTTATTTTTTGGCCTGTGCCATCTCTGCTTGGATCATGCCTCCCTTTTGTTCTCTTTGTTACTGTCTCTGTCCGTTTTATTGGGTTTTATTGTTAGCCGCCCAGAGTTCCCTTCTGGGAAGATGGGTGGGATATAAGCTCAACAAATAAATAAATAAATATAAATAATACAATTAGATGGTTCCTGAAATACAACATAGCCACCAACAATGTGACAGTTCTTTGACAAATCACTGAAAGCAACGGTGCTTTGGAACTGACATGTTGCAAATGGCAAGTAACTTGAAATCAGTTCCTTGTTTCCAAGAGCGTACTTATAATTTTGTTCTGCTTTGATCACAGTATAATTACATTTATAATTGCGATGATGTGGCCTTAATTAATGGTGAGGACAGAATTCCTGAAGCTCGAAGCCTGCCTTATACTTGGTTGTACTAATAAGTCTTGGGGCAGAGTGGTCTCTGGGTGCCGTACAACAATATATTGAAACTATGAAACTTCATAATTATTAAAACCGTAAAATACAAAACAATTTCAAACAATCAATATAGAATACAAATAATAAAATCCTACTGCTCATGAACCCAGCTTAAAAAAAACACTATCTAATTAAAATGCTGGCTGAACAGGAAGGTCTTTGCCTGGTGCCAAAAAGCCAAAAGTATTAGCACCAGGTGGATCTCTGTTGGGAGGGCATTCCAAAGTGTGTGCGTGGGGGGGGTGCTGAGAAGGCCATGTCTCAACATGCCATCCTCTTCATAATAAAAAAAAAATACCTACATCTTCCTAATTACTCAGTAAGTATATAAAATGGTTCAGATAAGAAGCTACTGAGTAGATTAAGTTGCAAGCTTCCCTCAGTAAATCACCCCTTATTTGTAAGAATAGCTCAACGGGAACTTACTCTCTCAGTGTATTCACTCTGGGCATGAGAAAGAATAAAATGTTTTTCTTTAGTTACATTTTAATCATTCATAAAAACCACACATATAGTTGAGAAATGTTAATTGGATACTTCACTGAATGTAACTGGTTATCTTAATTACTGACTAACTTATTGATTGCATAGCTGATAGAACACTTCACTCTGTCTTCAGACTCCTTAACTAACACTGAGAGAAATCTGACTGGAAGAGGGTGGGGGAAAGAGACTGTGGGAAAGTGAGAATGACTGGCTGTTTCTGGATTGATTGACATTTGGCCCCAGTCCAGAAAAGTCGCTCCCAGTTAAAAACTCCTTTAAAGGCATCATTTGAAGGTTGCAGTTAGATATGGAGGTGAATTAATTTATTCTTTTAACAAATTTGGTCAATTTGTCAAAAATTGTCAATTTGTATTCATTAAAAATAAATTTCCTGAATGAATACGAATCGGCAAATTTTAGAGATTTTTTTAAATTCACCCATTTATCAGGCTATAAAATGCCGCCCAAAGAACCTAGAGTCACCAAATTTGGAGGAAAGCATCCCTGACTCTCCTCTGTAATCCCTCCAGTCTCTTAGTGGACATTGGAATTTTGATGTCTGAAGTGTCCGCCCCCACATTGGGCCCCCACAGGAAAGTTCTCCCTAGACAACTAGAGATTCAAACTTGTGGAGAAGCTTCCACTGCCTCTCTTCTATAATCCCTCCAAGTATGGTGAAGATTGGGTTCCCCCGACCCTGTTTCTGAAGGATACTTTCCTAGGGGCCCTCACTTTTTGGATGTATAACTTATGGGTCTGAATCCAAATCTTCACCAAACCTAGAGGGCTGGTAGAGGATAGTTGAGAGAAGCCTCTCAGCACGTTGGCATTAGAGATGGGCACGACTCAGCGAAATTTTTGTTTCTGTTTTCATTTTTTCGTTTTCGTTAGGTAACGAAACGAAAACGAAAATTTTTCAAAAAACAAAACGGAAACGGAAACGAAACGAAAAATTTTGCCGTGTTTTTCATTTTCGTTGCAGCAAGCACATTGAACTGAAAAGAATGCTAACAAAACAGAAATTTTCCGTTTCCGTTTTTCATTTCAGTTAGGCAACGAAACGAAAATGAAAAATTTGCGGAAAAACCCAACAAAAACGAAAACGAACCGAAACGGACCCCAAAACGAAAAATGAAAAAGCATTTTTTTTTTAGTCGTGCCCATCTCTAGTTGGCATCTCTAGGTAAAAGGAGAGCACTTTCCTTGGGGTTCCTCTTTGTGGCTGCATAGTTCTGAATGTCTGAAGTGAACCCCACTCCTCACCAAAGTTGGTGGCCAACATACAGCCCTGGGCTGTTTTTCCAGTGGCCACCTAGCCTTCCCTTTCCCATTTGGAACAAAAAGTGAATTGCAACTCTTGGAAGCCTCCAAGAGTAGTGAATCATCTTTTAAATAGGTTACAGCACCCCTAAATTTTTCATAACTGGAAAGCACAGTCTAGTCAGTTTTGCTTTCATTTTTTATGTTTTGGGGTATTTTTGGCAGTTTCCAAGTGCCCAGCATTTCCTGAGGAAGGACACGGGCTTCTGGACCCAGTTTTAGTTGCCCACTTTGCCTGCCAGTAATGAAAGAGTATGTAACTGCAATGATAAATAATGAATGTTGGAAACTTTAAAAAGGGAAGGGTGTGACTACACAGTGAGGGAAATGCAAGTTCACCCTCATTCACTTGCTGTGAAGTTGCACCAGGGAATTTGGGTATGTGCGATTTAAGTGGCAACACAGAAAACAGAAGGGAGCTTTTCTCTCTCTCTTTTTTTTGCTGCTTGCTTACCTTACAGACAATAGAAAGGTTTTCTACTTTAATTTCCCTGTGTAGTTATCAAATCAGCTTGAAAATAGAAACTCTCACCCTTGGATACAAGCTCAGATTCTTAACCCTTAAAACAGAAACAAACCCCAGCAGTGGCACCCATAGAGAAGAACTGTTGTTGTTTTTAAATTGTCTTGTAAAAGACACTTTGCTGACTGTAAATGTGTGCCGCTTGTGTGTGTGTGTGTGTGTGTGTGTGTGTGAGTCAGAGAGAGAGAGAGAGAGAGAGAGAGAGGAGGCAAGAAGTGAGGGGGAAGGTGATTTTCATCTGTATGCAATCAACTAGATGTTCCTTTCTGCGTTTGTAACTTGAGAGCGATCATATGCTTTGAACTAACCTGAAAACATTTGACTTTTAAAAAGGAGAAGTCTCTCTGCTGGCGAGAAGAAACTACAGATTGAAGCTGTGGGAGTCTAGAGTGATTAATTTTTTCTAATTATATCATGTGATCAGTGGGGTGGGGATTTGTATCAATCCACCCCAATTCCATAATAACCCCCACATTTTCCCATGAGATACTCAGGCTTAATTTTTCAAAGTCTGAAACATACTAGTAAAGGTTTCTGACATTCTATTCCAACATCCTTCCCAAAAGCACTCTGATTAAAAATATAGGGTATTTGTACACGACCCCTAAACTCCGCCGCAAATGACTCCCAGCTCCAGAGCTTAAAATTGTTTCCCCACCAGCTCCAGAGTTTACAGAAAATTAAGTGTGACCACGCCCACCTTAGCGCGTCCCAGCGCACTTTTCAGGTACCTGCTCTCGGAGGGTGAAAAATCCCAGATCCGGATGTAACCTAGAGTGCCGGGCTCTCCTCGCTTCTGTTTGTTTTTTGTTTTTTTTTTTGTTTTTTTGCCTCCCACCCCTTTAAGAGAAGAAATCAGGACGACGACGGGGCTCGGGGCGGCTTGGACCGGCAGACGGAGGTGAGCCTGCATTCTTTTGTCCCTTTTTTTCTCCCTCCCCTCACGCAGACAGGAGCAAGGAAGTGCGGAGGAGTGGGGACGCAGGAAGAGCAACGAACCCCCAAGATCTCTGGTCTGAATTTAAGTGGCCAGCGGATCTTAGGGGTATTGTGAAAAGGCCCATAGTTACTGAAGCATATTGATGAAAGTCATCAGTCCCAAAACTACCTTGTCCCCTTTAATATCTCTTCCTCCAATTTTCCTTTTACAAAGAGAAACATAGTTTTCAACTATGCTTGAGACTGCTTGATCGTTTAATGTCTATTGCTGTCCAAACTAACTGTCTTTCAGTTTAGGCTTTGGGTGCAATATATAAGGAATGACCACCCTTCTTAGAAATGTACATTACATGACCAGTGTTCCATCTATTTTATTCTGCTGTTATTAAGCGCTTATCACAGGCATGTCCAAACTTCAGCCCTCCTGATGTTTTGGACCACCACTCCCAGAATTCCAAGCCTGTATTTCCTGTGGCAAAGGACTGTGGGAGTTGTGGACCAAAACATCTGGAGGGCTGAAGTTTGGACATCCCTGGCTTATCAGGTCACTTCCAGCTTAGGACAAGCCTAATAATTTTTTCAAGGTACATAATAGTTTAGGGGAGGGGGCAGCAGTCCCTAACATGGCTTACAGATGGTGTTGTGTATGCTTCTATTAACAGATGTGCAAACATACGCACAAACAGACACACCATCAAGTTAGAAAAACCAACTGTTAGTAAAGAAATATACATGCAGCAACCCAGCCCACAGTGCCCATGTGCACACTGCAGGGTGTGCGTGTGTACGTTCCTCCTCATCCCATCCTTCTTCCCCAGTGGATAGTAGTGAATGGGTTGACTACTGTACATCATTTCTGGCACTCACTGGCATGGAACCTATCCCCTGCTGATACAGGGATCCTAATGTACTAGAAGGAAAGAAAGGGCAGCATGTCACCTAGACTCTGGTCTCCACCGAACTACCACATTTTTAATGAGGATGGGAATTTGAGTTAGCACAAGTTATGCCTGTATAATTCTCCCCCCCTCCTCCGGTGTAACTATCCATTGTTCTGCTACTCTTCAAAGCAAAACAAAGGAGCTGGGATCCCTTCGCCATGCAGGGCTAAATTCCGTGTAGGAGCACACTGGGGCTTCCGCAGTTCATGATCACTCTGATGACAGGTTTAAGATAAAGATACTCCCCTGGAAATAGGTAGGCCACAGATTATTAATTGGATACTGCCAGGTTATTATGTTAGGGCACTGACACTCGTAAAAGGAACCACCATGAAATGAACTTACAGCCATGCAACAGGCACTGTCACTTTTTCCCTCTCCTGCTGTGTGTGTGTGATTGCACCCAAAAGTAGTAGGAAGACCAGTTCATTGTAGGGTGCCATAATATGTGCAGGTATTTGTGTGTGTGTGTTTGTGTGTGTGTGAGAGAGAGAGAGTGAATGAGTGAGTGAGTGCAGAATATTCTTTTTTGATTTACATTTTGGAGCTCGCAAGTTCCAGCTGCATATTTGCTTACTTCTGCGACTAATAAAAATTAGAAACACCTATAGATTATGTATTTATTTGCTTTAACTTGTTCCTTATAACCAAATAATTTTTCAGGATTCTTGATACTTCAAATAATTTCAATGTCAAGCATGTTTCTCTAAATTCTTTGTGGGCTGTTTATTTCTTGCACTTCAGTGTCACACATCTAATTATTCTGGTATTTTTTTTTTTAAGAAAATGACCTACATTAACAGAGGGCTTAGATGTTAATTGGATATATTAATTTTAGATACAATTGCTTTGCTACTACGTTCTACATTTCCAAGGGAACCCTAACATAGATCTCCTAAAATAAAAGCAATTATTAATGGTATGTCTGCTTCTTACACAAGTGAGGTGTGCCTGTGATTGCTATCTACATGCATGTAGAAAATACTGTTCCTGCTAAGTCATATATTTTTTAAAAAAGAGACATGTGGCTCAGTTAAAACCTCCTGCAAACTAATTTAGGGTGTAAATTAGGGTGTAAAAGCCCTAAATAATGCTTTTTAAGCAAATATGCTTACTCACCTCAAGTATATAAATTCACTTTGCAATTGACATGATTATTTAAAAAACTACAATCTTTAAAGCCAACTCAAGTCCTTTACTCTTTTACTATACCATATCTATAGCATGTAGAGTTCTTTTAGCATAAATATCCCTCTTTTAGCTATTTCAGTACTTAATCATTTTTTTAGCTATGTATTTATGAAATAACATTTCAATACTACTTAGAGGTTTTTTAAAAAAATCTGTGAAAAGTTCACAGTAATGAAGAATTGAAGAAATTTATTTGGCAAACTCCAATAGCATTTTAATGCTTGCATAAGTGAAATGGTGTGAGAGGCACAAGGTGCCAGTTGTATTACTGGACTGTATTAGAGCCTTTTCCACCACCAAGCTCCACATTGTTATCCCACGTGGCAACAAATAATTACAGGCAGGCTGTAAATATTTAATGAACAATGCTGTCATTACAAGAAGTCAACACGGGTTTCTTAAAAACAAGTCATGCCAGACAAATTTGATCTCTTTCTTTCATAAAATTACAGGCCTGGTGGATAAGTGGAATGCTGTGAATATTGCTTATCTGGATTTCAGTAAAGCCTTTGATAAGGTTGCACATGGTATACTTGCAAATAAGTTAGTAGAAAGTGGGATAGATAGTGCTACTGTTAGGTGGATTTTTAATTGGTTGACTGATCATACCCAAAGGGTAGTCATAAATGGCCTCTCTTCAGCTTGGAGAGACGTGACCAGGGGGGTGCCCCAGGGTTCTGTTCTGGGTCCGGTGCTCTTTAAAATCTTTATTAATGACTTGGAGGAAGGAATAGAGAATATGCTAATTAAATATGCAGATGATACCAAATTGGGAGGGGTTACTAATTCCCTAGAGGATAGGATGAAAATCCAAAATGACTTTGACAGATTAGAGTGCTGGCCAAAGCTAACAAATGGGGTTCAACAGAGGGAAATGTAGGGTGCTGCATCTAGGAAAAAAGAATGAATTGCATAGATATAGGATGGGATATATCTGGCTGGAAAATAGTACATGTAAAAAGGATCCGAGAGTCTTGGTAGACCACAAATTGAATATGAGTCAGCAGTGTGACGGAGCAGCCAGGAAAGCCAATGTGATTCTTGGTTGCATCAACAGAAGCATCGTGTCTAGATCAGGCATGTCCAAACTTCGGCCCTCCAGATGTTTTGGGCCAGAACTCCCACAATCCTTTGGCATTGGAAATACAGGCTTGGAATTCTGGGAGTTGTGGTCCAAAACATCAGGAGGACCAAAGTTTGGTCATGCCTGGTCTAGATCAAGGGAAGTGATAGTACCACTCTATGCTGCTCTGGTCAGACCCCATCTGGAGTACTGTGTCCAGTTCTGTGCACCTCAATTTAAAAAGGATGTTGACAACCTTGAGCCGGTACAGAGGAAGGTGACCAGGATGGTTGAAGGTCTGGAAGAAATGTCTTACAAGGAACGGCTTAGGGAGCTGGGGATGTTTAGCCTTTCAAAAAGAAGGCTGAGGGGGGATTTGATAGCTATGTTTAAATATTTGAAAGGATGTCATATTGAAGAGGGAACAGGTTTGTTTTCCACGCCTTCAGAGACTAGGACTTGGGGCAAAGGTTTAAAACTACAGGAAAAGAGATTCCATTTGAACATTAGGAAGAACTTCATGACAGTTAGAGCTGTTCGGCAGTGGAATATGCTGCCACATATTCCTTCTTTGGAGGTTTTTAATCAGAGGTTGGATGGCTATCTGTCAGAAATACTATGATGGGGGTTCCTGCATGGCAGGGGATTGGATTGGATGGCCCTTGATATCTCTTCCAATTCTATGATTCTATGAATGTGGTGCTGTTTTCTTTGAGGGACCCTACACTGTTGAATTTACTACTACAAAACTAATGTTTCTCATTGTGAATTGAGGCAGCTATCCTTTCCTTTCATCCTTTCTCCTCATCCTTACAATGCAGCTCTGCATTCTGCAAGCCTATGCCCAATTTTTAATAACAAACACCAATCAAGTTTTATTTAAAAACAAAAATGTGAGGAAAAAAACAGTGATTCTTGTTAATGATTGAAGTATTAAATAAGTCAAAGTTGTCCAAGTAAACTGGAACACTTGTTGTGAGCCTCAATGCTTTGCATGATCCTGCATGCTCTTTTATTATCAGACCTCCTTTGGAGTGACCTGTTACTATTAGTGGCCTTGAGCCAACCAGAGTTTGCTTTCAATATCTGTACGTCATTTCTCTGTACACATTTGGGGAGGGGAACCTCATGGGGATGGTGAAAATAATAATCAAGTACTTTATTCTCATTATTTAAGAGGTGTTGACTTGAAAGACCTCAGTGAGAAATGCCTCACCTTCAGCTGATAGAAACTAGAGAACATTTCTACCCTCACACAAAGTCCTTACTAATTTGCTCAAAAGGACTCTGATGTCTTTTCTCTATGAGAAAGGAGGCACAAAAGGACTGCAAAACACAGAACTATGAAGAAACATCCCTTAGTACTTCCAGTTCTTGAACCAGTTGTCCTAGTTTGGGGCAATTTGCACAATTTGAGAAATCCACCAATGATAGAATTGTGCCCCCTCCCAAAAAAGGCACAAATGTGTGCAAAAGGTTGGTATTTTCATAAAAGGTAGTGTTTTTGCCAATGCAAGAAGTTCATCAAGAGTGGCAGGAAATGTCATGCTATGCTCACCAGTTTGTAGAGAAACTACACAATTCTTCATAGTCACATGGGAGGCAGGACAAGTGCGAATTCATAGCTCAGACACCCACAGTCTACCGTAATATAAAACTAGCCCTTTACAATCCTTATTACAGATTCTGTCCATTCCACAAAAAGTCCATATGACTTTTTCACCAATTTCCCCTATGATCAATATGATGAAAACTAAGGACGGAAGAAGGCAACAGCAACTCAACTTTTAATCAAACATTCTCTCCTATTTTATGTTAATATACAATTGAGTTTTCAGCTGTCCTCCATACTTTAATTTCATTGCTAGTAAACAATGGATTTTATATCAGTACTAATATGCCAACATGGCATTAATCCTGCATAACCTTCAGAAATTACGAAAGGTAGCAATTAGACCCTTAAAAAGTCACTTTTGAATAGACTAATTAATCATTCATCGCCTGTGGCACTAATAAGTCATTAGTCTTGTAGTGGCTCATTATAAGGTGCACTGTGTAGATGGGCTCATTTATGCAGCTCCTTGCTGAATGTTGATTAGGTTATTTATAGATAATACGTGCTTGTTATGATCAATTATGGCTTACATTCATGAAGAGTTTTTTCTGGTGAAAGACAACAATTTTGGATCTCTGTTAGATCACCTGCGCTATCATAGCTTTGTGCAAGGTTTCCTTAGTATTTTGACTTCTTGGTGTAGGTGGGGCTGTCCTTGTGGTGAAAAAAAGTTGTGCAGCTGAGGTATTTGTGTTTATTTTTTAAAAAGTTCATCATTTTTTCCCCCACAGCTTTCTTTTCAGGGATTAGTTTGGCCACTAAGCCTACATGGCCTGTGACCCAAAGATGGAACCACTAACCCCCAAATTTAGGGTTGAGTTTCCCCCTCTTGAGCCATCAACTGCCTTTCCCAACAGGATGATTGAGTAGTAAAACTTGGGTAGGGATTTGCCTTCTCAGAAAAATAATGTAGACTAGATTCTGTGGACCCAAAATTGATAAACTCTGGACAGTTTATAGGAACAAATCTTCCAAACTGGTTTAACTCAGAGGGGAACAATTATTAGAAATTATGTTTGAATGCTCAGGGTAAGAATAAGGATGGCCAGGTATATCAAGTTGTACATGTCTCTATTTTTATTCCACCATTAAGCTCATCATAACCCCCCACACTTCTGCACAAAAATTAATGGACAAAATCATTCCTCATTACTCTGGCACACCATAAACTGCATAGCTCTTCAAAGTGAATTGCCTCAAGTTAAAAACATCGCCATAGGCACTGTGCATGGCATATTGAGTTCTGCAATTCCGTGTGTGGCTGATAATGTCCGCAGTGATTGCCTAACTTGAGGCAGTTTGCCTCCAGACATTATGCCTTTTGTGTAGCTTCAGAGGAGGATTGTGGTCCGTATGTTTTCATGCCTGTATTGCAGATGCATCTGTTTGGTGCCTATTTTCTGGATTCTAAATGCATACATTTTTATTACTATATTCCTACTGCCTCAAACAATATGTGAGTACTGTATTTAATTTTTATTTTCAGATATGTACACATTTTCTTCATTTCCTGGAATATACTTCAAAATCTTGGATTTTCAACCATATGTTTCTATACAGGAGGGGTGAACTGGATACTTTTATTACTTCTCATTATTTGGTCTCACTGGCAGTTTCAACTAGAGGCATCTGAAACTGGATTCATTACAACCTTATTGATAGCAGCCTCAAGATGCATCCCACTCAACACCTTTCTGTGGCTTATGGGAACTCTGTTTCTATAGAAGCCATGTGTTCCATTTGTTTGCACAACCAGATTCCATATCAACAGTGTAAATGCACATGACATTTTCCCATGATGTGATTTTTTTTCACTGAAGTATCTCAGAGTCCCAACCATATTCTGCAAATATTTTGGCAACTGGACAGTTTGCTAATATGCTGCTGACAAGATGAAACCCTGCAAGTGAATGGATGTACAGCTGGTATGGAACCCTCCACTGTATGTGGTTCCCCACTCATGACCTCTAAAAAGTCATATTTTTAAGCACAGCCAACTGCAGTAGACTACTACACTGGCCAAGGCTTGGGTGAAAGAAGGGAAGAAGATGGATTATAAATAGGCTGCGTTTTTATTTATTTATTTTCATGGTTACAGAAACCAACCATCTGCAAAATGCACACCGCACTTACACAGCTGCTTCCAAAAAACAGACCTGGACACTTGAGAAAATGTTTTTTATATATATGAAAATTAAATGACTAAACTGATCATAAGACTATCACCACAGGGTTCCAAACCCAAGAGTCTGGATTGATTGATATAATTAAGTAGGTATCAGTAACTCCCAAAGGTTTTGAAAGATTCATCATTCAGAATTAGTGGTTGATTCATCTGCATGCTTTAAAAAACAAAAGAAAACATCAGACTAATTGCACGGTATGTGTGCGATCAAAGGTAATGCAATATTTATGCAATCAATGTAAACATAAAGAGATATCATGATTTTTCCTGATGAGCTGTGAATATGAATTACAGATTAAAATAAATATTAAACATCATAATATTTGCAGGGAGAAATGGTGTTTTTGCACAAGTAATGGTTTCTATCATTATCTCAAAGAGGATTACACAAATTAATTTTTAAAGAGTGTGTGCATAGGCCAGAATACTCTTTGGAGGAGCCCTGTAGTGCAGTGGGGAAACTGCTGTACTACATCCATAACTGTTCTCCCAACCTGGGGTTCAATCTCAGGTAGTTGGCTTGTGAGTGACTCTGCCTTCTATCCTTCTGAGGTAGCAATGTGAGCAGTGTGTAGCCTGCATCATTAAACTCTAAACCACTTTAAGCACTATAGTGTGGTATATAAGCAGAATAATTTATTCTTTGCTTTTTTTCCAGCAATTTATGCAGTGTTGTTTTAAGTTGCTGGTGCATAGAGGCAGCTATGTTCTCTAGGTATTGAACTTTGGCTGTGTCACTGCACACACTTGCAACAGTATCTCCAATCAAAAGTGTCAAAGACTTCTCCCCCACGTCTCTCTCTCTCCCTGCCGGGGGCCCGGGCTCCCTCCCTCTCTCTCTCTCTCTCCCTCCCCCCCTCTCAAGCAGTCTTGTGCAGTGGCTAAAGCAGGGTCAACTCAAGAAATTTTGATATCATATGGCAGGGCAGTAATAGGCAACCTGGACTCATCTGAAACAAGGGCCTGTATCCCATGTTACTCAAATTGCAGTGGTACCTTGAGTTACAAACACCCCAAGTTACAAAAAAATCAAGTTACCAATACAAATCCACAGGTATAGGAAAAATTTGAGTTACAAAAAAATTCTTATCTCAAAATGTGATTTCCCATAGGAATGCATTGGAAATCGATTAATTCATTCCAGAAGCTAGAAAAAAAGACAAAACCACCTTTTTTGTGTAGGGGCAGTGCTAATCTCCGTATTCAAACTGAAGAGCCAATGTTGTGCAAGTCCATGGCCACGTGGCCAGCATGGCTGCAAGGAAACACTGTTTTACCTTCCCGCTTTGTATGTGGGTACCTCTGCTTGCATTGACATGCTTTCAAACTGCTAGGTTGGCAGGAGCTGGAGTTATCAGCGGGAGCTCGCTCTGCAGTGTGGCACCCGGTATTTGAACCGCTGAGCTGCCAACTTTACATTCAACAATTTTGGAGCCTTAGTCCATGCAAAAAAGGACAAATTTAATAAATCAAAATCTCCAACACTTCCTTGGCATTCACTATTTGCTGCCTGAGTGATTTTTTCTTATTTATTTATTTATTTATTTATTTATACCCCACCCATCTTCCCGTAGGAACTCTGGGCGGCTTACAAAAGTAGCAGCCAAAAGGCGCAACAAATCAAAACATCAATACAACAATAAACTAACAAACTAAGCATAATTAAAACCATTTAAACCGTTTAGCACCCCAGCATCACCTTCTAATAGTTGAGGGCAGAGTGAAGATGGCGGGAGAGAGGGGAGGGAGGGGGGGAATTAAAGCTCACCAAAGGCCTCACGAAAAAGAAGCTAATGATATCTGCCTAATAGTAAACTTTAGCTTGGAGTAGTGGATCAAGACCAGAAACCTGTTGCTTACCTATGCTAGTAGAACTGCAACAGTGTAAATCACAATGGCAAACTGCCGCTAGCTAAAAAATTGCCATCTGTATTCCCCATCATGCACCAGTCACATGAATCTGCGTGTGATGAGGAACACAAGTGGTGATATCAAGCAGCAATTCACCATTGTGATTTACGCCATTGTATTTACACCAGTGTATGTCGGCATTAGGAATCGACCCTAAAGCTGATAACTACTAATATACGAAATGGCCTCATTTGCACCCAAGACTGAGTAAGCTATGGAGAACATATTGCTTTTTACGCTCATAATTCAATTGTGACTTAAGCTAAAAATGACAATGATACAAGATTCAAAAACAGCAAAAGTGTACTGGACCAAAGCACTTCTTGCCCATTTGTCCTTTTAAGTGCTCATCATGCCAGGTCAGCCTTATGCCACTTTGCATCTATGGAGGGGAATCCATATTGATTGTTATTCTTTGATATCTGGTTCCCAAAGCAGCATGGCGTTGTGGTAATAAGTTGAGAGAGTGCAAGATTATCTTATCTCCCTATATTTATAAATTTTAACTGTTGTTTTCCTTTCTCTTCAAAAAACAAAATACTTGTTCTTATCAGTTATTAATAAAAATATGACATTTTTCATTAAAATCCCCATTCTTAGTTAAGACAGCCTTGCTAAATATTCATATCTGGTGCAAGTATATTTGCTTTCAGAGGAAATTCATGCCTTCAGCACATAAAGATGACAAACACTTTTCTCTGTCAGCATTTCCACATTTTTCATGAAATATCTCTGATCAAAACTAATGTCTGTTATTATTGAGAAACTAAGCAAACACACAGACAGCAAATCTAGAATGACCATCTAACAGATAAACTTGCTATCCAGTGCTTCCACGTTTTAAAAAATGTATGCCACAAGGTAACAATTATTATAAGAAATGTTTACAATTTTGGTAAAATGAAATAAAAATTTTGCATATTCAAAAAAGGCTCATCAAGACCAGCAAAAAAAATAATAATCATCAGATCATATAGGTAATTAGGTATAAACAAAAACTGACATTTCTCATTCTTGCAGGCAAGAAAAAGACAAAATGGCAGTTTACATCCCTAGTTCACAATAGTGGTACGGCATATGACTTCTCCTGTCATGTCACCTCTACAGCCATCCAGATAACACACACACACCTTGAGTGTCAAGTACCTAAATAAAATAAAATAAAATAAAATAAAATTTTTCTTAGCATCTGTTCCACTTGGTGGTGGGGTCTGCTTTAACAACAACAACCACAACAACAACCTTGGACCAGATTTGTAGGTCTCCAACTAGCAGCATATAATGAACTACAATATTATAGCAAATCTATAAAGTGTATTTTTCCATCTATAAGACACTGCTGCATATTAGACACCCACCACTTTTAAGATCTCAAAATTAAGACAATTAATAAATCCTCTTTGAGCCTTCCTCTGCCCTGCCCTGCCCCATGGTGTTTCCTTTACTTTCTGTATTCAAGATCCTCTTTGCGTTGTTTTTGCAAGGGCCAGAGCTTTCATTTTTGCAGGGAAATGCTTGGGGGTGGAGCAACACATTAAGTTCATTTTCAGGCACAAAAGAAGGGTCTGATCCTATAAGAACAAAGCAGAAAGGAGGGCAATCAAGTACACCTGGAAAGGAAAGGAAAGAAAACAGCAGTGGGTGGGAAACAGCCGGGGATGGATTGGAGGAGAAATGAAACAGCCAGGTCCGTTTGGATTCTCCTATTTCATTTCTCTTCCACCCCACCCCCTGCTGTTTCCCACTCCCTGCTCTTTTGTTTTCTTTCCAGGAGTGTTTGATTGCCCTCCTCTCTGCTTTGAGTTTTGCTTAAAAATTAACTTCTTAATGGGTTGCTCCACCTTCCAAGCAGTTCCCTGCAAAAATGAAAGTTCCAGTCCTTGCAGAAACAAAGCAGAGAGGAGTGTTCAGTACACCGAAAGGAAGCAGCAATGTCAGTTTGGCTTCCCCCCTACCACCCCCCCACCCCCAGAAAGGCTTACTTCCATGTATACAATGCCCCTTAATTTTTTGTGCCATGATTGTAGGAACAAATAGTGTTGTATATACAGAAAAATATGGTAATTCATGAAAAACAGAAACCCTGCCAAAATATCTTTGTCATTGCTCAAATTATGTGACACCTGTATACATTATATCAATTTAACATAAATTGGAATCATGTAGCATAATCAGGCTTGAATGTCACACACCAGCTGTTTCATTCAGCTGGCTTGTCAGCCAGTATAACAGGAGTGTCATAACTATGTTTGGCTCTGATTGAGAGGCTATTCTGGAAACACATTTTATGCAAGTGACCAAATATGTTTGTTTTTCTAGCTGTTGCATCCCAGAGGTCTAACA
Source organism: Phrynocephalus versicolor (assembly GCA_023846285.1). Lineage (NCBI taxonomy): Eukaryota > Metazoa > Chordata > Lepidosauria > Squamata > Agamidae > Phrynocephalus > Phrynocephalus versicolor. Next base: position 54,868,537 of record JAHTLZ010003526.1, read on the forward strand.
GAGAAAACTTACTGAATTTCTAACAATCAACACAAGTTCACTCTTCATCTGTACCTACTCCAGATATTTTGCCCCAATGATTTTTCCCACTCTGAATTTCTGAATTAGGCCACATCACACTTCAGAATCAGAACAGCTCTTTTGCTTTCTTGACTGAATCTGGTACTTGCCAAGAATGACCTTATACTAGGTTTACCAGTTATGACGCTGTATCATCTAACTTGATTTGTCTACCTGTTTGTGGGCTGAGTATGATCTTTTCTAAATGGTAGGGCAAACAAGCCATCATGTCTTGCATTAAGATAACGGTTCTGCTAGGGTCCAACACAGGACATGAAAATTCTTACTTTGTGGACTATAATTCCCAGAATAATCTAGCCCTCTGTTCTGCAGAGATATAATTTTTAAAAGAGGATTTTCAGAAGTCTAGTGTAGTGGATGAATTTGAGAAGATTATGTGTATCAGATTTCCGAGGTTACTGATGAGAACAATGTAACGTAAATGGAAGGAAAGACACTTTCATCTTTAATTGATCACAGTGTTGCATGGCTTAGTTACATCTTGGCTGGATTACCATAATACATGAATGAATACATGCCTATGAAAAGTTTCTGGAGATTTCAGTGGCTCCAGATGTTACAGCAGCTCCTCTGACGGACAATCCATTTCTGGATGTATTTAATGTATTGTTTTTAACCTATAAAGCCCTAAATGGCTTGGGGCCAAGGTATTTTAAGGTTCCCCAAGTGTTAAGATCGTCAGGAGACCTTTCTGTCAGCTTCATAGGTTCATTTCATGGGTATAGGGAAATGGTTTTTTTCTGGTAAAGACCTTTCACTTCGAGCAAGCTTGCCTTGAGTGGGGTGCTTAAATGGATTTTTTTGTGCCTCACTGCTTTGAATATTTTTATGGTTTTCGTGTGGTCTTTGTTTGATCCTTTTTAGCATTTCTACACTCACTGTTGGTAGTGTTGATGTTTTCTTTTAATGATATAAGCGTTGAGTCCTTTTAAGGAGAAAGGAGGGGTAAAAATGTTTTAAATCAATCAATAGATTAAAAGTTACTAATGTTTGATTCCAAACATTCTGGTGCATTGGAGTACTGCCTGGTGGACTCAGAAGAATTATGGTGGGAGATTTAAGGTCAGAAAGAAATGGGACATGGGTCACTAGGGATATAAATCTTAACACCTTTTCACTGTCATTAAGAAACCATTCTCCCTTTTCCTCCTAGTGAAACATCTCTGGTTAATGTACCCACCACCACCCAAACACACACACACACACACACACACACACACACACACACACACACACACACACACACATTACTAGAAATCTCAAGGGATTTCTGTGAGTTTTTGAAAACATTCACCACCCAAGAAGAAACATCAATCTGTGCAGAATTATCCAATCCCTGAACAGGATTCCATATTTCCCAACCAGAATTCCTCAAACCTCTACAGAGGATTCCTCTGAAAGTGTACATAGAATGTGCAAGAGCAGGCAAACAAAGAAACATAAAAGGAAATAGGAATGAGACTGGGCTTTCATCACTGTGGGAAGCTGGGAAGTCTTACTGTGGTAGGGGGGAGTTCCAGAAGGGAGTCATGCTGTGGCAAAACTTCGGAAAAGGTCCAAATTGAGACATTTTTGAGTACTCATCATATCTCTGTTGATCACTACTCTACTGTTGCTGCCATTTTCTTTTGGGGTTTTCTTTTCCTGTGTGACATTAAACATTAGCACTGAGACGTGTTTTTCATAGTCATTTGGATAATGTTTAAATAGCCAATTATGTTCCCTGAGCGTTCTTGTAATGTGATTAACTCTATTTTAAGCGTGTGGGCTATCAAGAGTGTCAGGGGCACTTTGTTGATGAAATGTCCCCTGAGACCTTTAAAAATGACCATTCCTCTGAAGAAGAGAGAGAAGATGGGGGCAAGGGTTTCAGAGGAAGTATAGTGGAGGAAAATACTTTTAAGTTATTTAAATGCAATACGATATAGTACAATATCATAATATCATTTTAAATCATATAACAAATGTGATATAATATGAAACAATAAGATATATATTTTTACCTATATCCCTCTAGATTACAGATACAATAAAATAGTTGCTCAAAGTAGAGGGAAATGTACAGTCTCCCCCATTAGATTCTATGAGGGAGGTAACATAGAAACCTCTCATCAAACCTAACTGTGCAGTTGCTAGATCCACTGTATTAAACAGCTGAGAACTAAGCTGTTACACTAAAGGTATTAAGGACAATGAAGCTTTTGTGGAGAGTGTTCTGCATCTTTTATAAGCTGTTTCTTATTAAACAGATTTCTTGTGAATTTGTTTATAAAACCACAAAGATGTAGTTTTTTTAATATATAACCCCCTTCACCAAAAACAGTGTCTGATTGGCCTGTGAATGTTAGTTAGCAAGGAAAGCTTCTGGTTTTGTGGTGAAGAGGAGAAATTGGCTATATCAGTAGAATTTTTTTTAGAAGAAAACATAAATATCAAACTATTTATTCAGTTAGTTATATTTGTACTTGTTAACTGACCAATTTTCCCTTGGGAACTCTGGGCGGTGTACAGCGAATAGCAAATACAAGAACTCAATCTAAACCCCCATGATAAACAAAACAAATATCAGACTAAAGAAAAGATAACAACACAAATAATACAACAACAAAGAATCCGGCATGAAAAAGGGCAGGGACAATAACTATTTTAGAGTTATTTTCCATACTGAAGTTTCAGGCTGCAATGTAGTTACATGTACAGTATTATTCACTGGTAATAATTCTGATATAATTCAGGTAAAACTTATTTCGTTGGATCACAATAATTTCATTCGTTTTCATCCCAGTTCTTGAAGCATTTCTGTTCTGTCATTCAAGGCAGAGGAAAAACACTGTGTGAAATGGCACTTACTATTTCTGTTAAAGATAATCCCTTTAGATTTCCTTGTACCAGGGTGGAAATCTTTCTCACATGTAGAGATTCTCCTTGAAAAGTCCCATGTTCACAGCAGCCAAGGGCATGTGGGTTTTCCTCAATTTGAAAATTGCCTGAACTTCTGCTCCATGTCTGTCTCACAAAGCTGTGTATTTTCTCCCATCGTGGCACTGCCCCAAGCTGCTTACCTCACTGCTGAACTTGCAATGCTCTCTCACCTTGGCAGGTTTTCAACTATGTAAGTTAAATCACAAAGAGGTGAAATCTGTCCAGCAGCAGACATGGAAAGATGTGTTGCTGACCTAGAAATAATATTGAGGAAAGAAAAATGACACTTTCATCCAATCCAATTTGTATACAAACTACTGGGCATGTGTGATATGTGTTGCATAATTATGATTGTTTATACACTATCATCATCATGTATATTCTAATGTGATTTTCTACCAGGTCCATATTTTCTGAAACTTTTAGTGTAGCATGTGCCATGTTGTAAAAAATTGGAAAATACAGGTGATTTGGAGTCACCATTAGAAGTATCAGGCCACAAGTATGGTCTAAAAGTAGGCATATGCTGTCGGCCACTGATCCAAGCCACTGAGGGAGACTGGCAGTTGGAGAATGTTGCAAAGGAGGCAGCCAAGAAAGGAAGCCTGGTTATAATGGGGGACTCCAATTACCCTCACATAGACTGGGTGAACTGTTGTTCAGCACATGATAAAAAGGTAAAGTTCCTAGATATGCTGATTGTTCCCTGGAACAGATGGTTGAAGACTCAACTAAAGGTACAAGAATCCTTGACTGGATCCTGAGAAATATAAGGGATCTGCTGCAAAATGTTAATGTGACTGATCCAATAGAAAAGAGTGACCACAACACAATTAATTTTAACTTAAACATAGACTGCCCGTCACTGATAAAATCTAGCACAGAGATTGTAAATGTTCAAAAGGAAACTTTCCAAAGATGAGGAAACTAGTAAAAAAAGAAGCTGAAAGGGACACTTGAGAGTCCAAATACTCCAAGAGGCATGGAGGCTGTTCACAAAAACGGTAACAGAGGCCCAAATGGAATACATACCAAAAAGGGAAAAGGGCACTACCAGGTCCAAAAGGACTCTGATGTGGCTTACAGGAGCTGTACGGGAAGTGATCAAAAGCAAGAAAAGCTCCTTTAGAAGATGGGACAGAATGCTAGACTGGATAGGCTGTGGCCTGTTCCAGCAAGGCTGTTCTTATCTTGGATTACTATACAGGAAAGAAGATTGGAAATAAAATAAATAAAACTGCCTTTTAAAATGTGTACCTTGGCAGAAAACAGATTTAGAAATAATAATTTTAAGATAAAATAATTTAGTAAAATCTGCATCTAATTGGTTTTCTTCCTACTTTTTATTTATATACAGCAAAACTCAGTTCAGAAATTAACTTGAAGACTAACATTTGTGCACAGGAGAGACAGGCTGAAAGCAAAATGAGTCATACCCCACTAATTAGGGACATTTGGGGAAGCTACCACTCTAAGAGAGGGGGGGGAGAACAACTGCTGCTTGCCAGCATATTTTCTTGCCCTTTTGTCTTACAAAAAATTATAGCAGAACAATGTGTTCATCCTTGCAGATCCAAACATTGGGATTTTTAAAAAAAATATAAAACTAGCCACTCTCTTTATAGTCTCTGCAGAAAAGCTAGCTGCAGTTTATACTGCCTCTTTCTACTCCATCTCTTAACTTTAACACCCCTGTTGTTATAACATCTTGCCTGATTATGAGATGCTATGATCTTGAATGCTTGCACACGTTTAGACACCAGTTTGATTGGCCTAATGAAGATATTCATTACTCAGTACTTGAGGACTTGTAGCAGACAAGCTGAATTCCTTCTACTTTTTATTTTAAATTTTAAAAAATACACAAATAAACTACCTTTACCAAGACTTCTAGTCAGTTTTGCCAGGCCTGTATAGCACACATGGGGCCAACTTGTAGCAGGAAGTGTCAGAGTTTGGTAGCAGCAACGATAAATCCAGTCTATAGGTCGATGAGAATTTCATTCCAGTTCTTTTAACCTTTCTGTCCCTTTAAAAAAAATTGAAATGTGGGACAAGGTGAAACAGATTGAGTGAAAAATATATTTCAGTTCAGTGTTTACCATAAACTTTGTACAGAGGGGCAAAGCACATCCCTAGCCTAATTTTTTGAACAACAAATGTATGTGGTACATAGGGATCACCAGAGGAATGGCAAAGTACAAGTGTGATTATATGAAGTAATTCAGTAACACAAAGGAGAGGAACAGTTTATAAATCCTAGGAAGCAAAAGTCTGTCTACCTGCCAGAAATCCACTTAACAGTACTTTGAAGACAAGAGTTGTTAATATGTTATTATGTTATGCCATTTCAGATTACTGGTAGAAAGTAGAGATGGGCACGACTTAGCGGTATTTTCGTTTTCGTTTTCGTTTTTCGTTTTCGTTACGGAAACGAAACGAAAACAAAAATCGGCGCCAACCTGGGCCGAAAACGGAAACAAAACGACTAATTTCAAGCCAATTTTCGTTTTTCGTTACTGGAAAAGCACTCAATTGAGCTAAATGGGGAGAAACGAAAATTTTTTCATTTTCGTTTTCGTTTTTTCGTTTTCGTTACGTAACGAAACGAAAACGAAAAATTTTGAAATTAGCCCAAGAAAATGGAAACGAAACGACTCAGACCCTAGCCGAAAACGAAAACGAAAATGAAACTTTTTTTCTGAGTCGTGCCCATCTCTAGTAGAAAGAGCAAATGTATGAAGACTGTGGCATCATTGAAAACAGTACTGCCCAAATTCTATAGTCACTGTACTCTCTGGTATCTCCTTTCTTGGATATTGGAATATACAGTACAGTATATTGAACATTGCCAGTCTGTGGTACATTGTTTTGTTTTCAAATTTGTTGAAACATAGTCATTAGAATTTGGATAGAATCTATCTCTGTGGCTTGAATCATCATCATCATCATCATCATCATCATCATCA